>SSNS01000023.1:1544874-1719874 GCA_006937985.1 Aphyosemion australe
GAAAACTTGGCCGTGTGTGCCCAATGAATAAGGGTACCTCTAACACGGGTAGGTACGTAGGTCTTGTGTGGTGGACCAGTACCTGGGTCAGGCTCCGTTCGTTGGGCTTCCAGGATCTTATTGGTAATGTCCCAAGAGACGGCACCAACGATGCAGGATGGTGGCAGGATGGAGGCTGGTTCGGGGTCTTTATCTGCAGAGTACAATCTGGACAGGGCGTCTGGTTTCACGTTCTTAGATCCGGGTCTGAAAGAGATGATGAAATGGAAACGAGAGAAAAACAACGACCAGCGGGACTGACGGGGGTTTAGCCTCTTGGCTTCCTTCAGGTATGACAGATTCTTGTGGTCGGTCCAAATGATGATGGGATGCTCCGCTCCCTCCAGCCAGTGCCGCCATTCCTCCAGTGCCAGTTTTATGGCTAGCAGTTCCCGGTCCCCGACGTCGTAGTTCTGCTCTGCTGCCGAGAGACGCCGGGAAAAGAATGCACACGGATGGAGGCGATGGTCAGATGGCGAGACCTGGGAGAGAACAGCACCTACACCAGAGTCAGAGGCATCCACTTCCAGTGTAAACTGAGAGGATGTGTCAGGACGGGTAAGAACTGGTGCTTGGGTGAACTTAGACTTGAGGGCCTGGAAAGACTCCTCGGCCGCAGGGGACCATATGAAGGGTTTATTGACAGAGGTGAGTTGAGTGAGTGGGGTGGCAGTTTGACTGTAATCCTTAATAAAGCGACGGTAGAAGTTAGCAAAGCCCAGAAAACGTTGCAGTTCCTTACGTGTGGTGGGAGTTGGCCAGGTGAGAACGGAGTTGACCTTGTCCGGGTCTGTCTTCAGCCGCCCGCTCTCCAGAATGAATCCGAGGAATTTGACAGAGGTGACATGGAATTCACACTTCTCTGCCTTCACATAAAGACGGTTCTCCAGGAGGCGCTGAAGGACAGCTCGGACATGTTGTCTGTGTTCTGTGGGGGATCTGGAAAAAATGAGAATGTCATCCAGGTAAACGGTTACGAACTTATTGAGGTAGTCACTGAGGACTGCATTCACCAGGGATTGAAACACAGCAGGGGCATTAGTGAGGCCAAATGGCATGACAAGGTATTCAAAGTGACCCAGGGGTGTTTTAAAGGCCGTTTTCCACTCGTCACCCTCTCTGATCCGAACCAGGTGGTATGCATTGCGGAGATCCAGTTTGGTGAAAAGGGTGGCATCCTGTACGGGTTCAAAGGTTGAAGCAAGCAGAGGAAGGGGATATTTGTTTTTGATGGTGATTTGGTTCAGGCCCCGGTAATCAATACATGGCCTTAAGGACCCATCCTTTTTGGCCACAAAAAAGAAGCCTGCCCCTAGTGGAGAGGTGGAGGGTCTGATGATACCGGATGCCAGGGATTCTGAAATGTATGTGGCCATGCAGTCATGTTCTGGTTTTGCGAGGCTATACAACCTGCTTGACGGGAGAGGAGCACCCGGCAGGAGGTCGATCCCACAGTCGTAGGGTCTGTGGGGAGGCAGAGAGGAGGCTCGGTCCTTACTGAACACCTGATGTAGGTCATGATAGGCCTCAGGTATTCTTGACAGGTCAGGAGGAACCGGTGGGTTGGAGACTGGAGCTGGAACAGAAAGGGAAGCAGAGTGGAGACAATGGGACAAACAGAAATTACTCCAGGCAGATACTTGGCTCAACTTCCAGTCGACTTGGGGATTGTGAGTGACCAGCCAGTCGTGCCCCAGGACCACTGGTGAATGGGGAGATGGGAACACAAAAAAGGAAATCGTTTCATGATGATTGCCTGAGACAAGCAGGTTTACTGGCACAGTCTGGTGTGTAATAGCGGTAAGGGAGTTTCCGTCCAGGGATGATGCTCTCAACGGAGTGGGGAGGGGAATCGTGGGGATGCCAAGCTTGTTGACTACCGTTAGATCCAGCATGTTCCGTTCGCAGCCGGAATCCAGCAGAGCCTTCAAAACACAAGTACCTTGGTTATACATCACAGTACATGGAAGAGAACATCGGGAATTGGAATCTTCGCCGTTACCACCCACCAGTAGACCCGGAACTACTGGTGGGCTTGGCCTTTTAAACGTAGCTGACAGTTGGAGACCACGTGACCAGGCTGACCACAGTAGAGGCAGAGATTGGAGGTTAACCGACGTTGTCGTTCCTCCTGGGTTAATCGGGTCCTTCCAATTTGCATTGGTTCTTCCCCGGGAGGGGGTGTGACTGGGCTCTGTGATGTTCTGGTGGGAGGTAATGGGACCATTGGAGCAGAGGATAGACCTCTAGGACGATCTCTGAGTCTTTTCTCAATCTTTATGGCCAGGGTAATGAGTTCTTCTAGGGAGTCGGGCTCTGGGCATAATGCTAGCTGGTCCTTTATGCGCTCGTTCAGGGCTTGGGAAAAAGCTCCCTTACGTGAGCAGTCGTCTAAGGTGGAGATGGTAGCTAGTGTGCGGAATTCTACAGCAAATTCTGCAACAGACTGTTTCCCCTGGTGGAGGTTCCACACCCGTTTAGCTATCTCAGCAGGAGACTCCGAGGTACTAAATGTTTGTTTAAACTCTGACAAAAAACGGGAGAGGGGACCCTTCAGGAAAGTAGCATCACTGCATCTAGCTTCAGCCCACTCTAAAGCCCTGCCTCTAAGCAGACCGATTATGTAAGAGATCTTAACGGAATCCATAGCAAAAGATTCAGGTGATCTTTCAAAAGCCAGTCGGCATTGCAATAAAAACCCACGGCTTTTGCCAAACTCACCGGAGAAGGTGTCAGCTGGCGGTGCGTCGGCAACCCGGAATCTTTCCGCGGGACACGGAACCGGAAGTGCGGACGAAGAGGAAACCGAAGGCTGGGCTGAAGGTTCCGGGGGAACTAAGGTGTCAGTGAGGTGACGCAACGTGGCGTCCATCTGAAATAACCGCTGGTTAACATTAGATACCTGTTCCAGGAGAGTCTGAATGGAGTGTTCATGTCGGACTAAGGCATCGGAAATGGCAGGTGGGACTGTTACTGGCGGATGGGATTCTGTACTGGGGTCGTTCGTATGGCCGGATGATTCTGTCATGTTGAGGGGCAGCTTTTTGACCCACGACATACAGAATCACACACAGAGCCAGGTAAGTGGAAATAATAATAATTTATTACAACATAAAGAAGCTCGGAGGGTAGATAACGGGAACTGAAGGCGCTGCGACAACAGGTAGCAGGATATCCAAAAAGGGGTTCTGGGAAAGGAGATCGAGTGAGTATTTAGGAGGACTGGTGAGAATGTAGAGCTCTGAAGGGCTTACGGGTTCCTGGGGGCTGTGAAGCGTGAGGAGAGGGCAGAGTTGGTCCGGGTGAGCTGGAGGAGGATGGCGAGGTCAGGTGAGCGGCTGAGAGCGAGCGGCCAGGGGAATAGCAGTATGACGTGGTGCGCAGGTATCCGGTCAGGTATGAAGTAGAGATGAGATGATGCTGAGAACCCAAACTGAGTAATCATCCGGCGTGGTGTTGAGTCACACTGCTCCTTAAATCCCCTGGGCCTTGATGACAGGATTAGCTGCAGCTGGGAACTCTCAGACACGCCCACCTGCAAACAAGACTCAGAAACAAGCAGCTCACCCTGGACCATGACACACTCAATTAAATGCTTTGATTCCTTTGAAGTTAACGTCAAGCAAATCTAAAATGCTGCACATGTTGTACTTTTTAAACCATTTATGAACAACAGGACTGACAAAAATATTATGTACCCAAAACTACGAATTCTGTCTTTGCCAGTACACACACAGCTGTCCTCTTGGTTAATCAGGGTTTTAGCCCACTTTTAGATTTGGAAGAAAACTGAAAAACAAAACAAAAGAAAACAAAACAAAACAAAACCAGAGGCATGTTACAGACTGGATGCTTCAAAAACATACAAAATACAAAAATTGCAATTCTTTTAAAGCCCATTTATGTTTTTCTTTTAATTTTCTGCACAAAAAAGACTTGAAAAATCGTAAAGAACTACATAAATGTAGTGTTTGTTTTCTGACCTTAAATCTTGTTGTTTCCATATGTTTGGCTCCTGTTTCAGATGTGCATTAAAGTCCGAGGCTGGAGGAGCAAAAACCCAAAAGAGTATTATAGGTTTTAATAGAAAGGGAGGACTAATGATGATGGGGTTTGCATAGACAACATATAAGAATACATAATCTAAAATTAGTACATTAGGATTCTCGTTTCTGCATAAATTGATCTACAGCAGCTTTTCAGTGCATTTTGTTATCAATAGTGCTGTGGTAACAAACCTGCACAAAGACCCATGTAATCAGTACTGGGAGGTAATAAGAAGTCATATATTTGATCAATACCCAGAGGCTGATGAAATACATTTAGCAGCCTTTAGCTGAAGAAATTTCAAAAGCTTTGCTCTTCTGAGACAAATAGAGAGTAAATTATTGCGAGGATTTAAGGCACCTAGGGCTAACTCAATGCTTTTTGCAGATTTCAGACTGTGGGAAGGCAGTAAGAAAACGAGCCTATCAGTCTAGACGGTGTAGCGGAAAAGCAGCTGGAAAAGTGCACAGTTTTCACTGACAATAGCCGCTTGCCTCGGTTTTATTTTGAGGTCTTTAGGGTATGTTTTGTTGGGAATAGATCTACTGCTCATGGTAAGTGTGTCCAAATAATACATTTCTAATACGGAACCACAACTATTAGCATTTGTGTTATTGTGTTGCTAGTCTACTGGAATCGTTAGCCGCACAAGAAAACTTCTAATTACCTAAAATTTTTATATTTTTACCCTTTTAGACCTACGGAGATCATCATTATTTTACATGCCCAATGCATTCTGGGACAGAAATATTTTGTGGCTAGATTTTGGATCACACATGAACAGAAAATTTGCATCTGCATACGTCTGCAATGTTTTCTGAGTGAGAAAAAGCTGAGCTGAATGGGAGAGAACCTGCTGACCAACACAACTTCCTAAATACCCACGATTATGTTCTCAGTGCTTCTCTCTAAGATGCCTCTGACTCATATTGTCGACCACAGCTGCTAACGGAGCTAACGGTGGTTAGAAACACCTTATCACCCCAACCTGTCTCTATTCTCTCCATCAGAAGAAAAATGAAGAAGGCTGAAAATAGTAAAAATGTGGATTAGCATCAGGGTTAAACTTTTTAAAAGCTAAAGATCATTTTTAGGTCACATTTTTATAACTGAAGCAAATTAAGAAAATAATTATTAAATCTATTACAGTAGATGAAATAGCCACTATCAGACTCTTCTGTTTTAGTCCTCCTCCATCCATGGTGCAGACTGAGAGCTAATTTAAGACTTGTGTGAAGGAGGGTCAAACAGGTGCTTCAGGGATTTCATACTGATGAATGGAGTTTCTCATAAGTAGGAATATGTGATTTTTATTTGGTCACCACAGCTAAAACGATGAATACTTGAATGACTTCAGTGTTTACTGTTTTGCAAAGGGTGTGGAAAATAAAGGAATCTACTGAGAAACACATTTGCAAGAGGTGTCTTCTGCTCTGCTGTGATAGTGATGATGAAACCTGAGAGGATCCCAGATTCTTTAAGCAGGTCAAAGCAAAGAATACAAAACTGTAAGAGTCTGTTAGATGTTCATCATTCAACCATTCACTGCATGGTGAGCTTTTTAACTATTGTGGTGAAATAACACATCAGAGCCAAACTGCAGGTAGACCGTCTGATTACTCGAAAGAGAAACATCTGTTTTGTGAGAAATCAGTGGATGTGCTGCTGTTTGTTTTAGAACAAAGCAAAATAAAGTGTGACAGGAAAACCCATTTGGCAGGCTTGTGTGTGTGTGTGTGTGTGTGTGTGTGTGTGTGTCCAGGTGTTGGGGAGGAGAAGTCTGAGGCAGGAAATTCTTTCTAGTGAGAAGCAAAAGGTGCTGTCTGACTTGAAGGGCGGCTAGCTGAAACAAAAACTTTGACCTTCTCTCTGGGAGGTTTAATAGGCGACCATCTGAAGTGCTGATTGGTTGACGGAGGACATTATCAGACATGTAAAAGGAAGCTGATTGGATGATTTTGGCAGTTCCTGGCTGGTTTATGGATGGTGTTTTTAGACTATCAATCAGCGTGGGAACTGGGGGTCTGGTGTGTATGTGTTTGTGGAGGAGGGGTGTCTGCTAATGTGTTGTTAACAAGGCTGAAACAACATGATCACCCACTCAGTTTCCTCCCCCGTATCTATTTACAGCAGTGCCCCTTTATACTGGGAAGCCAAACAGTCCAGGGGAAGGCTAAAATGGGTTTTTTAAAAGTCTGGACCCATTTAGTAAAATTTACAATGTTGGGTTTAAAAAACAATCAGAATATTCAGAAATGATTATTTCTTAGATGCATCCTTTGGTTTAGAAGAGGTTTGTCAGTAAAAAACAAAAACTTTGACATAGATGTTGGCGTCTTAGTTTAAAAAGCCCTGAAAGTGTTCATTTGTTCCTGGCAAAATTACATATTTTTCCAATAAATGGCTGATTAAAAAAATAAATTAATTAAACCCCAATTTCCCCCAAACACACTAACTGGAATTAAAGAAACTAACATCAAGGTGTAGGATCCTCCAGAAGCTTGCAGTTACAGTTCAGTAACCCAGCCAGCACACATAGGTGGGCCCCAGATGGGATCTATATGGGCAAGCCATATGGTCCCAACAAGGTTTGTCCACGGTTTCGACGGTGGCCCCATGGAGGTTTGCCCAGACAGATTTTTGTCCACATAGGTCCTACATGGGTTTTCAGAGGGTTTGACTCAAACACGGGTATACCCCTGTGGATACCCTGGGACTCATACGGCTTGCCCATATAGATCCCATATGGGGCCCATCTATGTGTGTTGGCTGGGAACCTTCTATTGTGGCTCCACTAATGATTGCTCACAAGCAGGAATGGCTGCAATGGGCCCAGAGGTGGTGAGTGCTGCACAACCATGGATGGTCCAGATAGTTGGAGTGGTAGAGTCTTGTTTTGGGCCAGAATCATGGGAAGATACTTGATCGACTCATTTAGGGTCCCTGAAGGTGTGAAATGACCTCTGATCATATTTGGAGTTTCTGATTAACCATTCTCTTCCATGGTACAAAAAGAAAAACTGTGCTTTCTGTAACTAAATCCTTATCATGCATGCCAATGGACCATCCCATACTGCAAGTAATACCTTTACATCACTGGTTGCTATGGGCGTCGTTTCAGCTCATGGATTAACATTTCAGAACATTCAGAGCTGATCCGTCTAAAACATCTGTCCTGGCCTAAAGCAAAGACATCCAAGAACATTTGTAACTGGCAATCCTTCAGCTCTGTAAGGAACAGATGTACCCAGGCAGTTCAAAAAGCCAAATCTGAATATTACAAAAATCAATTCCTGAAGAAATGTTTCGACCCTAAAAAGTTCTGGCTGATAGCTAAAGATTTTGCCACGTGGAGTCATGCTTTTGCTGCTGCTTCAACCATTCCTGGGGTCACCTTTACAGTTTCAACTTATTGTTTCCTCTCCCTAATCAACTCCCATTTTTTCTTTCAACCGTCAAACTCAAGTTGGACCCTCAGAGATCAGCTGGATACTGTTGAGCCTTTATTCTGACATTAGCAGCACATAGATGCAGCACCTATTACTCATCTATTTAACCCATCCCTACAAACTGGTGTATTCCTGCAGGACTGGAAATCTATATCTGTTACTCAGCAGGGATGTCCTTGATGTCCACACAATGTTGCACAGCTGTGTCAACCAACACATCCCCACAACATCCAGAGCTTAAAGGAACTCCAGGTGAATCTCATCCACCTCTAGGGTCCTGTCACCGAGGAGCTTTTTAACCACCTCAGTGACCTCAACACCAGAGAGCCTGATCCAAAGTCCCCAGACTCCACTTCCTAACTGGAACACCTGCTTAATTTATTTAACACAAGGCCAAATTAATTTCTCCTTAAAGTCAGCAATTTAGATACTAATCAGTATCTAAACGTCAGTGAGAATTTAAAGAAGAAAATGGTAAATGGGCTTCATATAGCATCTTCTAGAATCCTGGAACCCCCCAAAGCACTTTACAACACAATTAGTCATTCACCCATTCCCACACGCATTCGCACCCAATTGAAGGTCTAAAGAAACAGAATGGTGAACCCATGGACCAGCTGGAGAACTTTTACTTCAGGAAAAATGAGGCAGAAGGGAACTTTTCTAAAGAGCTGGAGGTCTTCAAACACCAGCTGGAGGAAAAACCTTCCCTCTGTGAGAAACTAGAAACCAGATTCAACTAAGAAAAGCAGCTGAGACATAGCTGAGAGGCTGAACTCGACAAAAACAGTTCTGATGTGTGGGAACTCTGATCTCAAACATGAGATCTGGGATTTGAAACAAACTCTGAGCTCAGAGATGTGATGGAGAAACACAACTCTGAAAAAGCTGATTAGACAAGAAGTTTGTTCAGGAGCTGCAGAAATTAGAGAACAATCTTGGAAAAGAGCAAGTTTGGAGTCTGAGCTGATTTAAAGAGACAGCCAGGCTTAATGAGGAGCTCCTGACCAAGCTGAGAACTATGGAGGAATCAGAGACCTCCAGAGTATAATTGTAGACCTCCAGCTGGACCAGTTACAAGCTTGGGCAGCAGGAATTAGAAATCCTGAACCTGAAGCTTCAAGAACAAATGAGTTCTAAGGTCCAATCCAGCTCTGAAGATCAATCACAAACATCTGTGTGTGGAGAAAATCCTGAAGTTGGGACTGAAGATAGATTCAGAAAATCCTAACAAGGATTGTCAATGAAAACAGACCCTTCACCCAAAGATGACGTTCCACAAACAGTCAGAGACCAGAACACCTCTATGTGGAGGCGTGGAGACTCCGATGTGTCTGAGCGAACACAAAGTCATAGTGAAAAATGAATATGAATATATAAAATATAAAACACAAAGAGTGAATGGAAATGAAGCCTAAACATTTTTAAAATTTAAACAACATAAAAATAAAATACAAAAAATACATTAAATACAAACACACACACACACACACACACACACACACACACACACACACACACACACACACACACACACACACACACACACACACACACACACACACACACATATAAAACAAACAAAAGACCCTCTATAAAAAAACTAACAAAAATAAAAACAAACCTAAAATCTGTCAATAGCTAAATGTATACAAATTGATGATGGTTTTATTATTTCTTTTCTACCATTTGCTTAACTATTCTGTAATACTGTACTTCTCTAATATACCTGTGAGAGTGAAACAGGTCTGGGGGTTGAGCTTCAGCTCTTTGGTCCCCAGAACCCGACTCCTGGACAGGTGCTGGATTCAAGAGCACTGGCAGGTCTGGAGATGATAAATGACCTGCACATGTATAGCACATTTCAGGGTCAGAGGTCTCCAAAGCACTTTACACTACAGTGTATCATTCATCCATTCACACACACTGGTGGTGATGAGCTACAGTGTAGCCACAGCTGCCCTGGGACACACTGACAGAGACGAGGCTGGCGTACACTGGCACCATCAGTCCCTCCGACCACCACTAGCAGGCAAGGCGGGTTAAGTGTTTTGCCCAAGGACACAAAGACAGTGACAGACTGAGCGGGGCTTGAACCTGCAACCTTTCAATTACGGGGCAGACACTTAACTCCTTTGCCACCATCAACCAAACAAGAGAGAACTTGCCTCAGTTCCAGCACTGCTAAGCAGATAAAAACACAGAATCATTCCCTCCACATGCCCTGTGTACAAACACACAACTATAAATAATAATTAATTTCATATAAAAGACTCTACTACTCAAAAGACACAAAAATACCTTTCAATATTTAATGAAAGTAACAAAATCCTTTATCCACCCATATCACTGCCATGAGGTGCTTTGAATATTTCAAAAGATTGATTCTTTTTCCAAATCTTTCCTTCCAAATGATTAAAGTTTCATTTCGGCCATGACTACTGGGGGATAACAAGTCACATGGAGGCAACAGGACAGGTGACATTAGATCTGTGGAGACATCACAGGGAGAAGTGAATCCTGAGTGGGAGCAGCCTAAATTTTGTGATTCACACTAAATGTGATGTAAGGGCATTTCTTGACTCACTCATGAACATTTCCTCCCTGATTTTCCAAACTGAGATCACTCTGACTGGTGTCTACGGGCTGTTAGACACTGATGATTTAGAACTGCTTTGTTTGGCCATGGCACTAATAAAATCACACATATTTAGCTCTATTATTCATTGAGTTGGGAAACACATTTACCAGCAGCTGAGCCCACAGCAAGAGCAGCGGTGCAGGTGATTCTGGGGTGAAAACCAAATAAAAGACAGTTCTAATAGCATGTTTTTATTGATTACATGGGTTTTGTCATTGTTAGGAACCAAAACTTAATTGAAATTGCAAATTGAAGTAACTTCTGGAAAAAAAATCTGATAAATTACAGTGAATCTACCGGTCACATTTATTTTCACGTGATCTTTTTCACTACTGAGAAAATCACTTCATGTAAATTATGGTCCTATTTTGTCAAATTTAGTTTTTGCCATGTCAGAATTTACTGACTTCTTCAAATGTTCCATTTTTCATCTTCAAGTCACAACATGCATCAACAACAGTGTGGATTATTTAACAATCGGTTGGCAAAATTAATTCTGCTCAAATAAAATGAAACAAGCAAAGTCATATTACGCTTCATTATGAACAGATCTGCTTCGTCTTTGATGCTCCAAATGAAAAGACCACAATAATGAGTCTCAGTGACATGAGAACTACAGATGAAAACATAATTAAACAAAAATGTCCTGTTCCCTTTTTTCTAAAAATCTGATTTTACTTTTTTACAAACATCTGTGTTGCTGAACGGCAGTCTCCTTCCCTTCCCTCTTCTTCTGTGTCGGCTTCCGTTTCGCCTGCAGGGAGAAACAAATTCAACAGCACTGAAGTTTCCCACTGCCGTTTCATTTGAATAGTAACATATTGAGTTTCTCAGCTTGGACCAGCTCTCAGTGAACTGACAGAAAATCACCCCAATTTGTCTTTGCTTTTCAGAAAAGACGCCAGTCATAACACGGTGCTTAATGAAAGAAAAGAAAAGCCAAATCCCTGAAAGAGAGCAGCAGTCCCACAGGAGTTTGGTGATGTGTTGCTGTGTGGGCCTGTTGTGGTTTGACTGTGAAATACAGATTACAATATTAACCATTTCAATCACTTTGTGGTTTCTGTCCAGCACCAGCCTCAGAATAAGTGGTGTGACGGTGAGTCTCTTGGTTTCTTTATCAGGATCAATTATGCTCTTATTACGTTCGTTGACAACTCCAATTAACACAAATGTAATAAAAATTCACATCTTAATTGTTGCAGATAGCTCTCTGAACAGCCTCAGCTTGGAGAAACACAAATCAGTTCTGACCAGACTGATGAGCTAACAGCTAGTCACAATGGGAGGTGAGTGAAAAAACTCACAATCGTTTTTATTAATATGCAGACAATCTTTATTTATTTATTTTTTTACTTCTGTCAGATTTATTTTAATATTCCTGCTAGAAGCGCAACAACTAGCTGCTCCTTTACTTCCTTCTGCAAATAAGGTCAAAACCCTTCATGAATTCCACATATATGAAAGAATGAATGAATACATTTATTTGTCATGCACAACCCATGCCCAGCCCATATAGGCTTATAATATAGGCAAAAACATTCTTTTGCATTTCATTTCTAGAGTCTCTCTATAAATTTTGTCAAATTAAACATTTCTTTGTCAAAAAGCCAGCTTAACATTTCACCATCTGATAACCAAAACAAATCAGGATTTTTACTCTGAATCTTTTCAAACGTGGAAATTCTTAGATTATTATATACCGGACCATAAAACCGGAAATGAAATTCATCTTCCAGAACATCTACGTCACATAAAACACACAAACGATGCTCCTCCAGTAACTCTTTGTATCGCCCCTTCAATAGCGAGAGGCAGGACTCCAGATCGCAACTGTGCACAAAGTTATTGCTGCCTTCTCTTTAAATTAAAGGCAACCTAAGGCTCCGTCATAAAATGACTTTTGAACTGAATGTAACTTCTTAATTTTGGCTTTGTGAGCACATCAAATTCCCACTGGGTTTATATCTGAGATAGAGTTTGTTAAACTGTTGGAAGTTTGCATTAAAAAATAAAGATTGGTTAAAGACAATATTGCTAAAACATCATTAGACCAAGGATATCTGTGAGATTTGAACCAGTTAAAAACTTTTCTGGTGAGCCTATCTTCAGGTAGGCGCACAAGACGGTTCCACAGGTGCAAAACCTCTGCTCTCTGATCAGACAGGGTTCCCACCCCATATCACCCTCTATGGCAGCCCTACTTATGAACCCCTAAAAAACATCTAATAGCTCCGTTCTGGATGAAGTTACATTCAGGTGCATCTGCAAAGCCCCAAATACCTGCAGCATAAAACTACACAGGAGCCACCATGGAGTCGTACAGTGTGGTATATGTGGAAAAGCCCAGGTCTGGGCACAATTTGATCTTATTAATCACACTTCCCAAAGACCTCCCTGCAGATTCAGACAATATTCTTCTGCCTTCAACAAATGTCATGCTCTCATGAAAAGATACTTATAGGTAACAGAATACATCAAACCTATCTCACCAAAATTAAATGCGTGATCACTTCTGCACCTAGACGTATTTCAGAAGTGAAACATTTGTGTTTTTTTCTCAATATCAAGTCTCCATTTGTTGCACCAAATGTTCATAATGTCCATCATTTCTTGCAGGTTTAACTCATCTTCTGCAATTAACACAATATCAGCAGCATTAATTTAACCAATACTTTTTTGTACTTTGAACTTAGCTGTAGGATGCTTTAACTCAAGGGTCAGGGTAACAAAGGGGATAAACAGTTGGTGTCCTTCCCTTGTAACTGTTTTCCTACTCTGAATAATTGTTATGTTTTTGCATTTTCTCATCTTCAAAGCTGGTGTTGTGGTAATGTTTGTGGTAATCCAAAGGTTCCCATGACTACTTTGTTTCTCTTTCTGTAAGTTGCCCCAATTCCTAAAAAGGTTCATTTTTCTACCACATCCAAGCCGTGATGTATACAGTATATGAACCAAACACTCATATGAAATTCTAGCTGCAGTTTCAGGTGGAGGTCCACATACATGTTTTGTTACAGCAGGTCATATATGTGGCTTGTGTGTAATGCTATAATCTGTCATTGTGTGGCATTTGGAGAACTTGGTGAATGCTCCAACATGCTGAAGTAATCAACTAAAAGTATCACATTGTACAATGTGAGACTTGATCAAAGATGATATTCACACTATGGATATTCAAATCCATTGAGAGATAAATGACCAAGAAACGTTATACCAGCCATGTTCTTTAGCTACCCACAACACATGACACATGGGAACATTTTTAACAATTTGTTTGATCACAAAGACCACCACAAATCTTTATTGTACAGGCCAGCATGACGGAAATCTCTTCTCTTCTGTGTGGGTCCTATGGCTGTTCACAATAAAGTGGCACACAGACCACTGAAATCTTTTATGTGTAAACATAGTCCACATTCAGATAAACGCAAAACCCTTAGGATTAACTAACAACCATAGCTAGGTAGACAGAGAGGACAGAACCGAGAGTGAATCTGTCATAGTTTACCAATCCAGACAGGAGCTAAGATGCTATGGTGCATAGATGCTTCTGAGATTGACATCCAGACAGGCAAAGGTGTAAACGAAACACAGCAACAAAGATGCTGCAAAGTTGTGGTGGGAGGTTCTGGCTGAAGAGTGAAAGGTCCATGCCAGTGGGATGTTTAGCTCTAGACTGGAAAACAGGCGATGTCAACCATCTGAACTCTGTGATCGACAAGCTACAGAACAAGACAGTGGTGTTCGAATCCCAAGTGGCAGCAACATCAAGAAATGGTAAAAATGGTAAATGGCCTGTATTTGTATAGCGCCTTCTTAGGGTTCTACAACCCCCCAAGGCGCTTCACAACACAATCAGTCATCCACCCATTCACACACTGGTGGGGATGAGCTACATCATAGCTACAGCTGCCCTGGGGTGCACTGACGAAGGCGAGGCTGCCGTACGCTGGCACCACCGGTCCCTCCGACCACCACCAGCAGGCAATGTGGGTTAAATGTCTTGCCCAAGGACACGACAGCGACAGACTGAGCGGGACGCAAACCTGCAACCTTCCGATTGCAAGGCGGCGTCTTAACTCCTCTGCCAATATCGCCCTAACAGAAAAAACACCTTAAGAAATACAGAGGGCTGGAAGAGGAACTAGAGACATTGTGGAAAGTCAAGGCCTCAGTGGGACCAGAGGTCACCAAAGCACTCAGCTGTGACCTCCAAACTGGAAGAGTGTCTTCAATAGATCTAAGGACAAACTTCAGAGGTCTCTAATCAGAAGAGCTCAGTTATAGGAAAAGCTAAAATACTGCTTTGTACAGAAAACTAATAAGGCTTCTTAACCATACAAAATGAAGCATAAACCAATAATATTAAAGGGGAAAATATTTGACTCAAACAATTTATCCAAACTTTTTTAAAAGTATAGTTGCCCACCCCTGATCACAAGATTTACCCAACACGTTGAAAACTGCAGTGTCTTCCTCTTTGCCAATAGACTCAATCAGGTCTGCCAGCTCTGCGGGAAAAGCTGAGTGGGTGGCTAATACTGAACATGATCTACCAAGGTCACGAAATCCCTTCCTTAGGGAGAGTGCAAGGTAGAGGGCTTACAATTGCAGTCAATTACCCTGTGAATCTTACTGGAGTTTTCCCACACACTTTTTAATGCATAAAAAAAAGTCGACATGTTTAGTCAGTGCCAAATAGTCTGGTGCACAAGACACAGCTAGTCATTCACCAGCCAATGCACTTGTCAGAGGGACTGAAACGGCCTCTCCTCAGAATTTTCCTGTGAGAACTGGGAGAGGCTGCATTCAACAATTTCTTTCATTTTTCAAAACATAACTCTTCAACAACTGACACCCAAAAATAGTGATTAATAATGGCTACAGATATAAGAGCCAATGTTGTTCCCCGACTGAGAAATACTAGATCCTTTCTTTGGCTCGACACTGACAAACAGAAGTGGACGCACTACTGCAGTCTGAGTGTGTGTCAGGGAGGTTTTAAGTAATTTGTCAAGCCATGTTAGCCCCAGTTCACAGGGCAAGATAATTATGCCGATTTTTGTAGGGAGTATCAACTTCCAGCAATCTTAAAGCGGCTGTCCGGAGTATTTCTTTTATCTGATGGCACCATCTAGTGGCTGACAAGCATATCACACCAAGAGTCGTTCGATTCGGTTATTTAAGATGGCGACTGCACGTTTCGTGTTTATGAATGTGCTTCTGTAGCCAACAAACAGAGCTAAAACACGTTGTTTTACAAGTATTATTCTCATGTCATGTTGTGTTTTTTATATATTTATATTTTAAAGACTTTCTTGTCCATGAAAAGTTCATCAACGCTGCATCAGCCGAGGTACTTCCTTAAATGCTGGAGTACGTAAGCGGAAGTCTAACGCAATTGGTTAGTTCTGACCTGCGCTTTCATGATTCCTGCCTTCCAGCCATCCTTCTGACACCGCACCATACTTAGGACTCCACTTCCCAGCATTCCCCACACCGTCACGCACCTCTCCACGTCATCACGTCCACACTATTTCAGGAAGTCTTCCCGGCAACTCCAGTGCTGGTTCATCGTTTCTCTGTCCGTGGCCTTGGCGTTCCCGTTTCGTCTCAGATCTAATGGCGCCTCGCTTAGTAGCGTTTTTCAGTTTTACCTTAACTTTTACTTTTCCAGCGCATCGGCTCCATAGGTCACGCCGTGCGCCCAGAGCTTCCGGCGCTCACCTCACGCTTTAGCTTCCTAGCCCGCTCGGCTCAGATCCACGCCAGCCGGCTACAGCTTTCATCCGTTCCAGTCGTCATGGCTCCACACTCATGCCAGACGATCCAGAGCTCCCACGCTCACCTCCTCCATCTGCATCTAAACAGTAAGCCCGTTTTTTCCTTTCTGGAACACCGCCACGTCCTCGTTTCACTTCGAGGTGCGTGTCGGTGCTCCTATAATAAACTGCGTGTTAGATGTCACCCAACGCTAGCACTCCCTGCGATTGGGTCTAATCACACGCTACAACCCTCCTCACTTCTCCCGCTGTGGAGCTCAGGTGAGGAGCGTGACAGGCGCTCAGTTCATATTTCACAGAGCTCTACGGGGCAGGGGGCGGGCTTAGCAAAAAAAATTCCTAGGGGAAAACTCCAGGCAGCCGCTTTAAAGATGCGCCCGATTACCATAATGGCTCTAATACTACTCTTACCAACTGTGTCTCTCCTTTATGGTGTATTAAGAGCAGTCTTTGTGAAACCATGTCGTACATTACCGACGAGTTTTAATAATGTTCGACGAAAAACTTAAAATCATCGAACATTTTGACCGATGGGCGTCTTCTCTTAAATTGCCAAAATAAAATTTCCTGAAAACCACAAACTGCAGACTGTTGACAATTTGAGTATGTGACAAAGACGTTTTGTTCAATAATTCATCAGAGATCATCTCTGGTCTTGCAGCTGCATGGAGGAGCGCTTCTCCCGAGCCTGTGTGCAAAAAAATCGAAAAAACTTAAGACAAAATCTTATTATTGTGACACTTGTGCAGAGCTAAAACTGCAGACAGAAGGACATTTTGCCCCTATAAGAGTCTTATTAACTAGATTTTTCTTACCTGGTATCTAATGTATAATCGACTAATAAATAATAAATAAAATAAAGGATCCTTTGTTTATTAATGCTTAATAATGCACTAAGTAGCGTTAATAAAGGGATCCTTATTGTAAAGTGTTACCTTAATTAGTTTTAGTTTATTTTAATTATTCAGCATCTTCTAGTAGTCATTCCCAAACCGTCATACACATACCACCAAGGATTATCTTTTGAAGTTAAATGGGACAAATCATGCAAAACTCACCTTTTGCATCTTTTTGTGCTGCCACGTGGATCTCTGCTGCCTCCATAAACACTTTAAACATGAAAAAAGAAAACATCCATCAATTTTCTGTTGGATTTTGGTGTCAGGAATCATGTGCTTCTATGAGCTGTTTGAAAATATCCCTTATTGTGATGTCACAACAAGAAAAATTAACCCCTGTGAGTGAGTGAGTCTTGATCTATAACACCATCTGAAAATGGCCAAAAATGAAGGTAGAAAGTAAACAACTCTACAAAGTGATAAAATGACCTGGGACAGGGCCTTGAGTCTGAGACTTGGACTCTATAGACTCACTCAGTCTCACTCATCATCTAAACCTCTTATTCCACTGCGAGGTGAAAGTGCTTCCAACTGTGTTAAGAAGGACTTTAGTTGCAAAAATAAAGACTGGTGAGTTGACTTGGACTCATCTTCTAAAGACTAGACTGAGACTTGCTTTTTCCAGTTTTCACTAGATGTCCATCTCAACCATCTGATCATTTCAAGTTACTTTGATCACTTTTACTGCCAATAAACTTCACTTTGACAACATTTTGTAAAGTATTTTCAAATTAACTAGATTTTTCTTACCTGGTATCTAATGCATAGTCGACTACATTACCTAAAGTTATTATATTTTATACTTTTGAAAGATTTATGTAAATATTAGAAGTCCATAGGAGGGGAATACCATTACATAACATCTGCAGGGCTCCCTACAGAGGACTTGACAAGTGACTGTATCAAAAACAACAAACTACTGTGTTTCTTGGCTCCAGCAAAGCTCTGTCTAATTCTCAAGCTCGACTTTGGCTGCCGTCCCAGAAGCATATGGCGAAAAGAGCTGGGGCGCTGAGCTACCGAGACGAGGAAACAAAGGCAGATGGCACCAGAGGAAAAAGGATCAAGAGAGGTTAAAGGGCAGAAGGGTCGGACACATGAACAAGATACAATCCAACATTATTTCTAAAGGAAATTCTTTCTTTTTCTCTTTCTACTGGTTGAGATATTCTACTTAAACACACAATGCAAATGAAAATCCGAATTTTAGCAACGCATTAGTTGTCCAAATAATTTACAGCGGATAATTTTTACGGCGCCATAAGTTTTTTTCACACTTGTTCAACAGAAAACATCAGCCTTATGAGATGTCTTCTTATAAAATGCTTTTATGTGCATAGATCTGTTGTGCAGTTGGTGAGGTGTACAGACAGGACTTGAGAGTCAGAAGACAGGTGATATAGATAATTCTCACTATGGCTTGGGTTGAAAATCAAATGATAGGCTCACAGGTTCCACCACATCTCTCAGATATTCACAGATGTTCCCCCTCAATCATCACAGCTGCATTTCATCAACGATTCATCCTGTGCAGCCAGATAAAGATTAGTTACATACTCAACGCTTCATGATTGACTGCCAACATTCGCTGGCATTGCAGATGTTAGTGTACCCTCCATGCATTGGATTTTAAACGGTGGCTTCGGATGATGGATTGGTTCACATATGACATTTGATGCTTACATCAGATGGCATGCTTGCACCGCTTGTTAACACACCTCTGGCTTTCTCACTCTTTAGAATCAGCATGTCTGCCATAAAAATAGCCACTGTCTATAGGAATGCTTTCAAAAATGGTTTAAAGGAAGGTGTGGCCAGTTAAGATTGATGATCATCAGGAAAAAAAAATACATTAAAAGACTGATAATAAAATGCAGCGTGGTAGTTGCAGCTTCTTGCAGCTAGAAGGTTGCAGGTTCAACACCTTTGGAGTCTGCATGCATGATTCTGTTAGTCCTCTGGTTTCCTTCCATTGATGTTTAGTTTAAAAGGTTTGAGTGTGTGAATCTACATACCTATCTAAGGTTTACCCCATGTGACCCCTAGAGATAAACGCCAGCTTCATGTGGATAAAAAAAACAATAATGAAATAGAAAATTAAGACATTTTAAATGAACAAAAATTTGATAAAACTGTTTTCATTGCTGCCAAAAAAAAGAGTACTAAAGTTCAATCACATCATCCTTCAATAAGTCAATAACTCAGCAAAACGATGATAATAAAAATTAGATGAATGTGTTTGCAGATCAAAAACACCAAACACTCTAGCAATTAAGCCTCAAGTTCTTTTGGACTGTATGATGGAACAGAAGAATTTAGGTTTTTATTGTCATCCTGCTTTGATTCTAGAGGGAACAATGATTTGATATTTAGTTTTTGGTAAAGTTACAAACATGGTTGTGACAGGGAATTATGTTGGATAGAGAAAAAAATGATGTTTATATTTATTCCCCCGGTTTTCTCCCATGCATCCATTAAAGTGATTAAAAACAGGAAGGAGCCTTGTGCTGAGATCTGATTTACATGAACTGGGTCTAGATTTTAAAAAGTGCATTTTTCACTTGAATTGAAAACAGGCAGAGAACATAACAATCCGTCCACAATTGCCAGTTAACCGTCTGGCTCAAATCATGCAAAACCTTAGAATGACAACTCACGTTCCTTGAAGTTTTCAAAAGAAATTTTCATGACGGGGGAGATACTATGAGTTATAAATTTATGAGTACTCCTTTGAAAAGAATGCTGAGTATCTTACAATAACAAAGACACAACATGAGTCAGATTTGGCCTTTCTCAAGGATGAGTACAGCATAAAGCTGTTTCTACTGAAGAGTGAAAAAAATCATATTTAAGACTCTTTTCCCCACAAAGACACAGTCCCTGATTGACTCTCTGTGAAAAATTGCTCTGAAGCCCCCAAGCAGCTTCGTCTTCCCAAACCTCCACAGTCCCAGTGAATCACAACTACAAAGAAACAAAATGAATGATTTCTCAATTAAAACGTCAGAGTCTCTGGCTCTTCTTCCAGCCTTGATTGGACACTTTAACAGCAAAGTGGCGGATGAGGATGGGAACAAATGGGAAGGAAGGGTTTTGGATAAACAGGAAAAGGAGAAGAAAGTGACAAACTGGGAGCTGAAAGAAAACGTGAAAGTGTAAAACAGCTGACAGCTTCAGAGAAGCAGATAGTGGAGGGTCACACAGGCAGTGTGTGTGTGTATGTGTGTGTGTGTGAGTTATTCACTGGTAGGAGGCAGCAGATGTCAATGCAGGGGGTAAAAGCCTTATACAAATTAAACAGCCCCCCTAGGCAGATTAGTTACTCACAGACCAAGAGGAGCTTGTGGGAGAGTGAGAGAAAAAAGACAGAGGTAAAAGTGGAAATCCAGAGAAAAATGGATGGAAAGAGATTCAATAAAAACAGTAACTTAGAGAGGTATAAAACACAAGGGCACTTTTGGTGTTAGGCCAACAAGAACGTGTAATTATTCACAAAAACCAGAGAAATAAATGGTAAATGGCCTGTATTTGTATAGCGCCTTCTTAGGGTTCTACAACCTCCCAAGGCACTTCACAACACAATCAGTCATCCACCCATTCACACACACATTCACACGCTGGTGGGGATGAGCTACATTGTAGCTGCAGCTGCCCTGGGGCGCACTGCCGAGGCTGCCGAGCACTGGCGCCACCAGTCCCTCCGACCACCACCAGCAGGCAAGGCGGGTTAAGTGTCTTGCCCAAGGACACACAGCAGCATTCTCTGGCCGGAGCCGGGATCGAACCTGCAACCTTCCGATTACTGGACAACCCGCTCTACCTCCTGAGCTACTGCTGCCCTAAAGAAGAGAGAGAAGAGAGAAGCACTGGTTTTTGTTTTATTACCAATACCAACATCTATGTTTTTGACCACTTTGACCTGCTGATAACAGTTCAGACCAAAATTTGATTTCCTCAAAGGACTTTTTAAAATATTTTTTAGTTTCTGATTAAAGTGCAATATTCAGTATGTGTTCAATACTTGTGCAATACCGGACGTACATTAGTATGTCTCTGTTCCGTATGCTGCATATTTTTTTAAACCCAATTTTCTAATTTTATTCATTGTTTTTAGTGGTTTAAATGTTACAATAATAGTTTACTGCTTATGTGTGTTTAGCTGTACTTTTGTTGTATTTCTTCTTACTTTTCTCTAAGTGTATGTGCTGCTGTAACGAGTGCATTTCCCCCACTGTGGGATTAATAAAGTCTATTCTATTCTATTCTATTCTATTCTATTCTATTCTATTCTATTCTATTCTATTCTATTCTAAAGTGAGGGTTAGGTGAGTGAAAGTGAAAATTCTGATTCTGGAAGTCAGAACAGAAGATCTGTTATTGCTAGTGTGATTTATCACTAATGGTGCATTCACGGGCTGGGGGAAAAAAGTCAAACTTTTAAATGTTTGTCAGCATACTATCATCTATTATGTTCATTTTTCGTACCTGTAAGAGTGTTAGGGGGTCCCTCGTCTGTTTACCGCACTATACAGTTTTTGAGCGGCGGGCCACCGCAGGAAGTACTGACTGCGTGTTGCTATAGAATACACAGAATATGGCAAGCCAAAGGGATAAAAAAAAGCGTGTGTTCTAAATGCGCGTTATGTCCGACAAAATGCACGTCTTGAACGCGTGTTTTGGCAGACATAATGCAAATTTTGAACACGCGCTTTTTTGATCCCTTTGGCTTGCCATAGTAATATAACGTAGATTGGCGGTTTAGCAATGGCAGATCCACCAAAGAAAGCTAGAAATCCCTCATCAGAGGAATCTAGGAAAAGAAAGAGAGAACGCGACAGATCTGTCATGTCCTGTGTCCTTGTCTCCCCAGTCCATTCCATATCCCATCATCCCTGTCTCCGGTCCCCTCTATTATCATTTAGGTTTTTACTTTATTTCTCTTTTCATCAGACCCCTGTGTTCTCTCAGATGTTACCTGTCCCATGTAGTCACCTTTTAGCCACTCCTTTGCTCCAGTCCTTCATCATTTTCCCCTTTTCATATATTTCCCATTTGATTAATGTTTTATCCTTAGTCATTCCCTGTTCATGGTTTAGTTCGTTCTCCCAGCCCTTCAAGCTTTGTAGTTATGTTCTCTATTGTGTTCTGTTTCCTATGTCAGGTTTTACTTTTAGTCATTTAGTATATTATTCCAGACACTTAGTTTTTAGTTGTTGTGTGGTATTTAGTTAGGTTAATTTGTGTCTTTAGCTGTTATATTTGGTTTCGCCCTGTTTGGGTTCTGCCTCCCAATTCCATAGTTCAGTTCTTTCAGTGTTTTTTCCCCCAGTGCCCCGTTAACCAGTCACACCTGCAACCGTTCAGTAATCAACTCACCTGCTCCCTGTTTTCTCCACTCACCTCCTCAGTCTATTTAAACTTAGCTCAGTTCTCCACTCGTGTCGGTTCCTTGTGTTTATCTGTGTATGAGTTTTGTATGAGTATGAGTTGTGTATGTGTATGAGTCGTGTATGTGTATGTGTTGTGTGTGTTTGTCGATGTTACTTGTATCCCGTTCGCCCCTGCCTGCCTGCCTGCTTGTCTGCCTGCCTGCCTGCCTGCCTCTGCTCCTGCTCTAGACCACAGTATTAAATAAAACATTTTGATCCACACCTGGCTGCCTCCTGGATTATCTGCATTTGGGTCCCACACCAACCCCCAAACCCTGACAAGATCAACAGCAAAGACCAGAGTTATTATTGGGCCGTCTTTTCCTCGCTGGAGAGCTCTTTTAGAAAGAACGGCATGAACTACGGACTCTGACCTAGCCGTGCTGCTAATGGCTAGGTAAGTAATAAATGATTTCACCAGGGTTATTGTGTTTGGTCGGGCATAAAGTTGTTATACAGTCCTGATAAAACTATTTATTCAATGTGTGGAGGTGGAAAAGTTTGTTTTCGTTGTTTTGCCTGATATTAGGAATGTTTGATTTTAAAAAGTCTGATTTTAAAATTTGATTTTACGACAGTGAGCGAGTGAGAGGGCGACAGAGAGCATATATCCCCAAAGTTCAGGTATGTGGCTTTAAATGACATGTTTAAGGACACTGCTGTGACTAGCAGTTAGCTCATCAACCTGGTCAGATTTAAACTCTGTTTCTCCAAAAGGAAAGGTGTTTCAACAAGTTTCCTGTAACAAGATAATAACTGATCCTAACTTTTCTGCAGAAAAGGACCTAAAGTATAACTTTAAGTGTAGTTAGCAGCTCTGCTGGGTTAGTTTGTTCCCAGATTCCCAGACCCCCTTCAGAGTGACCACAAGAACACACATTGTTCTCGCGGTTTGTTGCTCAGAAGGATGAATCCACATTGCTTTTAGATTTCTGTCCATGATATGTTAGTTTAACTGAAAATGTGACACAGCTGTTGTTCTCAACAAATGCAGCTGCTGGATAAAGGTAAATACTCATAATTACGTACGATCAGACTCATTAAATCTTTGCATGTCTACAGAAATCTCAGCTTCAACTAAAACAACAAATAAAAATGATCCCTCGTCATGTTTTCTGTGAGAACAGATTTGACTAACAGGTTTGGAGGAGTTGTTTTGACTGGGGAGTTGTACCAGATGGGTCCATCTGATGGGTCTTTAGACAGAAAAGCTGTTCGGCAGAACGTGTTGATCTGTTTTAAACACATTCCTCTGCTGACCAAGTAAACGGGCCGTGATCTCTGCAATCACATCCTGTTGGCAAACGAAAACCGTTAAACCACAGCGTCCCCAATGCACATTCCCTGAAACTCAGGGAAATATTCTTAGAAACCATTTTCTAAGATTATTTACACATCATTTTTCATGTTTCTGTTGTTCACAGTAACTTTTAAAGGGTCAAGACTGCACATCAGTGATTTCCGTAGGCCTTGATTTATTTAATTTTTTGCAATTTTCAGCCATTAACTTAGTCGTCTCCTAAAAAGTTTTATTATCATGTTTTTCCTTTCAGCAGCGTTGTTTCAAAACACCCAAAGCTGTCTGCATTTGCACTGGAACATAACCTGTACCTGATTTATTGGTAATAACACTTAAATTTTGATCTTTTTGATCATTTTTTAAATGAAACATTGACTTTATAGAGAATTCTGTCAATAAAGTCAATGTTTCATTAAAAAAATGATCAAAAAGATCAAAAGTCTGAATGTGCTGTAATGATTAGTGATGTGAAGGTGGATAAATGTGATGACAGATGTCATAAACACAAACCCATGAGTCCTGTCTCTGGGAGAGAAGCTGATTAAATCCACCTTAAATAACCTGAGAGTGAGAGTCTCAAAAAGGTTCTTAAAAGAAGCTGTATCTCCTTGTGATTCAGTTTATGCCATCAGGATAATAAAGACAATTGTTTGACTTGTACTTTAGCAATTATGTTGGGTATTTACACCTATAACCTCAGATTAGAGCAGCGTATGCCGGAAGCTGGGATTGATCCTACAACCCTCTGATTACTGGACAACCTGCTCTACCTCCTGAGCTACTGCTGCCCCAATGCTATAATCACAAAAAAGAAAAAAAAGAACATTATAAAAAATTGTCCCTCAAACTATAACAGAAATGGTAAACACAGCATTAAATTCCTCCACCAAGCCCTTCAGATTATGTCTAATCTTTTCCAAGTGAATATGAGACATAATTTCCCTAATCCAATGACCAAATACTGGAGAATGAGAGTCTGTCCACTTAGACAGAATAAGTCTTTTAGCCAGTAAAGAGCCAACTGGCATGTGTGCAGAGAAGCATCCACCTCAACCACTCCAAACAAGGTGGTCAAAGGGTCTGGGTGCACATTGGTCTTACATGTTTTGAAGAGTGCATCAAAAATAGACCACCATAATCCTGCAGTTTTGGGCAGGTCCAGAACATATGAAGAGGTGTGGCAGGCGACCTCCTGCAACGCTCACAAGTCGGGTCCAAGTCTGGCTTAATTTTAGCACCACTTGAACTGGATACTACTGTGTCTCACACAAATCGAGGACTTATGAATGTTCCGTAGAACCTTGCGCCAGACCTCCTTCGATAATCGAACACCCAAGTCCAGCGTCCATTTCTGTTTTAAAACATCCAGGAGAGTCCGAGACGGGCAAAGAGGAAAACATTCAGAGTTAGACTCAGTTAAAGTACCTAATGGTACCTGTAAATGTACCATTAACATACAGGTCATAGAGAGAGTGTATGGCTTTAGTAGCCCACCCATTAAAGGCCTCATCAGATACAGAAGGAATAAACATGTGGTTTCTCGAGACGGGTAGAAAACCATAATTCAGTGAAACCAAAAGACCGTCTACACTGATTCCAGATCTGATTTGTCAGAGCAGAGTATAGCTATAAGAGAGCTGGAGACAAACAAAGCTCTCTCCACAGCCACCCAACTCAGCGTATCAACCCCTCCGCTCAACCAGAGTAACGATACATTCATTGTAGACGCCCAGTAATGATACAACTAGGAAATGTCATGCACCCCGATTCACAGGGTAATTGCAACACCTTTTTACTGGCCGAGCCGTCTGTTGTGCCATATAAAACCCAAAAGCAAACTAAATGAAAAAAAAAAAAGATTTAGAAAGAAAAATCGGGAGATATTGGAGGAATTTAAGTAGTATAGTCATTTTATCTGTGAATTTTATGGAATGAGTCATGGCCTTCATGTATTTCAAAGGATTATTAAAGGATTTAACATTCCAACTCATTCATGTAACATTTTTTGTGATCTTAAGTCACAACAAGTACATAAAAACATGAACATAACATGAGAGGCATCATACATGAAACCCAAACAACAAACAACCCAGTCCTACAAAGATCCAGTGAAGACCCCCCAACCCAACAGAACCCAGAACACCTCCTCCCAACCCCAACCTGGAGATAACGCCTCCTCCCAACAAGAAAATTCACAAATTTCTGGGCTTAAATAGAGACCAAATCCAAACCGCATCCGACTGGTCTCCCAAAACAAAACAAAAAAGCTAAAAATCTCTCAGCCCAACAACAATGGCTAAACAACAGCAGCGTGTCCAGAAACAACCTGTACATCTTTTGCTCCAAGGCAGCCACAGCTCAAAAGCATTTAGTTGTCCAATCCAGTGATGATTCTGCTCTTCATGTAGACCATGCCTCCTAACCCTAACCCACCTCACAGAATCCAGACTTCAGTGCCCTGATTATTTCATCTTTCAGCTTCAACACATCTGATTTACTAGAGCTAGTATAGGTGTCGGTGGAGCTGAAGAAGTCAAAGTTACAGCGACTACAAACCACCCAGAGGATGCGTCTACTTCCTGGGCCGCAGCGCGAGGACACTTGTTCTTTTCAGGATCTGTTGCCATTCTACTGAACCTTCTAGGGACTACAACGCACATCAGACCTGAAGTGAAGCCGAGGCCAAAAACCACTTTCACAAAGAAAACCGGTCGGGAGCTCAACCATGCCTCTTAATCGCTCACCGCCATCTTAGAAACTCCTCTTTTGGGGATCTCTTGCTGAACACTGAACCTCTTTGTGCCCCAGAAGCCAGAAGAAACTGCTGCAACAAAAAACCGGTAGCATTCAGGGACAGAATGCTCCAACACAACTTCTCAGATCACTAACAAGTGGACAGCAGCGTGACATCAGTCAAGATAAAGTTAGCTGATTTTGATCAATCAACTCTTCTAATAGAAAATAAAGTTTCAGATGATTTATTAAGGGATAAAAGCTTTCCAGACCATCTGAGTAACATTAGAATGTTTTCCAGTTTGAACGGTGTGTTTAAGGTCATGCCACAGCATCTGAAATGGGTTTGAATTGGGATGAAGTCACTGCCTGAGCCACTTAGACTCTTGTGTTGCTGCATAAACTATGGAAGAAATACAGTCTCATCATAAAATGATTTTTTAGACGTTGAATTTATGACATTGAATTTTTATTCTGTAAGATTAAAGTTTTTAAAATACACTAGCAAAAATTTCATCCATGAAAATTCAACTTCAGAATCTCATCTTCAAAAATTCAACAGAATTTCAACATAAAAATTTCAGCAGCAAAAATTCAACAGTAAAAAAATCAACTTCAGAAATTCAACAGCCAAGATTCAACAACCAATGAGATGACCTCCTGCTGACCCTATGGTCACTCAATCGAGTCGACGCTTCACTGGTGTCACGTGATCAGAGAAGCGTAATTTGATTGGCTAAAAGCCACTCGACTCCACAGACATATATACGTAGACGCCCCGTGGACTGGTGCTGCCTATTGGAGCTGCTGTAGTGGCCGGCCGCCATCTTGGTGTTTACTCAACTAAAAAACACATTTTATCAAGGTTTTTGACAAAATCAGACACAAGGCACGATAATTAAAATATAAACATAATTAAACAAAATAAATTAAAATATAAAATCCCATCAGGTAGGCTAGAAAAGTCAATAGTAGTCCCACGTAATCTGTTTTCAATAGTACGCTGGTTGTTGCAACCTAGGCTGCACAAAAATGGGCATAGTTGCTCACGCTGCTTTGACTTTGGAGAGTGAAGAGACCCGTCCAATTTGGCAGCGACGCTGTTACGCTCTCCAGCGCCCAATGGGGCGTCTATATATTCATGTCGATGACTTGACTCCATCAAGTTATGATTACTTTGGCTCAAGTCACCAGGAAGTCACCTCAGTTCTTGAATTTTTGCTGTTAAATTTCTGATGTTGAATTTTTGCTGATGAACTTCATACGTTGAGATTCCGTTGTAGAATAGTTGAAGATGAAATTCTGCTGTTGAACTTTTACGGATGAAATTTTTGCTGGTGCATTTTAAATAAAAAAAACATTCAAATGAATAATTTTACTGAAGAAAAACATTCAATGTCATAAATTCAGTGTCTAAAAAAAGTCATTCTGGTGAGACTAGTTTTTTCCATGTTGCTTTTTGAGATCCTGTAGCCTACTTTATGTTGTCAGGCAGGTTCTATTGAAGTGAGTTCTTAATTCTACAGGTGTGCCAGGAGTCAGGCCTGGGTGGGTCTAAATAATCACAACTTCCCTCAATAAAGGATATTGCTATTTGAAAACTGTATTTTGTATTTATACCGGTTGGTTTTGTCTGATGCAGAAATTTGTTTGCTGATCTGAAACATTTATGTGTGATAAAAATTTTTAAGTTTTTCACGACTGAAAGTCCCCGTAGGTACACTGCATGTGAATCAGAACCAAAAATAAACGACTGTTATTTATTTCTTGCGCTTTAGCAAATGCTACATGTGAAAATACCTGCTGTGAACGAGGCTTCTGCCCCTTCACCTACTTTGTGTTGAGTGACTGCGTGAGTCGAACAATTGTTTGATTTTGCAATCATGTTGTGGTGAGCGCTGCCAATTTTTGCGTAATGAAAAGAGACATTGCGTAAAAACTGGATGTAAAATGTCTCCGTTTTGGGGAAACAAAGAAGTTAAATAAAGACAATAGTTGTATTCAAAACAGCCCGCCTGCTTCCCCGTGCTCTCTTGAGCTTATCCTCTCCTCGTCTCTTTTCTTTGGCTCCTTCTCGCTGTCACACAAACTCAATCTCACACACGGCCAGAGCTACCCGCCCAGATGCATTCTGACAAAAAGCTTTCAAACGTGTCAGACCTGTGATTACCAGTGTAAAATAAGTGTGATTAATGATGAAATCCAATCTGATTTCAACTCCAGATCAGGACCAATGTTTTATGACCAGACTCCCTGGTTAAGTAGCTGAATAAGAATATTTCTGGTTTGATTCCAGCTGGGGAAAAAAGATTTGGACGAAGGACAATAAAGGTGATTCTAATGTCTCAGGAAAAACACGTCAGTCATTTCATCTCATGTTCCTTCCTTTCTGAAAGTATTGTCTTACTTAACTGTACAAATATAATAAAGTCTGCAGTTTTAGCAGGAACTCGTATTTGAGCTTCCTTCTTTCACCATTGCACCAAACTCATCTCCAGCTTTTGGTGTTCTGCCCAACCCAATAACCTTTGCTCCAACCACAACTACCTCGGACATAAAACGTCCAATCCTCAGGTTTGATTACTGTTTTGGTCACAGCTCCAGGTTTCCTTTACCCCGGTTTCTTCCTTCAGAGGTATTAGTTCCAGCCTGGCCCAAATCATGTCTCAGCCCAACCCAAACAAGAGCCCTGCCAGTGTAAAACAGGGTGCACTTCATAAAAAAGGTGATGTCAGCTGGCAGCACGGATAGACAGCACTCTGTAGTCCGAGCGTGTGAACGTGTGCGACTGTGCATGCAGGCCTGGATGTGTGAATGTTGTGTGTGTGTGTCACTCTGACCTAGTCTCCATCAACAGACAGTTTTCAGTAGGTTTAGGCTGACTTTGAAGTGATCTCATGGGAGCCGTTAGCCAAAGCAACTGCCTGCCTTGCAGAAGAATGGCATCATGGAATAGAGAGGGGTGACAGCATTCAACAAGCACGTTTCTGGATGACAGAAACAGTTAATGACTGCTTTCAAAGTGTCTGGAGCCAGTGGAGCACTTCAGACACTTCATTTTGTTTCACTTTACTGATGACTTTCAAGGCTGACATATTTCTGCTCATTGACAAACTATTAATGGCTTCTCTCAGCAATCCCCCTTCTAAAGTGGATTTTGCCTTTTTAAAACATCTTCAAAATACCACAGCACTTTGAGCTAACGCTGTCATTAAAACATTTAAGTCTCTGCACCGTTTGTCCGTATGGTAAATGTGACAGAAATATTATTACATTTCTGCAGGAGGTGCGTCAGGCTGAACAGGAAGTTCTATGGGAAGCTGCTGCTGCTATTACTGATTACAGGTGATCACAGGATTCTGTTTAATGTCAATGTTCTCTAGGGTTCACACACTCAGTACCTGTTCTTTATGACAAAGTCATAATTTATTTAACTCACTACAGCCAACTGAATGCATCAGACTCAGACTATAAGTGGTTTGCTATTCTTTGATATTCCCTTCATCCTTGCACTGTTTCTTCCTTTTTCCCTCCCTCTTGTTTTCACTGGAGGTCAGATTGCCGTGTTTGCTGTGGTGTTGGTAATCAGCTGACACTACCAGGATGCATCCAGATTCGGCTCCAATCTCTTGAATGACTTTCCTCGTCACACACCATTAGACTTAGTGCCAACTAGCCCTGCCCATTATTCCCCGTTTGTGAGGACTTGTCCAGTTGTGGTTAAATCTGGCATAAAAAAAAGTGTGTTCTCAGCTTTAAACACTATTTTTCCAAACTGAAGTCATTCAAAGAATTATCTACACCAAGCAAGATATCAACTGCTTGTGTATCTTTTCACATAATTTCACTTTAAATCGACCGATGTTAAAACAAATTGTAGATTTAAAAAACTGTCAAAAGCACAAATTTACTAGCCTGGCAATCCATCCTCTATGTGTGATTATGTAGTCTGGCCATGAACCCTAGACAACGTGATGTACTCACCGCTATGGATGTCAGTCAACAGGGCAGTCCATCATACACGGACCAAAAAGACACAAATACATCCTTTTTCTAAATAAAGGAGAATAAAGTAACAATGTTTAGTTTTTACCATTAATCTCTGGAAATATCCGTTAACATTTGCTGAAAATGAATAAAATGACGTCCAGTCGTTGAAAAATATTGGCGGCTTTGTATATAACCATAAAAATCAGATCTAAAACACATAGGGGGGATGCCATATTAGACGCCATGTTTCCTTCTACGAGGACCCAGCTCAGTGGACCTGCGCCTGCCGATGACATCACACTAGATGATTGGCTGGATGTACGACTTACAGAAGTTTTGTTACCATGTTCAAAAACATTTGGTAAGAAACATGAATTTAATAACAAAACTGCTAAACTGTGAAAGAACAGAATCGAAAAAGAGATGCAATATATTTTGGCTGAGTGGTATTGCCGTAGTTTGATGGGTTTTTTTTCCAAACTTTATTTACAATTGAACAAATACAAACTCTCGTTGGGAGAACATAAAACAGACCATAACCAACAAAAAATAAAAACACATAAGGCATAAACAAACCAAACAGCATGCATTCCTTTAAAAAATCAAATAATTGTCCATGTCCGTAGTTTGATGTCATCAGCAGGCGCAGGACCCGAGGAGATCCGGAACCTACCCCGCCAGAAAACTAGCATAGACATTGCATTCTCTTGATGGAATTAACTGAAGGACTATCAAAATCTGAGGAGTCACACCGCGGTTGCATGCTTTCTGCTCGACAGGTAACATTTACCATAATGTTTTTTTTAACTAGCAACAGTGATGGCGATATGATGTAAAACTACCCTGAAATGTATGTACTGCCCCCATTGCCAGGAAACTACACATAGTCACTTAAAGTACAAAAGTCCCAGAAAGAAAAACCCAAGTCTAAACTGCCCAAAGTTGATGCCAAAGCCATTTCAAACGAGCCGCCATCTTTGTTGTTTTGCATATCTGCAGTAACATCCCGCCCACCAAACCGGTAGAGCGCTGTGATTGGCAAGGCACAAAACTGCTCAGGGCAATGGTAGACCTGCTGAGGCTTCAACATAACACGGCTAGACCTACCTGCAGAGCAACATCTTTTTTCTACTGCTCCAGTCTGTCTAGATTTCTAGACACTACATTAACATGACTAATTAAAACTAGTTACTTTCCAGTTACTTTCCTTTAAATCTAGCTTTTAATTGTCCCAAGGGACTGAGCTTAATAAACACAAAGATGCAGCCAGCAGACAAATCTCTAGCTCAATATGATTTAGACAAGTGCAAACACCCACCTTGCTCTGACTAGAGGAAACACTTCCAGCACCTTCTCCTCAGACTGTGCATGAATATTTGTCAAGTTAGTTTTTGAAATCCTCTGATTAATTTTTAGCCATTTTTTGCTTTTTCTCCTGGATTTCTAATTTTTCATCCACCGTGTCATCCTCCCAGTCCCACTTCTCTTCATCTTTCTTCCTCTCCCTCACATGCTCACTGATTCACACACACACACACACACACACACACACACACTGCTAATGATAAATTTACACAGGGATTAAACCACCACACCCTGGTGGAGTCACGCCTTGATACATTATGAGGTTCCTCCGTGTTTGCTCTGGCTCAGAATCTAATTAGACACAGTTGGCAAACACACGTTTTCTCATTGGTTGATGGTGATGAAGGTCATTTGGCAGCCAAACCAGCAGCCACACCCTCACATGTAGAAACCTGTAAAAACACACAGACAATTTGGATGATGTGACAGATGAGTCATGACACAAGTTGATCAGAGGTTCTTCCATGTGTGTGTCCTGTAGTTCCGAGCATCCACAGAACTCCTAGATCTTTGTCTTTCAGCCTCTAAAGTCTCCATATATCTATGGATTAATGCATCAGCTATGCCACGTTGGAGTGGGTTATAAATAGTTTCCATCTAACCCACTGTAGATAGCCTGAATGGCCTGTAAACTTCACTAACAATAGTGTAATTTTTAGCATTACGTGGTTATTTTCATGTAATTTTGTAGCAAAATGTAGCTGTTTTTTGTGTCCTGGGGTTGAGTGCAGCAAGAATTTATTAACATTTCTGCTTAAATAACCATGCAATGCAACAACAGCAAAGTAAAGGTTTAAACTCATTGTTGGAGCTGTTTCAGGATGGCAGCCATACATCGACGGAGCATCACGGAGTGTGCGTAGGGCTCCAAGTGGCCAGGGGGGCACCAACCAATCAGGCTCATAAAAAAAAGCTTCCATGAGGCCACCCCCACGCTCGAACACCGGCCATTACAGAGCGTATCCGTCAGCACCCCCACCACATGGTCATCTTAACGGGATGGGCTGCAAAATTTTGTTCTACTCAAGGCACCTGTGGCCAGCGCTTGGCTTGCAGGCATACATTTTAGAATTGGCTGACTAGCCATTAGCACATCAATCCATCAACTTCTCTAAACTGAGGCTGTTTATGAAGATTTCGACATGAAGTAAGATTTTACACACAGAAACACTTCTGATAAACCAGTTAATTTAGCTAATTACTGAGAAATTTGAATATTTTATGATTGCATTTTTTTTTGTTTTAAATCTCACTTCATACAAAGTAATTACAAGAACAACCGACATGTTTTCTATTCCTGAAGTAGTCACATGTGGCTTTTGAAGTCCCAGCAGACTAGGAGAAACTGGGATAGTTAACTTCTTTCTAAGAAATCAGGCACTTTCAATACTTGGCTGTTTCGGCTCACAGCTGCTGTGTGTATGTGTGTGCATCCATGTGTGCAATCAGAAGTGTGTTTCTCTGCAAGCCTGAGCAGTAAGAAGCTGGTATGTATTTACATGGGAAGCTGATACGTGTTACATGAATAAATGCACAGTTTTTTTTTGTCAGCTGTTGTTTTTTTGTTGCATTTGTTTGAATGTGTGCACATATTTCTACATAAACACACTGTTTCCTAGAAGGTCAGCTCACTGAGTTGCAAAGCGGTGGTCTGGCTCTTTGGGTCTGAGAGCGGGGGATTTTCCCCAGCTGCGTAATTAAACCCAGAGATGATGTCATGAGCCAGCCACGGATTGCTGTCGTCAGGACGACAGGTACAGTGTAAACCCAGATCCATTCAGACAAATTTTAGTAAAGTGGTTCAGAGACAGTTTGGTGAACGTACTGCTCTGCGGTGGTCACCTGCTCTTTAAATCTGTTTGACTGTAGCCATTCACACTTGGTCACACATCTGATGTTCTCCCGCGTAAGCAAAAATCTGTTTCCATGAGGCTATCCAGTCCTGCTGCAGAACAAGACATATTAGGGGAGAACTCTGCAAAGTCTTACAATAACCTGTGCAAATAAACATAAATGCATACACTGTAGTGTGAAGCACTTTGGAGTTCGGCTCATTTATCATTTGTCTTGAATGCTTGCAGATTACACACACATGAATGCACACACACACACACACACACACGCACACGCACACGCACACACACGCACACACACACACATGCTACCCAGCAGGATGCTTGTGTGTGTTAGGGTAATTGCCTTAAAACAATACTGTCTTTCTTTGTGTGGAAGGAGAAGTAAGCAATGCATGTCCAGATGTTGCCACAGTTGTCGATTTTGACATGCACACACACACCCATGCATGCACAAACACACACACACACACACACATGGTTTCCAGTCAGTCGGTATGTTCCCCATCAGAACAAGCAACATGGAGAAATCCCACTTTATTCATTTAAAATTTCACACAGGAAACACCAACGAACGCAGTCATTATGAAGTGTGAGCTACACATACCTGAACACACCTCGTCCATATTCAAAATATTTTCACACAAAAAGCAACCAAACCCCACCCTCCCGATCAACTTAAAAAATTAACAAAACAGCAACCATAAAACAGGTTTATCAGAACACCGAATCAAAAGCATCTGACATAATTGATAAGAAGGCACAGCAAAGGCTCTCTCATCTGCATCAGCTAAAGAAATTCAGAGTAAGGCCACACCTACGACTTCTATCTGACTATTGTTGAACGCACCCTTACATCATCTATCACTGTTCAGTGGACTAGACTGTGCAGCACATTTTCAATAGAACGGAAGCTATTATCGGCTCGAGGACATTCACCACAGTAGAGCATTACGCAGAGCTCGCAGGATTACGACTGATGCATCCCATCCTGCATCTACTATCTTTCAGCTGCTTCCTTCCCTGAGGCGATACAGGGTGATAGCATCAAAAATGACATGATCAGTCACATGTAGGCTTAATGTGGAAATGGCCTTCTATACCTGATCGAAAGTAGACAGGGGTATGCTCAGAATAGAAAAGACAGTCAGTTCTGCATCACATTGAAAGTTAACATTGATAGACTCAATTGTCTTGGCTCGCAACGGGGAAATCTACTTTTTATTTAGCGTCCAAGAGAGAACAGAACATGTTTTTGGCTAGTAAAAGCTAACCGTTAGCATTAGCATTTCCATAATGAGGCAGAACTCCTTCAGGCTTGTGTTATTTGTGGAGATAAAACATCAACGTTGCAGAGCAAATGGAGTCAGTAGCGAGATGTCTGAATATCAGGAACTAAGACTCCAAATCCTGCCGTATTCTGCTCATCTCTGCTCTGGCTCACTTCTAGTTCTGAATCAGGAGCGCAAGAGCTTTTTCCCCACAGAGATCGACTCACAAGGCATTCATAGAGACCGCTGCGACTGTACTGAACAAATGAGTGAACTTGGTCTTAAATATGTTTTTATCACAGAATCTGTGGTAATCTGTTTTTCCATCTTAACAAAGATCCAACTGCACCAAAAGTATTCAAGCCTTGTTACAACACAAGCTTGTAACCGATGTTGAATTAAAGGTAATGCGGACGTTCTTTACTTCCAGGTGGATCATCTAAACCATTGGTCCACATAACTGTCAATCATTCTGGTGAAGCTTTTACGCAAGGCCGTCGTACGTACGTAGGTGCACCCCTCATCCTGGATCTTGGCCGGGATGGACCGGGCACGGGCTCATAGTCCATATCGGAACCCATTAGACTCCTCGAAAGCTCTAAACCCATCAGCGATAAAAATGATTATATGCTAAGTGATAGCTTTTTTGTAATGCTAGCTATGGAGATGCTCGTAATGCTACATGGATTATAACTTTTCCGGTGGCGAGCCTGACATTGTGGAAAAAGCACAAATCTTCTTTGTGTCCTGCAAGGCCGGCATCTACTTGTAAACAGAGCGTGCACAAGGTTAACTGGGCGATCCCTCTCAGGGGCTGGTAGAGTGTTGCGCATGTGCATTTTTCAAAACATGGAGAGGGCAGTTCTTTCCTGAAATTCAGAAACATTGTATGCATTACCTTTAATATTACACAATCCCTGTGGCACTGTTGTTTTTCTTCTGAGAAATCTAAAAACATGTCTGAAAGCAAATTCAGGGTTCCCACTCTTTTCTTGAAAAGATTTTCCAGGACATTCTCGGGACTTTTTCAGCTGCTACAGTACAAGTCAAGTTACCCTAACTAGGGCTGACCTACTGCTGAGACGCCCTATGCACATCTCCAGACACTTCTCCTAGCCAATCCCTGAACTGGGGGTTTTCTTTCAACTCAGATTTTAATTTGCAATTTGTCTTCCTGACATTGTGCCTAGAAAGGACAACACAAATTTGAACGTCTATGACTGGTTACACTCACTGGCGACTTTATTGGGTACACCTGTCCAACTGCTCGTTGAAACAAATTACTAATCAGCCAATCACATGGTGGCAACTCAATGCATTTAGGCATGTTGACATGGTCAAGACGATCCGCTGCAGTTCAAACCGAGCTTCAGAACGGGGAAGAAAGGTGATATAAGTGACTTTGAACATGGCATGGTTGTTGGTGCCAGACGGGCTGGTCTGAGTGTTTCAGAAACTGCTGATCTTCTGGGATTGTCACGCACATCCATCTCAAGGGTTTACAGAGAATGGTCCGAAAAAGGGAAAACATCCAGTGAGCAGCAGTTCTGTGGGCAAAAATGCCTTGTTGATACCAGAGGTCAGAGGAGAATGGCCAGACTGGTTCGAGCTGATAGAAAGGCAACAGTAACTCAAATAACCACTCGTTACAACCAAGGTCTGCAGAAGAGAATCTCTGAACGCACAACACGTGGAACGTTGAGGCAGATGGGCTACAGCAGCAGAAGACCACACCGGGTGCCACTCCTGTCAGCTAAGAACAGGAAACTGAGGCTACAACTCACACAGGCTCACTAAAACTGGACAATAGAAGATTGGAAAAATGTTGCCTGGTCTGATGAGTCTTGATTTCTGCTGCAACATTCAGATGGTAGGGTCAGAATTTGGCGTAAACAACATGAAAGCATGGATCCATCCTGCCTTGTATCAACGGTTCAGACTGGTGGTGGTGGTTTTGGTGTGGGGGACATTTTCTTGGCACACTTTGGGCCCCTTAGTACTAATTGATCATCGTTGCAACGCCACAGCCTACCTGAGTATTGTTGCTGACCATGTCCATCCCTTTATGACCACAGTGTACCCATCTTCTGACGGCTACTTCCAGCAGGATAATGCTCCATGTCATAAAGCTGGAATCATCTCAGACTGGTTTCTAGAACATGACAATGAGTTCACCGTACTCCAATGGCCTCCACAGTCACCAGATCTCAGTCCAATAGAGCACCTTTGGGATGTGGTGGAACGGGAGATTCATCATGGATGTGCATCCGACAAATCTGCAGCAACTGCGTGATGCTATCATGACAATATGGACCAAAATCTCTGAGGAATGCTTCCAGTACCTTGTTGAATCTATGCCACGAAGGATTAAGGCAGTTCTGAAGGCAAAAGAGGGTACAACCCGGTACTAGCAAGGTGTATCTAATAAAGTGGCCGATGAGTGTATATTGACTGCTTACTCAATAAATTAGGCCTTTCATACCTTAGCTTTGTCATATCTTTCATATTCTATGTATTATACTTACTGTACACCACATTACACTTTACTGCTTATTTCACAGAGCTAGATGCTAAACTGCAGTTTGTTGTTCCAGTATTGGTCCTTTTAGGTTAGTCCAGTCATTCAGGAACAGGATTGAGGGAAGATGACCAGGCTAATATCTCTCGCTAGCACCACAATCATACTGAACCTGAAAAATATTTATTTCTAACTCTCAGAGATAAGTAGTTGTTTGCTAGCTACCTTTTTAGCCTGGCTTGTATGTAGCATTACTATAATTTATGGCTACCACTTAAAATCCTTCTATTTATTAATTTTATCCATGTTGAAATAAATGTATTTACATTAATAACTTTGTTCAAATGAACATGCCAGTCTTCAGTTCTCACTGGCTCTTCGCTGTGGTCTGTGTATCGAGCTAAAACAGCTGCTCTCTGTGCACATACACAGTATTTTAATAGAGCTGAATTCATGGTTTTTGTTTCTGCTGTTGGACAACAGAACAAGTATGAAAAACTGAGTGGAGCGTGGCCCGGTAAGACTACCTGTTACCCGTCGCTATCTCGAAGCTGTCGTCATGTTTGCTACGGCTTCACTAAACCCAAAGGCATGAGTGACGACACGCCCACAGCTCTCTGCTGCTCCTCTGTCACTCAACACAGAGGAGAAAAACCTCTCGCTAGATATACTGCGATACAGCAGCAGTCTTGAAATGAAAGTCGCTAGTTTTGGCCATTTGGAGAAATAAATCTTTACTTTGGTCTGAAAAATGTATAAATCTAGAAACAAAGACAGATGGAAACACTGGGAAGCAGAACTGTTCTAAAGGAATAAGCAATCTGATTGGTTGGTAGCGTCACATGGGGCGCTGTGCTGGCTAGATGCAGAACTGAAAGCAGACAAGCGCTTGTTGAAGGCAGATAAAAACAGACATTCATGCGTAAAATGTTTAGCCCGTTTGCGTTTATCCACAACGAGGGAAAATTATTTTCCAGGACAACTCAAACATTTTACTTTTTTCCCCATTTTCCAGGTGTTTTCCATGACTGGAAAATAGGTCTATCATTTTCCAGGTTTTCCAGGACGAGTGGGAACCCTGAAATTGCTACGCCTTTTTTCTACTGAGCACTGAACTGAACTGTTGGGAACTAGTTGACTCAAAATTTCCAAAGACCAAATACTTAACTTTTCAGTTGAGATTGATCTGAGTTGTAGTTTCATCTGTGGCTGCGGAGGATAAGATCATAGCAAATAGATTTTAACAGACATGAAAAAGGCATCTTCATTTTTTCCCAATTTTTCCAAAGTTTCCTCACCTTTCCTGTGCTTTTTTGGACTAATAGAAACTAAACTGAGAAAAGTTTGAGATGGTTTAAATATTTCTGCACAAACTCAAGCATTTATGTTGAAAATAACATTTCTCTGACAAGTTTTCAAACATCTTCTAAATAAAAGGAGAAGCTACTGTATGGAATTGAGAACCCTTGCAAACACTTTGAGATCTTTTGGAAACTCTTTTGCAAATGGTGTTCATAACATGGCACCACCGTCGGTGGTCTCAGCCCAGTGAGATATCAACTATGGTAAGGAAATTTTGAACAAATCACTCAAAATAACTTGAGATTGCAAAGTAAAAAGACAAAGACAAGATATTTAAAAAAAAATCATTTCTTTAATATCTCTAAAGAAAACATGTGTGCAGGACCCCTTTGAAACAGAAACGCTCAAAAAGTGATTAATGGATCGTTCAAGTTTTAGGGGCAGACTAAGTAAATGGGTTTCTGAGAAAAGAGAGAAAGTGAAGACTGTGCTGTTTATCACCCAAACACAGACCTGACCAATGTACTGGAAACAACCTGGTAGTAATTTTACAAGACAAAAGGTACTCTGTCTCATCCTTACACAACTCGGGCTCTGCTGTCGAACACTGTGAGATGTTGTATGTACATAATCATGATATAATGGAGGAGTTGGAGAGCAGAGAGGGAGATAGAGAAGCATAGAGAAACCGATATAGCAGCTCAGTGGGAGAGGGAAGAGACCAGAGCATGGGGGGAATAAATATGAAAAACAGGGGAAATTCAAGGAGGATCAGATAGAAAGATAAATGTCAGGAGGCTTAAAAACAACAAAAGAAGTGTGAAAGAAAAGGGGCTTGAGATGTAAGAGATTTATCGAGTCAGATGTGGTCAGTTTGATGTTCAGGAAAGAACTGCTGGCACATAAGCGCTAACATTTGTTGTGAGTTAAAGTCATTTGTTTTATCCAGGTGTTGGAAGAGAAAACGGCTTTCAGGTTATATAGATGATTCAAGGATTCGTTACTTTGTTGAAAGGATGGGAGATCAGCAGCAACGAGTGAGCGAAACAAGCCTAAAGTAAAAATGCACCAGCTACATTTAACAAGTGTAATCCACTAGATCTTTATCAACATGTCCAGCTCAATGTAACATCCAGTAAAATCCAGTAAACATCCAACCAAAGCCCCGATACTGGTTCATCCCTTGAATCATGCTTCCATGTTTTAATAACTTTGTTCAAATGAACATGCCAGTCTTCAGTTCTCACTGGCTCTTCACTGTGGTCTGTGTATCGAGCTAAAAACAGCTGCTCTCTGTGCACACACACAGTATTTTAATAGAGCTTAATTCATGGAGTTTTTCTCTTTCACATGGTTTTTGTTTCTGCTGTTGGACAACAGAACAAGTATGAAAAACTGAGTGGAGCGTGGCCCGGTAAGACTACCACATTGGGCCATTCTGGTCTCTTGGCGTCCCGAACCCAAGCTCTCACCTCTACCAGAGTTGGATCAGCCTCCTGCTGATCTTTCAGCTCCGCCATGGAGAATAACTCCCTCTCCTGATCCTCAGTAGCTTCCACCGCTGCAGCCGACAGTTCCTGGTGCTGCTCTCTCGCTGCTGCTGGAACAGTTTCTGGTTCTTGCTCTTCCTGGCAGAAACAGTAGCGACACTCAGTCACTAAACATGGACGCCGGGACAGCGCGTCAGCGTTAGCATGCTGATGGCGGGGCGGTGCTGGATCTCAAAGTCGTACTCTTGCAGAATCTCCAGCCACCTGTCCCTCCGGCAGTTTAAAGTTCAATAGCCAGGTGAGGCTAGCATGATCAGTCCGAAGCTTGAACTTGGTACCTAGCAGGTACGGCCGGAAGTGTCTCACAGCCAAAACCACCGCTAGCAGCTCTCGCCTGGTGACGCAGTAGTTCCTCTCACTCCGACTGAGACTGCGGCTGTAATAAGACACAACTTTTTCTCCATCTTCACCTGTAACGCTATAGTTAGCTATGGAGATGCTCGTAATGCTACATGGATTATAACTTACCGGTGTCGAGTCTGACATTGTGGAAAAAACACAAATCTTCTTTTCTATAGTGAGCATGTGCTGCAAGGCTGGCAGCTACTTGTAAACAGAGTGTGCACCAGGATAACTGGGCGATCCCTCTCAGGGGCTGGTAGAGTGTTTCACATGTGCATTTTTTAAAACGTGAAGAGGGCGGTTCTTGTCTGAAATTCAGAAACATTGTGAGCATTACCTTTAATTTCTTTTTCTTAGAAAAATAAAATGTTTTACTCGTCCCCTTGTATTAAAGCAGCTATCCGGAGTATTTCTTATATCTGATGGCACCATCTAGTGTCTGACAAGCATATCATACCCAGAGTCGGTCGATCCAGGATTTTAAGATGGCGCCCGCATGTTTCTTGTTTATGAATGTGCTTCTGTAGCCGACAAACAGAGCTAAAACACGTTTTACGAGTATTATTCTCATGTCATGATGTGTTTTCATATATTTATATTTTAAAGACTTACTTGTCCATGAAAATTTCAGCAACGCTGCATCAGCCGAGGTACTTCCTTAAATTTGAAGCACGTAAGCGTTAGTCTAACGCTATTGGTTAGTTCTGGTTGGCGCTCAGTTTCCTATTGCACAGAGTTTTACGGGGCAGGGGGTGGGCTTAGCAAAAAAAAAAAGACGTATTGCTTACATTATATCACACTTCATGATAAGACAATCACTTTTACGGATTTCTGAAAAATCATACATAGTTCCTGAAAGGGGAAAACTCCAGATTGGTCGTTCCCTTACATAATTCAATTATTTATTCCATTCTTTAAGAGTAAATTTAAATATTCTCCTTATAATAATGAAAGATTTATCGTGTTATCTTGACATGATGATGCTCGTTATTCCACAACATGTTACCTCTAAGTTACCTCTAAGTTTTTATAGTGATAACTAGAAATAACTAAAAAAGTCACATCATGAAACAGCCATCACTGATCACTCAGCGTCTTCAAGTGTCGTGACGGTGATTCTGAATCATGAAACTGGGCGTAACAAGAAACACTCCTTTTGGCATCATAATCAGCTGGTTATCTGGAGATAATCAATCAGAGTTAATAACGCCAGTTGTTCTCATCCTTGGTACAAAAGTGGCTTTAATCACAACGTGGTTAATATCCTCTCCCTGCAGCGTTTGATTCTGTACCTCATGCATCTCTTAGTACTTTTTGTAGAGTATGTAAACAGGGACACTTTATCCCATCATTCTATTCAGCACTCATGTAAATACTCTAGTGGTAGTCATCAGTTACTCTCAAACAGGAACCATTTGTGTAACCACAACAACGGCTGAGTTCTTCTACCCTCTGAAGCCAGCATGAGTACGTTCAGAGTGTCCTGGGACCTCTGGATCATTAACACTCTGCGGAACCTCCTTGCATGTTTGGCCTGAGCACATCCACGTGCAAGACTCATATTCGTGTTCCTCTGGAACATCAGCCTTGGTTCCACATGCATACGTGCTTCCTGCACCTCCAGACGGCTGTCACCTTTTCATGAACAAAGGGAAAACTGCTCAGTTTTGCCACTGATCTCATCGCACATGTGATAGATTTCAGCTACATGTCCTCCTGCAGGAGGTCACCGTGAGCTTCACACTGAGATGGTTTCACTGCCCCGCGGTTACTGACATCTAATTGATTCCCTAATAAACCTGCATGTCTCAAATTAGCATGATGAAGGACCAGATTAAGTTATTTAAACAGGAAAATAAAACAGCTTTAGGATAAAGTGGCCTGGAGGAAACTCAGAGGTGCTTAGGTCTCCTTAAATAAATAAAGTCCAAGGAATTTATTTTCACAGCGGTTCGACGGAAGGTACTAAGATAAAGGAAGGGAAAAAGGAGGAGGTAGTGGAGAAAGTGGTTTATTTTTACAGTAGCAAAATGAGTTTGTTTTGACTCTGCTGGGTTTGGGTTTGGAGTTATCCGCAGTACCAGCCGCACACAAACCCAAAGAAAAATGACATGGTCGCAGATTTCTGTAATGCAGCCAGACCTCGCTTTTTAGGTAATATTGTTCCAGTTTGTCAGAACATCGTTTCCCTGGGGTGTGCGAGTTTTGTCAAAGCCAACGTTGTTCCTGACGTATTTGCAGCATCGTGATGTCACTGACCTAATTGATTCCTGCCTCTGTGCACAGAATGAACACATTACAAGAAACAACTCAGCTTAGAAACATGCATCTGTGAGCACTTTGAACAATGTGTTCAGAAAAAATACATCGTATTCAGTTGTTCTCACAGAGAATACAAACCTCTGAAATCACAAACATACTGGAAATGAAGCATAGGGGCTAACTGAAATGACCCCAATTAGATACTTTATACAGTCTTCATTTACTAATAAAAAGGTCAAGCAAAAGTTGACCTGTTGACAAATGCCTTGTGATGGATCTTTGGATATAAATCAGCTGCACTTAAACAACAGAACAAATCTTAACGTGCTCAGTGACATCATTTTATTCAGCCAGTTTAAACTAAAGACACAACTCCTTGCTCTGGCTGATGATTTGAAGTCTAGTCCAGAATGTCAGCGTTAGACGACTAAACTGTGTTTTAGAGTTAAAGGTAAAACATGCTGCTGTGTCAGTGTCCATCTATAGCACCTGAAATCTCAACAACACCCTTAAACGTTTGTCTTGGCGGTGTTCTTAGCAACGTCTGGCTGATTGCCTGATCTGCTTCTTATCTGCTACTGACAGATTTCAGTTTACTGTCCAGAAAGTGAGAGTAAACTTCTACTGAACCACGACTGTGGAGGTCAGAACAGACTGTACAGCAATCATCTGTAGAGTCCCAGGCAATTGTTCTTTTGAGTGTGTGTGTGTGTGTGTGTGTGTGTGTGTGTGTGTGTGTGTGTGTGTGTGTGTGTGTGTGTGTGTGTGTGTGTGTGTGTGTGTGTGTGTGTGTGCGCGTGCATGGTTGTTTGCCCTGTGTATCTCTGTGTTGTCCTGCGATGGACTGGCAACCTGTCCAGGGTGTACCCTGCTTGCATGCCCGAAGACTGCTGGAGATAGGCACAAGCCCCCTGCAACCCTGTGTTGATAAGCGGGTATAGACAATGGATGGATGGATGTTGTGAGTCTCTGCCTTGCATGTGTGTATTTCTATTCAGCATGACTCAGATGTTACCCCCTCTGTCAGCTCAGGTGTGGGGACACTCATCTTTAGGACAACAGGGGACGTAGCACTTTTCTGGATGGTCCTGCCACCATTATAGTCACGTCTCTGGTCGACAAAAATGTATTTACTATTGTGTATTTTATCACAAACAAATGTGTCCCTCATTCATACAGACGGTCACCTCCAAACCTACGTTTCCTGCTATTTTCTTCCAGGAATTCTTTCTTTTTACAGGCTTGCACTCTGTAGATTTTGATGGAAAGTTAAAAAATGGTGCATGCCTCTGTTAGACTCTGTGGGCCTGCTGCAAAGGGCTTGAGTCAATGAAGGTGTTGTGTGTCTCTGCACCCCTGCAGACAGAGAAATATAAACTAGAGTTTACAGATCACTGCAGTCCATAAACAAACAAACAAAAACATTATAATGATTACAAAGAATGCCTGAAGTTCTGCCTGCTGCTGCGCAGAACGATTTGTGCCGTGTTTATACAAGCATAGGTGCATGCAGTATTGTAGGCACATGTGATTGTTGTGAGTTATTGGTAACTATTCTAAACCCAATTAGTAGGAAATATCAACCCTTGAGTCTAAAATGGGAACCAATGAGTCTAAAATGGGAGTGTGATTTACTGCCCTCCTAATAAATACTGAAGAAGCCAAAAATTAAAGCAAAGCTTTCTCCAATCTAATTCCTTGTCTATCTTCCATTTTGTCTCTGTGAAATTATTGTTACACACTTTGGCAAAAAGCTGCTGAATGTTGTCAGACTTTCTAAAGCATGAGATGTAGAAGACAAAAAGTCCTAAAATGATCAACAACATGAAGGATTTCACTTTAATCTTCACTTTTATAAATCTGAGACTGCCAAAAAACAACAACAAAGGAGCAAATCGACCTTTTATGAGGTGTGCTGTCAAACTGGTATCATGATTGGATTGATGATAATAGCTTTGGTCAGTGTTAAGACCCAACATAACCCCACTTTTGTCTAGTCTTAGAATGTGTTTAATCCCAAATAGAAGACATGTAGGTTTTTTTAACAGAACTATTGTGAATCATATTGAACTCATTTGTTTTACCAAAATATCATTTTAAATCTGCAAAAAGCCAAATTAGAAGTAGATAAGGGAGACAAAAACACACCAAAAGGAGTAAGATACACAGAAAATCCTTAGAAGGCTTAAGCTTTTCAATCAGACAGAATTAGCGTGAAAGATTCAGTAACCGTGAACAAGACAGAGAAACCATCGGGTCAGTGCGGGGGTGGGCTGCTTGGATTGAACTATGCATCACTGATCACCCTGGACAGCTGCATGTTGTCCACTCTGACCTCTGAGTGAAATATACCTGTCTGTCTGCAGCGTGGCTTATATTCTCTCCTGCGTTATCGCTTTACCAGGCCCGCTGCTGGAGGAGTGAGAACAGACAGATTAGGATCTCAGGTCCTGACAAGACAGGACTGAAGAGGCTTTAACATAATAGCTGGATAAAAACACCATGCACAGACCTCTCTAATGCTATAGGTGAGCCCTTACACCATGGAAGCCATTAAGGCTCTTATCACTTATTTAACAGGCTTCCCGTAGGGTGACACTGCAGCACTAAAACATATAGGATTCCCTTTGTAGTGTAAATGTAAGAAGTGGGGTTTACCATTCAGGGACAGCCATGTCCAGCATGGTATGCTGGAAGTCATAAAAATATGTTTTCATTAATTATTATCAAAATGTCATTATAGTATCAATAGGTTCCAATTAAAACTAATTTTTACAAACAACTTGTCATTAGGACATTTTCAGATGTCTCTGATATTAAGACCATTTAAGTTAACAGCTCTTTTATGCATAACTTTAGAGATGGCTCTGTAGTCCTGAAGGATCAACTTTGACCTGGCACCATGAACTTTGACCCCTTGAGGCTGGAGCTCAGCCAGGCGATAATGTCTGACCACTCACCGTGTCAGAATCAAAGGAATAGAGCTCCGGGAGTTGACGTCACTTCTCCATCCATCCATCCATCCATCCATCCATCCATCCATCCATCCATCCATCCATCCATCCATCCATCCATCCATCCATCCATCCATCCATCCATCCATCCATCCATCCATCCATCCATCCATCCATCCATCCATTTTTTTCAGTTGATTATCTAAAGTCATGTTATTAGTCCTCACACCTACACAACCACACATACGGTCACATATATCATGAGCAAACACCTCATTTATTTACTTATTTTGGCTTGTTTAGAATAAACCTTTAGGTTTGAAGCCATTAAAAATATGTTGTTAAATCAAGAGCAATGTAATGTGTGCCAACGTCACTGAGTTTTGTGTTTTTCTACTAATGTATTACATTTGATTTCACTCTTTATTCCTCTGCCAGCTGCGACTGGAGGTAGATTTTTTATTTGTCCTTCTGTAATTTTTTAACTGTAAAATTCATGAAGACAGAAACACTTTGACCTTGACATCAATTGTATAATTTGGGTAAATTGTACTATTCTACTCTAAATCCTGCATGATTTTGTTTTAGATAGTTATGCAGGATTTAGAGTTCACTGCTGTCTCTATCAGTTAGCAAAAAGCACAGAAATATTTTAGAAGTAGAGAAGTTCATTATTGACATCAATGAATTTTGGATCTAGAGTCTCTACAAAATAAATTCCCAGTTCCATCTGAACCATTAACTAAATAATCCGTGTGAGCTCGGGTCTGAATTCTGAATATGCAGGACACATTTGCACCATTATTTGTTCTGTCTGTTAGTGGCACACATGCTGGCCTGTTTCCTTTTAATATCACTTTCCAGGCTTATTGCTGTTAGTGAAAAATGTTACCAGGCTTTTTTAACAGCCAATAATTTGGTTTCCACTGTAGTGTCTGGAAATGGTTTCCGGCTGAAAACATGATACTGAACTCAAGGCCAGAGGGTGATCAGAGAGTAAAGAGAGCCACTTTTTCTATTTAAGTAAAATCCAATTATTAGTTTGTATGGTTTGTGCTCTTGAGGCCAGCACCACAAATCTTTTGACCAAGTGAAAATTAGTTTAAATTGAAGACCTGGTTTCAAAAGCCCATTAGGTTTTAGCCATCATTTAGCTTTCAGATAAAAGGCACAGAGTCAGTGAGGGAAACCATTTCTTTGGTGATGGCTCTTAGAAGCATGAAGGACAGCAGTGGCAGTAAAGAGTGATCGTTTGGACCTGAGTGGTTACCCTCAGTACTTCTTGGAAGAGGAGGTAGTTTCTTAATGGGCAACAAATGTTGCTTCAACACAAACCACCTACCTATACATGCCCCTGCCCCCAGCAGCCCTGGTCAAAAGGCCTGAAGAGGCTCTAACACAAAGCTAAGAGAGCGTCTTCTGAAAGAAAATTGATAATGAAAAGTTTTCTCAAATTGACTGATTAGCATCAAATTGGTGAGATTTCAATTACAGTTAAAGTGACATTTTTGGAAAACGTTTTGCATTTATGTGGGCGGCCATGTCTTTGTAGGTTTGCAGTTGTAACATACTTTCTCCATTTTTCTATGATGGACTGAACATTGCTCCTTGAGATGTTCAAAGCTTGGGGTATTTTTATAGCCTAACCCAGGGGTCCCCAATCCTGGTCCTGGAGGGCCGCTATCCAGCAGGTTTTGTGGTTTCTCTGCTCAAACACACTTGATTCAGTGGTTGAATCACCTGTGCAGCAGCTCATCAAGCTCTGCTGAAGCCTGCTAATCACTTGCTAATTGAAATCAGGTGTGTTGAAGCAGAGTTACAACTAAAACCTGCTGGATACCGGCCCTTGAGGACCAGGATTGGGGACCCCTGGCCTAACCGTATCTACAACTTTATCTCTGACCTGTCTGGTGAGTTCCTTGTCCTTCATGATGCTATTTATTCAATAATGTTGGCTAACAAACCACAGGCCTTCACAGAACAGCTGTATTCATAATGAGACTAAATTACACACAGGTGAACTCTATTGTCTAATTAGGTGACCTCTGAAGGCAATAGGTTTGCAACAGATTTTATTTAGGGGTGTTCGTGTACAGGGGGGCTGAATTCAAATACATGCCACACTTTTCAGATTGTTGTTTGCTTAAAATTTGGAAAACCATGTATCTGTTTCATTCTACCTCACATTTGTGTGCTACTTTGTGGTGATATATCACAGAAGACCTCAATAAAACATTTAAGTTTGTGGTTGTAAGGTGTCAAAATGTGTAAAAGTTTAAGGGGTAGGATTATTTCTGTAAGGCACTGTAGGTCGGTACCAAAGGGCATTCATAGTCTGAATGTTCTGAAGTCAACATGGAAGTGAAAAAAACTGCAGTTTCACCCTCATCCACTAGGGGCTGGCACCAGAAGTGAGCAAATCTTCATTGACTCCCATGTTAAAAATGCCAACATCACAGCAGAAATAAACATGTCCAAGAAATCTCTGCTTCTTTTTATCAGTAAGTAAATTTATATTTCTGTACATTATTTTGCTGGTTGAATGGGTTAAAATGCTGTGCATTTAACATAACACTGCCTGGTCAAAATGAGGTGAAATATAACGTGTTGGAAGGGTTGAGAGGCTCGTGGTCACAGCGGTGGTATCCCCACTGATCTACGATCGCTGAGGAGGTGAGCGGCCCGACTCCATCACCTCACCGCAGTCAGAGCCAGAGTTCCACGGTGCTGCTAGACCCGCTGATCTCCGACCGCAGCAGCGGAACAGAGTGTGGGCTCACACGGCCCGAATCTGATCACTGCGGTCTGAGGCTGTGCTTGTCGCCTGTGGAGCTCTCTGACAGACACCACAGAAACTCTGAAGCTCGGTGAGTTAATCGCTGCTTCGAGTTAGTCGCTCATCTGCGTTTTTCTGCAAACCTCCGTTAGCTTCGGTTAGCTTGTAGCTGAGAACAATAGTGGAGTCAGAACCTGATAATTCCACTCTCAGCTCCACCTCTTTTCCCATTTTTGGATTGTCCAATCGTGACGGGACGTGTGACACGGCCAAGATGGCGGTGATCAGAACTACCCATTTGGTTTCAAATAAGCCCCACAGAAAACAATGGGTGGGGTTTGTTTATCTTTTTTTACAGTCATTGGTCGGTACGGCTGTGGATTCAGACTGGTGTGAAGAGACAACGTAGGTCCACACTGGTTGCTGAAGGCAGCAGGCCCCTCCACTACCTGTCCACTCACCTAACGAGGGCTGCAGACTCCAGAGAGCTTTCACTTCTGGTTCTGTTGGATCTTCCCTCGACATATGACATGTTTGATTACACCTCCTTCATAAGGTTTACTGGAGTGGTTCACATACCTCTCTGATGTGATAGGACTATGCTTGTCTAAATCAGGTCTTGTTAGATATCACTGAACTGTCATGTGAAGTACAGGATTCTAATTTGGGGTCAATCCTATTATCATTTCTGTTTCCACATTTGTAATGGTATCCAGCTGTGCTGCTCTTTTTAAGGACTGGTGTTACAAGCACTTGATTACCTGTCAGAACTGGCAGATTGGTTGAAAATAAGTTGTACAAGAAAGATGGGCTGATTACCACCCCAGACAGAATGGTTCCATTATTCAGGTTTTTGCCTATTGGACTCAGCTGTTATGTCAAGTCTGTGAAACCTACTGTAGGTGTAGTGTTTGACCGGTCATGTCCCTCACAGTTCACTCCAAACAACTGGTTTAAAACATGAGAAAAAGAGGTGTTAAAATGAACTGTAACTCACCTTTGTGCATTTGAATGTTTGTTTGTGTGTGTAGGTGTTGTAAAGCACTTTGGGGGGTTTAAGACTCTAGAAGGTGCTATATAAGTACAGGGCATTTACCATTTTTACCATTAAATTATTGTAACAAAAAAATGACCCTGATCATTTTGAGAAAATCCAAAACGCTGTTGCTTCACTCTTAGATGTAACTAATAGAAAAGCTGAAATGTTTCCTGTTTTAATGTCTTCTCACTTTTTACCTTTGAATTTTAGATTCTCTTGTTACTTGTTATTGTGATCATCCATGAATAAGAGGTGCGAACATAAGACGGTACTATCTGAAATCTGGAGTCACCTGTTGTGTGATGGTTTTAACAGGCTGTTGCAGTTTTATACTAAACATCTTAGTCTTTAAAGGTCCTATATCATGTAAAATCTACATTTTGGAGCTTTTGACCATGTTATATTGTTATTTCCTCCCGAAAAACACTCCCACAGTGGTTTTTGGTTTCACGCATGCATTTTTCTGTCGCAGCTGTGAATCATCTGCTGTCTGCCCAGCAGGCTGCAGACTGATATGGTTGTTGCTGCATCATCTCGACCCACTCCTCCCCATCCAGGTAGTCTCTCGAGTCCAGATCCCTCCTTCCCTGGACTGTAAACACTAACATCCAGTCTTTCCATGTAGCTAGCAGGAAGTTTAATCTCCACACTTGTGAATAAGTGATTTTTTTCATATCGTGTGCACTTTAAATAATGCCTAGAACCCAAAAATGGATTTTTGTCTGTGAGAGGACATGATCCCTGTCTAATCTTCCTGAAGAATTGGCATAAATGGTGGATTTTATCTTCAGGAGCTCTCAAAAACAGCCAGAAAGTGATGGTGAATTTACAGCAAGTGTTAATCTGTGGTCCCTGGGTCTGCAGCTGTGTACTATTGTGGAATTGACACAGGGGGATGTGGGGTTTGAGCCAAGCATCTTATTTCCAGGTAGAATTAATGGGTCACAAAAATGACTTAGATTTAATAAAAAATAACATCTCAATAGTGCCAACAGTAATATTTTATCATATATTGTGCCAATCGTTGCTCTGGAAGGTGTGAAATAGCATGATACAGGTCATTTAAGACTTTTAACATTTCTACACATGTGATATTGCTCTTATTTTTTAAGATTTGATCTGCATAAACCCAGCTTATCTTTGACACGTGACGCCAAAAGCTAGATGACACAATCTTGTCATCAAAACTGTGAAGTAGCCAAATCGAAAAAGATGGATGACTCTCAGGAAACCAGAACAGGGGGCTAGAATAACATATTTCATGTAATAATATATGCAGAGTAATCCATCAACCTGGACTTGTGTTGAGCTGAAACTCTGAGGAGTGTCACTGACAACACTAACTTGGCTCATTCTTTAAGTTGTGTCAGAAAGTGTCAGATCTCTCCAGAAAACCAAGATGGCTGTTTGTTCTATGGATAGGGGATCTGATTCTTTAATATTTAGTTAGTTAATGGACATTAAGTCATTAATGTCAAATTTAAAGATGTAAAAGTTTTCAAAAACTACAACTTTGTTCTTCAAGTTTTCTTGTTTTTGTTTTTTAAACCCACGATGCAAAACGCTGTTGCATCCTCTTAATTTATAACTATGTTTACCCAAACTTAAATGAGATAATCTCTAAATTGTTCGGAAAAAGTTCCAAATGTGGATTCACCAGATTAAATTATGGTCACGAGTATAAAGGTGATGTAATGTTTTTACACATATGACAACACCCGTGTGTTCTGAGCACACTGGAGCATCTTGTACTCTCCAAAAGCAAAACACACATAAATTGAATTATTTAAAAAATACAACTTTTAATCATTTTTATCATCTGTTCTTTAAATGTCTATCAGCTGTTTGTTGTGTTTCCTGTGATAGCCTCTGCTCAAATATAATTATTACATCCAGATGTCATTTATACATTAACCTGCTAATTGTTGGTTTGAAAAAGATATTTTATCCAACATTTATGGCTTAAAAGTGTTAATCAGTTGATCGGAGTTAAATTAGCATTCAGCAGGATCTCTGTTTGAAGCTGAAGTTGGATACTTGGAGTACTTTCCAGCCTGTTAACGTTCAAATCTCTCTTGGTTGTCATGTTGCAAACATACAGAGCTGTTGGTTAACGCTGCTCGTTTTGTGAGGGAGGAGGATGAGATGATTGAGTGCACGTCAGCTGTAATTCTCACAGGTTGTGGCCTCGAGGTTTCATGACCTCGAATAACACACTGTGACGTCAGAAATATGAAAACGGAGGCCAAATCAGGAGAAAAGACGGGACGACAAAACAGAAAGTAAACAGAACGTGTATGGATTGAGTTATCCATTAAAAGTTAAAAATTGTTCCTCTAACTCCACATGGTGGTCTGGTTTCAAAAATCACCACGGCAACAGCAGCACAACAAGATGGGTGGGTATTCCCCATCCAGACACATTTCTCCCTCCCTCTTTGCCTCTCAAAACAATCCCTGAAACATTCATGAACCGCAACTCCTTAATGATTAAGACTCTCACTCTGATCAAATCAAGCCTCGTTCCGATTTATGCAATCGCCTCTCCATCAAACCTTCCCTCTGACGTGCAAACGTGTGTGTGTGTGTGTGTGTGTGTGTGTCTAATTGTAGGCTTTGTCCACAGATGATAACAGCTCAGCAGGTCATCGTGGCATTAGTGGAAACTCTGAGCCTCCTGCCACAGGAAGGAGAGAGGAGGCGGAGGAAGACAAGGGAGATGCTTTCCTCTTGGGATCAAAGGTTATTTCTACCCATTACCACCAATACTCCACCTCAACAGAGTGTGTGGTGGAAGAGATTAATGTTAGTGCCTGTGTTGGGGGTGGAGGTAATGTGTGTAAGGAGTCACCCCTCACTGGGAGATAAGGAGAGCAGCACAGCAGAAAGAAGTCTTTCACAAAACATGTTTGAGACGGACTTGAGATGCTTTCTTCTCACCTCACAGTGATTTATGAACAGACCACAGCAGCATGGGGATTCAAACCTCCATTTAAGAGAGGTAGTCACAGAGTCAAAACGGTCTAGACGTGTAAGAGCGAGTGACCAACACACATTTTATGATATTTATGGTGCTCCATGTCAGCCTATGAGTTCTCTACTGCACCATATGGGCTTGTTTTTCCAAAGCTCACATCGTTTCCGGCTCGATTTGTGATAAAAAGAGTTTAAAAAGGTGCTCATCTTTGCACCCATGTTTGTTTTCTTCAAAGTCACTGTGGTCTCAAGAGGTTTTCCTCAGATTTCCCGTCACACTGGGGCACATTGGGTGTGAAATTGGTATGTGTTTGGTGTGAACTGAGCTTTAACTGTGCTGTGAGGAAGTCTTACATGTAGGTTGACTTTGCAGCCACATTTGGTTTGATCATAAAACTGAAACAAAGCTGCACTAAGGCGTGCTTCTGTTGCATCAGTTTGACCAGTCAATGTGGTTAAAAACTGATCTCAATGTGACACGAGGACTGGAATATTTATTGTGCTGAAGCTCAGGGGAATTTCACCTCACATGATCTCTTATACGGTTTAACCACTTTGGGGCTCAAAGGCTTGAGAACATGGGGACTGACATCCAATTCAATTTAAAAAGAAATAAATTTCATTGTACAAAAACACCCCGTCTACTATTGCATCATACCCTGCAGGCCCACGTTGCCTGCTAATGAGGCAAGGACGACAAGGAGCCAGAGGTGTTAGGAGAGACCAGCTGAGGGGGAAGGGTTCTGATAGAACAAAACACACATGAGAGCTATACACAACCCCAGTCCTTCTAAATAAAAAGGTCTGAGAGGGACCTCAAAGGACCGCAAAGATCCTGTCTAGCAAAAAGAGACAAAAACAAGGGTTGAGGCTGGAGAAGTGGGGGTGGTGTGGAGCTTAACGTAGCTGTCACCACAGGGGGCGGGGTAAACCCAGGACAGGTCACCAGTCCATCACAGGGAGAGCACAGTCATACAAGACAAACAATCACACACACACACCACACACACACACACACCTAATTTAGACTCACCAGTTAACCTAACATGCATGTATTTTGGCCCCAGTCGAAGCCCCTGGATCGCAGCCATAATACTAATCATAACCTGTATGATTAAGTCACTGCTCCAGAGACAGAGAGACAAGGCTGAAGCAGTGAAAAGGTTGTAGAGAAAAAAGGCAGCTGTTCCACTGGTGAGGGGAGACTGGGGATTTGGCAGAGGGCCACCCACTGTGGTACCAAGCCTGAAGACACAGCCATGGCTCTGGATCCTGTTGTGAGTTATTGTGCTTCTATAGAAGAAATAACCTTTTTTTAAAGGTAGAGTGTTTAATGTTCATGCTTTTTGAATCTTTTCTGTCAGCACATGGAAGTGATGACTCTGTACCTGCTGTTTTAATGTCCTGATAACCGTCCAAAGTGCTGTTATTGTTCTCGTGTCCATTCACTTATACACAGCCACGCTCTTTCAATCCCCCAAGGCCTTTTTCCAGTGACAGGCGAGAGGGGGGGACCTACTTCTTGGGGCTTTGGTCTGGACCAGGATTTACCTCTCTATGTGTTTGTAACCCCTGATGGATCAAACCCAGAGGGTAAGGACAAACAAGCACCTGGGAGATCTTCTCTTTGTGATGTTTCTGTGTTTGTTTGTCTCTGCCGTGTCCTCTCACCCCACAGGCAGATGGCTGCCTTCTCTGGGTCTTCTTCTGCTGGTGGTCTCTACCTGATAAAAGAGTCTGCCGTCACCCACTGATCTCAGGACAGCAGACTGAGCCAATGTAAACATCTGATGCATCTACTGAATTTTCCTTGTTTTACAAAGCGGAGGAGCCCCGAAATTACTGTTGATGTCATTGTCACAGAATCTAATAGGAGCATCAAACTTCTGCTTTTGTAAAGCACAACTGAGTTATGTGATGTTTCTGAATGCATCATCGGTTTCCTGTTCTTAAAATGGTCTGATAATTGATGTCATATGTTGCCGTAGAAGCTTTGTTTAACAGGACCAGCCTTTCTGTCATTTAACCTGATGGTGAGTTTCACAGCAGTAAAGAACTGCTCCCATCCTGTGACGATTCCAGGCTTCCAGCCATCCTCGTTTTACCAAACCATATAGAATTCCACTTCCCAGCAATCTCCCCGCACCGGAATTCGCCACTCCACGTCATCACACTCACCCTATATCAGGAAGTCCACCACAACAATCAGGACTCAGTCATCACTTGGCGTTCCCGTTTAGTCTCGGAACGAATGGCGTCTCACTCAGTAGCGTTTTTCAGATCTAATCTCAGCTTTTACTTTTCCAGCGCATCGGCTCAATAGGTACACAGAGCTTCCGTGTTCACCTCACTCTTTAGCTCCCTAGCCGTTGCAGCTCTTGATTCATGCCGGACGGTCATGGCTTTAAACTGTTCTTGTAGTTGCGGCTCCCAGATTCACCCCGGACGACTCAGTGCTTCCACGCTCATCTCATCCAGCTTCATCTTAACAGTAAGACCGTTCTTTTTACTTTCTGTAACGCCACCATGTCCTTGTTTCCCTTCGAGGCTTGTGCTGGTGTTCCTAGATTAACTGCGTGTTAGACGTCTCCCAGCTCTAGCACTTCCACGTTTGGGTCTTGTCACACGCCACAGCTCTACTCACTGCTCACCCCGTAGCGCTACAGTGAGGAGCCTGACACTTCCCTTCAAATCCACGATGCTGAAAATCTCCAGACTCCGGTTCTGTTAGTAACAAACACTGCTGCAAGTTCTTATAAATGCCCTGTCAGGAGTTTAAATTCAGACCTGCTGCATTCAAGCTACAGCTGAGAAAACTGGAACACTTTCTCAGGTGCTGAATTTAGACACAGTTGTACCTTTTCTCCATGTTCCTGGACCCTTCAACTACGTTTTAAATAAGCTGTGAGGATGGGAAGATAAAGCAGTAACTAAAAGATGTGACTGGATCTGATGCTTCTAGCATATAAAGTAAGCTAACTTCACTGCTACCTAATCAGATAACCTCTGCCTTCTCTAAATATTATTTCTTCCTGATGAGTGATTGCATTCTTAGGCAGGAGGAAAAGGAGGATTTTCTCCATTTTCCTAAATTTGGTCACATCACAGTTTGACACACGTCTCCCCAGAGAGATGTAAAGAAATCAGACAGAGTTGTGATGAATTTAAGAGGAAAGACACATGGTACCAATTCAACCTGACCTCCTTTGAGTAACACTCTTTAAATCAGGGGAGAGAGAACGCCAGCTGTTTGTGTGTGTGTTGGATATTTCTATATGACTGCATCACACCCAGCTCAGTGCTTTCTCACATGTGTGCGTCTGCACTTTCTGTCTCTGTAATCCCACCAGCCACGAGTCTTGGTTTTGGTGGCGTTCTGGCTCAGCTTCTTGCTCATCACACCCTTAGACCAAACCTAGGAACGCCTCTAGAGTTAAACTACACCGAGCTCTGATTTACGCCGGTCGTCCTTCAACTCCCCTCAATAAAAAACATTCAGTCCTTCAATCAAATCACAAAAACTCTTAAACTGGATTTGTTTTGCAGTAAATCAAGTCATGTCATATGTCCTGCTTAAGAGTTTATAAGGAAAACAAAAACCTCATAGAAACAAGTAAAAATAGAACAATCCATGATGATGTAAATAAGGAAAAATCAGTTAAATCTAATTGTTAAAGTGTTATTTTGTCAAGCGTTACTAGGCTGAATGACCGAGAGGTCTCATTAACAGAGTAAAAGATCCTAATGGTCTTTGATTTAAAGAAAAACACTTCAAAGAGGTTCTCTGTAAGGTGAGCTGGAATGTACAAACATCCTCACAAAGTATTTATTAAGTCAAAAAGCAAGTGGTTGCTTTGAACGCATGCAGCCTTTTGATCTTACATTTGAAGGTACATTTGTTTTATCACAGCTGCGAAGGAAAAGGGGCGTAATGAGGTCACAGCTTTGGTCGGTGGTGGGGAGGAAGGAGCTGAACTGAAAGTGTAACTGGTCAGTCTACATTCCAACCCTCATCAGTGGTTCGGGTCATGACCAAAGTCCTCAATACAAGCAACTGAAATGATCTTCCTCAGAAGGGTGGCAGGACTTTTCCTTGGAGAAAAGGTGAGAAGGTCCATCATCCAGGGGCAGTGAGGCAGCTTCTCATCTGCATCAAAGTCAGCTGCAGTGGGTTAGGCCCTATTTTTGAAGGTTCTCTGGACTCGTTCCACTAGAACCTGCTTCATAAAACAACAGCTCCACTTTGCTGCAAGCTGAGGCCACATCAGAGAGCGTTTGGTTGTTCCTAAGTGGACAACCTGTAGTGGAAATGTGTCGCTATCATGTGTTTTTCACAAAAGCTTACACAATGACAGGATAAAGGGGACGCGGTGTTCGTGCTGCTGACATGCTGATATCCTTTCAGCTTGGACATAACTTCGTTTTTATCCTGATTGAAGCCACACTCCTAAAGATTGTTCATGAGCTGCTCCAAAAGGTGGCTGTCCTTCCCAGTCCCCGTGAACTATCTGGTAATCTGGGTAACACTTTACAATAAGGGTCCCTTTATTAACGTTACCGTTATTATTAACTTTATTTAATAGTTTATTAATGCTTAATAATGCACTAAGTAATGTTAATAAATGGACCCTTATTGTAAAGTGTTACCACAATCGGTGCTTCAGCTCTAAAGGCCAGAAGCTCCTGGATCTCTGCATCGCTCCAGTTTGTCATCTCAGCTGATTCTGTTCACAAAAGCAAAATGGACTCCCCATGTTTACTTGCATTTTATTTTTTATGTTGCTTGGCGGAAATTCCACACGTGATCATGACATCACCCAACAGTTCAGCATAACAGTAATATTGCTATGAAACTTGCGGGGAACAGATTGCACAATATTCTGGCCTCGCCATGCCACCAGGCCCTGATGTGCTGCAGTGGTGTGTCTTCTGAAACTGCTGCTAAAGTGAAAGCCAACGTTCATCACCTGAAAGTTCATTTAAAATGGTTTCTGACAGATGTAGTGAATACTAAATCAGATATTTTTATGGGACTTTAAGTTGTCACAATTTTCACAATCAAATGTATTTTCTATTGCTTTATCTGTTATGAAATGTTACTGATCATTTTCTTCTGCTGCTGCTTAGTTTGGTTGTCTCTATCATTAATTTCTCTCCTCTGAATAATCAGGATCATACAAAAGGTATGTCACCTCAGCTGGAATCACTCATGCTTACTGCCTCAGGTCAGCTGTTGTGGAATCCAAACCTAAACGCTCTGAGGGCTACTGCAGGTACATCAGCGACTACTCTTAATTACTTTATCCCTACATAAAAAACAAAGGTAAGATTTGATTACATTTAAACTACATGTTGGTCAGATGTGTCTTTGTGGGGGATATGAGTGGAACCTCAGGCTATTATACAGAACAATGCAGGAGTAAAACAAATGGTGGACTGTCAGAATGACATGATTCATGAACATAAGTCCAACAGCAAACTATACCTCCCTGGATAATTGCTCAATATATTCCCTCAGCAGTCTATTCCTTCTTCTCAGAGATGCAGAAACTTGAAGCATTTATGTGGACATAAAGCTGATTTTATGGAAATGCAGTGGTTGTGTTCTTGATGATTCCAGTTTTTGCTTTTAATCCAAGTACCAGTGTTGAACGTAGTTACACACTGATACATGTGGACAGTTGGTGTTAAGTATATTCAGATGTTGCCACCAGCTTCAATCAGACCTCACGGTTTTCTGATAGGACTTCATCAACATCAATAGAACATGTATGTAAATGAAATGGAGCTGAACAAATAATTACACCCCCCTCGATCTCTAAGCCTGGTGGGATTTCTGTAGGTTTTTATTACAAAAGTAAAACTAAACTTAAAGGAGTCAATGGTCTTTGAAGGTTCATATATAATTCATGCATTTCTCATGTTACTAATGGAATCTCAGCTCTGTCCTCCAATAAGTCTGTAACTGATCTTATACTTTTTTATTTAAATAATTGAGCAAAAGAACATGTACATAAGCAAAAGTAAGAATACAGTGGTGTTGTTTGGCTCATGGGGCCCCTGTGACAAGGACGCTACTAACATACAAGAATACAGTATATCATAGAGTCAGAGTCTGTTTTGAACAGTCAAAAAAAGAGATTTTTTTTTTTTTGCTCCCAAGGGTACAACTTTTAGTTACATAACCTCTCAGGTTGAAAATTAAACCTGAAAGTAACAAAGAGTATCTTTACTGTGGCAGTACATTTACATTCAGGGGTGGACATAACTTTAACAGGTGAGGTATGCAAGTGAGCACCGGAGTTGTTATTTGGTACAAACCCCATGTGTACATAACTATTTTAATACTGTCAGGGCAAATTCACACTCTGAAACAAATAGGTCTTTCTTAAAGCTATTTTTAAAATGTATGCTCTCCAGAGCCATTTCTAGCTTTGTGGGGGCCCTATGCAAGATGCAGTTCCGGGGCCCCTAATCTTGCCAAACTACAATTGAACCACCATACATTATATTATTTTAAACACACCACAAATTATTACAAATCAGTACAAGCAAAACAGGGTTTTTTGGTAGTGTATTACATACAAACAAAGCAGGGTTAGTCATAATCTTGTCGGCGGATAGCTTTCCCATCGACGTCTAACATGTGACAGACAGTAGAGTTGAGACCAGCGGTTTTGGCTTAAATGTGCCACAAAATAGCCAAAGCGTCTTACTGCGGCTTATTTTGTTATTATATCCTTAACAAGGTATTTCTAATCATTTAAAGAATATAGGCAAGATATTTTGATTCGCAGATGAGGATGCAGACTGCAGGAACTTAGGGGGCCCCCTAGTGGTCGTGTGGGGGCCTACGCCTTCGTGTAGTCACAGAAGAAAAGGCTCTGATGCTCTATTTGAATGAGTTTAAAATACAATGGAAGAATTCATAATTTTTTCTGTGGTTTATTATTTTCTTATTATTTATTATTTTTCAGGGTGTCTCCCTTAGAGATAGGGTGAGAAGCTCGGTCATCTGGGAGGGACTTAGGAGTAGATCCGCTGCTCCTCCACATCGACAGGAGCCAGTTGAGGTGGCTCGGGCATCTTGTCAGGATGTCTCCTGGATACCTCCCTGCGGTTTTCCAGGCACGTTGAACCGGGAGGAGACCTAAAGAGAGACCCAGGACACGCTGGAGGGACTATGTCTCTCAGCTGGCCAGGGAACACCTTGGGATCCCCCGGAGGAGCTGACCCAAGTGGCTGGGGAGAGGGAGGTCTGGGCCTTTCTCCTCTGCTGCCCCTGTGACCTGACTCTGGATAAGCGTAATAATAATAATAATAATAATAATAATAATAATAATAATAATAATAATAATAATAATAATAATAATAATAATAATAATTATTATTATTATTATTATTATAATTATAATTAGAATTATTATTATTATATATATTTTATTATTATTATTATTACAATGCTGGCTGGTCCCTGGTTTATTCTTAGATGTCATTTCTGTGCTTGATGTTCTTTTTTTTTTTGCTTTAATAAAAACAAAATAAAGAAGTAAAGGTCTTTCCATTGCTTATGAAATAATGTTTTTATTTCTTTTAGAATTATTCAGAAAAGCCTTTGTTATTTTTTTCACATTAAATTGCAACACAGTCATTTTCCCGTGTAAGTTGTTCATTTTCCAGGTAAGAGTTCATGATATTTGAGAGGCGCTACTGTTCATGATGACTCAGAGAGAGGCGGGCAGAGCGCGCTGATCCTGCGTTAGGTGTTGAACAGCACTACCTGCTGGTCAAACATGCGAACTGCAGGTTAGTGAGTGAAATTCGCTGACATCCAAACTCCGGCTCACGCGCAGCTGATCTCTCACTATTTCATCTGAGGCAAACATTACCCAGCATCCTCAGCTCAGAGCCACTTTCCTCTCAGAAACCTAAAGAAGAGGAGGCGGGATGGGCCACTGAAAGTGGATCATCGCGCGCGCACGTGTGTGTGCGCGCGCGCCTCTGGAGTTTGAATGAGTTTGGATGAGTCTTTCTTCTGCCGCCTTCTCCTCACCCGGCTCGCTCCTCCTTACACCCCCAAAACCTGCCCCCCTCTCCTATTAAAACCACAGGCCAATGTGCTGTAGCCCGGTAAAAGAGGGGTTCTTCAGCCGCAGCAGCCAGAAAGGAGGCTCCTGACACACACACACACACTCCCACTCTCTCACACGCGCACACACACCCGTCTGGAAGGAATTAGACAGCTGAAACAGCGGCAGAAGGGAGATTTTGGCCACTTCTGTGCGCTCTGTGTAACCTGGATGCTAGGGGAAACTAAAACATGCCCCCCGGAGAGATGAAATAGGAATATTTGATTCATTTCAAGTAATTACTGGAATTTGTTTTGAAGAATATAACACATGCTGTCATTATTTATTTATTTTTTATTTTGTATTTTTTATAACTTAAACATGACTGAATCTCGTGAAAGTTGAAGGAGAATATTTATTTTTCATTTTTATTTATACTTTTTTCCATCATGAAGGCTGAATGATGCCAAAGTTGACTGACAACATGCTTGCATTTGGACACCAAAGACACATGTGGTCCTTCTTTGAGGACTGGACGCAGTTTGAGTGCTCCTGATTACTCTCACCACACCTTAAGGATCTTTTTTCCCAACTTTTTTTATTTTATTTTATTCATGAGGACTTTACTGAGCGGCTTCATGAGAGTCAGTGCCGCTCAAACTTTGTTGCTGCTTGTTTCACTTGTGGATCGGAGCTGACCGCATCTCTGCTGGAAGACGAAGAGGACAGCAGCTGCTTCAAGGTAGGCGGCCGGTACCACCGGTACCAGAGTGACAGAGACATATGTTATCAGAACAGGCAGAAGTTTCGTTTATGACGCGATTATCATGATGCTAAGGGATCAAAATTGTTATAAATTTGGAAAACTAATTTAAAGTGTCTAATGTCCCCTGAGGAACAGCTTTGAGGTTTATGTTTTAATCCGCCGCAACAAGTAGTCCCCCTAACCCTTCAGCATCAATGGGTTAAACTAGGTTTATTAAATATTATTAAATTACAAACATTTTGGCTGTAACACATTTTTAACCTCTTTAAGTCACACAAACATACATTTAATGTGCAGTTGTGGAAATAAGATTATACATTTAGTTGTCTGAAAGTTTAGATGAAATTAAATTAATGACAAATCTTGCGTCATCCTCTGATGTTTTCCGAGCCAATGAAAACGCTGGATTCAGAAACTTGTGGCAGAAGCGCGTAATTTGATCCCTGATGTTAAACACAGGCTCGATTAATGTATGGGGCTCATGTTTGGACACTGGTTTAACTGGTGCTGATGGTGGTTTTGATGTGTGAGGTCAGCATTCACCTCAATGAGATGTTCAGACACACTAATAAAAACCATGGCACAGATTTAAAAAGAGAAGAAAGAGTATCATTCGCTAAAATACATACAGATAGAAATATAATGGTATTATGATGATGATGATTATTATGATAATGATGATGATGATGATGATGAGGATGATGATGAGGATGATGATGATGATGATGATGATGAGGATGATGATGAGGATGATGATGAGGATGATGATGATGATTATTATGATAATGACGATGATGATGATGAGGAGGATGATGATGGTGATGATGAGGATGATGATGAGGATGATGATGATGATGATGATGATGAGGATGATGATGAGGATGATGATGAGGATGATGATGATGATTATTATGATAATGACGATGATGATGATGAGGAGGAGGATGATGATGATGAGGATAATGATGATGAGGAGGAGGATAATGATGATGAGGATGATGATGATGATTATTATGATAATGACGATGATGATGATGATGAGGATGATGATGATGGTGGTGATGATGAGGATGAGGATAATGATGATGATGATGATGATGATGATGATGAGGATGATGATGATGATGATGATGATGAGGATGATAATGAGGATGATGATGATGAGGATGATGATGATGATGGTGATGATGAGGATGATAAAAATGATGATGAGGAGGATGATGACGATGATGATGAGGAGGAGGAGGAGGATGATGGAACACTAAAAGGAGAAACTTGCAGGCACTCCCTGGTTTAGAATAGAATAGAATAGACTTTATTGATCCCACAGTGGGGAAATTCACTTGTCACAGCAGCACCATCACTCAAAGGGTAATTAGAAGGAAGATAAAAACAAGGATACATGTATATACACATAGGCAGTAATCTAATATTGTAATCTTAGATCACTAAAAAACCACAAATAAAAGATGAAAACAAACTTGGTACCAACACTATGCAGCATACTGTAAGAGACACAGACAACAATGTGAATCCGGTATTGCACAAGTATAGAACACATACTGAATATTGCATTGGTGTTATTGTGTACCAGGATGATACCAGTACAGCTTAAACTGAGGAGTTATACACTCTTACAGCTGAGGGGATGAAAGATCTACGATAGCGCTCAGTTTTACATCTGGGATGTCTCAGTCTACCTCTGGAGGAGCTGTCCATGATCTCCACAGTGGAGTGCAGTGGATGGGAGGGGTTTCTTAAGATGGAGGTCATCTTCCCCAGCATCCTCCTTTCACACGTCTCCTCAACTGTATCCAGTGGGCAGCCCAGAACCGAGCTAGCTTTGGTAGCTAGCTTGTTCAGTCTCTTCCTGTCTCGGTCAGAGCTGCCTACACCCCAGCAGACCACAGCAGAATGAATAACAGAATAAAGCCATAATAGGATTAAATCGAATTGGTTCCATTGTTTAGATGTCAGTATCTAGTAAGTGAAAGGTAACTGGCCTATTAAGTCTTACTGGTGAGTGTAAGCATTAAAATATCTATACTATTAAGTTAAGTTAGTTTTAACTCAAATTACTTTAACAGATTTCTTAAAATGAGCTATTAAAGTGTGTTCTAACTTCCATTTTTTATGTTTAAATGTTCTTTATGTAAATTTTAACTCTCTAAGTCACTTGTTAGATTAACATTTTCCCAAAAGCTCTTGAATTTGTGCCAATCTGAATGAACATCTGTTTGACATCTTCACTTCCTCTGTCCACCTACTCTGACCTCTCAGTGTGTTAGCCTACCCTGTTGGCTCATTCACTGTATAACCCACACAAGGAATGCCCATCTGTGAGTTGGATGCCCTGGTATTCCTGACATTTATCTACTATTCACAAGCTATGTTTCCATCCCACACATGGAATCTACTTCCTACTGACCTGGATTATTGATTCATGGTGCATTTTCATACCTAAACACACATGATGAGACTCACCATGCAACAATAACTCGTTTGTAATGGGAATGCTAAAAACAAATGCACACCAAATGCTGTCTAGATAATTGATGTTTTTGTGAACTTTGTGCATTCATGAATGAAGCCAAACTAAAACAAACTGCTCCTAATCCCAGCCCTCCAGGGAGTTCCCCTGCTGAGAGCAGGAGCTCTGTAACCAAGGCTGTCGCATTCTGATGTTTCAGATGGAATATTTGACTTTAAATTAGATGCATGGTAGCCTATTAAAGCTCCACTTATCTGTTGCTGCTGTCAGAAATGTAGAAAAGTAACACTGGTGCTAACAAAGTCACAGAGAAGTGCAGATTCATCAGTTTTCTTCCACAGAGAGAGCACTCAGCAGTTTACTACTTAACACAGAAAGGCATTCCATGGCTGGCCTCCATTAGGGCCCACAACAAGTCTCACGTGCCGTTTCAGCTCCCAGCAAGGGTCCTAAAGCGCCTCTGGGCTTCACACTGCCAACCACCGATGCAGGAGAGAGAGAGGGTCGCCCCTCCCTTCAACACACCTACCTCATGTCTTCTGCTTTAGTTGTTTTCCAGGTTCAAACTGGTAAAGTAGGAGTCCAGCAGCGCCGCAGCCAGACAGTAAAATTAGTCATTTGGATGGATGTGAGTGAGGATTGGAGTTAAATTCCCACTACGTCATGCTGAACCACACAGAGTATCACAGGGAGGGTTAATGCCAGCGCACACCAAACACTTACACTGGATCACTGCGTGAGTTTAGTTGCTGCAACTCAGAGCTTTTTAAATACACACTTATTGATCTTTCTGTATCTAGAGGTCAAAGGTCAGACTTGAACGTTTGGTAATCCTAATCCTCCTACAATATTACATCTGTTTCATATATATATATATATATATATATATATATATATATATATATATATGTATATATTTTTATATATAATTTTCTCAATGGCGAGGGTTAGGGTTAGCGTTAGCATTCAGCAGGAGTTACATTATTACATCCTCCAGCATTATGAAGTGGCATTTGGTCCTGAATCAGACGTAGAGAATGAATGGAGAGCAAACAGCTGTCCACACAAAGCAAAGGCAGTAGAAGGGAGGAATCTTGGCTGCATCACCTCTGAAACATCTGGGTTCTCAGAGTCTGCCACAGTTGGTGGAGCTCCAGGCCCTCAGCTGGTAGTGGACCAAGCCAAGTCCACCAACTGGTCTTCAGCATGCAACTCCCTCTGACAAAAACATATTTACCTGCCTTAAACATGCTTTATGCACATAAACAAAAACATAACAATTTCTCATTAGATGCCATATTGTTGAACAAATCTGACCATTTAGTGCTTTAAAAGTTGTGCAACGTGGCATAAAATGAATGCATAAATAAATAAGAATAAGTTCATGTTTACATGCAGAAGTTCCTCTTATGCTACATGAAGTTTGCACTCACTATTTTATTCAGCCTGGACCTATTTTAAAAGATCCAATCATAAAACCAGAGAAGGTTTTGTTTTTCTTTCTCAGTTTTACACACATCTGGATGACCAGTACCTGAATGCTAACCAGGTGTACCTGAATCAGACCATATTATAGGAAACGAGTTGGTAGAATTCACAATTAGATTTGAATCCAAGTATTAAGACATGCAAACACAATGATGAACATATTGCAAGTACAGATGATGTTTCTACATTTATCACCTCATCCAACCCGAGAGTTAGGGAACAGACAGAAGATACCGACACGAAAAGGAAAAGGGGTTTGCAAGCAGAACCCTGTTGTGGTTCTGTCCATTTAACTCTAATCGTGTAAGTAGCCGTGTGTTGTCGCTCAGTGGGTGGTGTGTCTGTCTGGTTCTGGCTGTTAGAAAGACAAAACTCCCACATCAGCGGCACACTGTGTCTGCAGAGGGGCTTCGTGAATGGAAGCAGGGGAAAGAACAGGAGAAACGGGCGGAGTGTGGGGGTTTCTGACCGTCTGGCTCTGGTTTTAAAAATCCACTTGACCTTTCAGTTCATTCACAGATTTTCACTCACATCAGAGAAATCTACTTGTGCAGCTTTCTTTAAATGGTATCATTTATGAATCCATACATGAGCCTGAAGTCTGATTTCTCGTCTTTTTTAAGTGGTCTTGAGGAAGAGTTCCCCGGGCTTCTGGAGGTCTGGCAAAACGAAGAGTTTCTGCTTTTAAAATGAAGTTTTTTGAAGAACCACAGAACCCTGACCTATGCATGCATAACAGAAAACCATTAACCCAGTGGTGTGTATACATAACAGCTTATCAAAGAAACACTTTTACATTGTATCTTTAGGAACTTTGTTACTAACAAGCCTTTAATAAAGACACATTGTTCTGGATTCTCATGGGAACTGCGTGTATTATCTATTAAAATACTTTGATCCGTGAACAAAAAACAAAGATAACAGTTTGACAGGCACAAGATTGTATTTTTGCACCAACAAGAGGATTTACAAAGAGCTGCTCTCCTATCTGAAGAATATTCCTCTGGGATTCTGATTGTCTGATTATAAATCTTTTATCTTTGGCCTGTTACTTTCTTTCATCTTTCACGTCTCCAGTTTGTTTTGTTTTAGAAAGACAGCATACAAAATCACATTAGGCATTTTTTTTGGTAAATTTTGAAAATGTCATATTTTCTTGCTATTTTGTGTCTCTAACTAGTCACAGCCCTGAGAGAAACTGACTACAGTCTGGATCAATCAGAGACCACAACCCTTGGGCTGTGGTATCAGTTTTCATCCATCCATCCATGTTCCTCTGCTTATCCGGAGTCGGGTCACGGGGGCAGCAGCCTAAGCAGAGAGGCCCAGACTTCCCTCTCCCCAGCCACTTGGGCCAGCTTCTCCGGGGGAATCCCAAGGTGTTCCCTGGCCAGCTGAGAAACGTAATCCCTCCAGCGTGTCCTGGGTCTTCCTTTGGGTCTCCTCCTGGTTGGACGTGCCCGGAAAACCTCACCAGGGAGGCATCCAGGAGACATCCTAACTAGATGTCCGAGTCACATTAACTAGCTCCTCTTGATGTGGAGGAGCAGCGGGTCTACTCCAAGCCCCTCCCGGATGACTGAGCTTCTCGCCCTATCTCTAAGGGAGAGTCCAGTCACGCTGCGGAGAAAACTCATTTCGGCCGCTTGTATCCATGATCTCATTTATCGGTCACTACCCAAAGCTCGTGACCATAGGTGAAGCCTTCCAACTCAGCTCTCTTCACCACGACAGACCGGTACAACACCCGCATCACTGCAGACGCAGCACCAATCCATCTATTGATCTCCCGGTCCATCTTTCCCTCACTCGTGAACAAGACCCCGAGATACTTAAACTCCTCCACTTGAGGCAGGAACTCATCCCTGACCTGGAAAAGGCATTCATCCCTTTTCCGACTCAAGACCATGGTCTCAGATTTAGAGCAGCTGATTCTCATCCCAGCTTCTTCACACTTGACTGTGAACCGCTCCAGTGAAAGCCGGAGATCACGGTCTGATGAAGCCAACAGGACCACATCATCTGCAAAAAGCAGAGACCTGATCCTTAGGCCACCAAAACGAATCCCCTCAACACCTTGGCTGCACCTAGAAATCCTGTCCATAAAAGTTATGAACAGAATCGGTGATAAAGGGCAGCCTTGGTGGAGTCCAACTCTCACCGGGAATGAGCCCGACTTACTGCCGGCAATGCGGACCAAGCTCTGACACTGGTCATGCAGGGACCTAACAGCCCGTAACAAGGGGTCTGGTACCCCAGTCTAACTGAACTGCCCTGAATGGGCATCAGTTTTGTGATGGGAAAATTTCATACCTGATTAATCTTTTCTGGTCTGACATTTGGATTTATTGATCCATTTGGAAGCCAAAAGTGATTATTTTAAATTAGGCATACGGTAGATTTTACATTGAAAATCAAGTCTCATCCAAGCAGATGAGGAGCAACGACACATTGTCAGTTTGTCTTGCTCGCACGTTTAAAACTGCAACCAACTGTTGAGTCTCTCCCATCAGAAAAGTACCATGAGGCCCATTTCCATGTTTAATGCTTTTTAACTGCACCCTGGTCTTTTGCAGCCCAGCCCATTAGACAGATAAACTTGGTGCACACATCACAACATTCACACTACAGACATTTTTGGCTCATTCGCTTTTTTATGTCGGTGGAACAGGATGCCTTTGAGATTTCCAGAGTGTGCATGACCTAATCAGGGTTTCTAACACATCAAAGATGGCAAAGTTGAACTGTTCAGAATAAAAACTCTCAAGAAGAAGTCATTTAGTTTTTTTTATCTGTTTAGGTGAATTTCAAATTGACTTGTTATTGTCTGAAGATTAACTTTAGATTTACTAAATCACGTCTCCTGCTCAGTCTTAGTCTGTTTTGATGACCAATGCATGGCTGCCAAAAATGTGAGTTGTCTCAGGAAACTAAAATTTAACTCATCTGGACTTAGCGGGTGATTTGTGAATGTGTCAGCTGCAGCCAGTGACTGCTGAGTCGCACTAACATAAAGATATAAGCTTTATGTTATGTGTGAGACCAGCATGCTGTCTCTTTTTGGCTCTGCCTCAGATTTATACTCTGCAAACCATACAGTAACGATACACTCTCACACACCTATGCATCAGAGCTGCATAAAACACACCGTCTGGTGAGTCTTGTTATATTTTACGTTCCATCCCAGGTCTCAGACTGGAACCCCACTGAAAGAGATTCCACTGCTCTCATGTGAGTTCAGTCAAACCCTCTCCCCTTTCTTCACACACACCCATGCATACGTGTGCACACACACATACACACGCATGCACTCACATGCACGCACGCACACACACATTGGGGCGAAACATGTCATGCTTAGTTCTCTTTGTTGCACATAAATGCACTCACTCCTGCAGCTACAACCAGTTCTCAGCAACAGCCAGACTTAATGACATTCACATTTGCTGAGACACGGAGGACACGCTGTATATCTGACAGCAGCTTCTTGTTGTGTAACATTTGGTGGTTCTTTTGACTGACTTTGCTAAATCACCTGAGAAACATCTCATTCTGGATGTCCTCCAGCTGTAGAGCACCAACCTGAGTAAATGACGCGCAGAGAGCTTTATCTTCTGCTTTGCTAAATCACCTGTCACTCTCAAGGACCACAATAGGTCATTCTTTGGTATTTCTCTGTTGGAGAACCAACATGTTTGTTCTGCTCATGGGAATTTTACGTCTGTTCAGGGATTCTCAGACTGAATAAAAAGAGACCCTGCCTATGTGGTGCTAAATGTTCCATCCATCCATCCATCCATCCATCCATCCATCCATCCATCCATCCATCCATCCATCCATCCATCCATCCATCCATCCATCCATCCATCCATCCATCCATCCATCCATCCATCCATCCATCCACTGATACTTATGCCTAAAGGTCAGGTCAATCACACATAGTGACAGACAGCTTTTAACCCACACTCAAACAAAGGACCAGTTTAGAGTAGCCAGTTAAAGTTGGCGTGCTTAGACTGATGTCAACAGCCTGCAAGCAGAAATCATGAAGAAATCACCAAAATGTCTTCAAATGTTCCTGTTGGCTCTCAATGCACAGGACACAGGGTCTTTCTCTTGTGTGGCTTGAATTTGGAACATCAAGAAATGCTAGACAAGCATTGTGCCACAGAGTCCTGGTGGGTATTTGGAACCTGCATGCAGCCTTTTCCACTTTAGTCTCTGTGACTCAGTTTGTGCAAGAAATGTGAAACAACCAGTCAGTCAAAGGTTTGACTAATTTGAGACAAAGAGTAAATTCATACATTCTGAGGATGACATAATTGCAAAAGTTATAAGGATAAATTGTGAAGAAATTAGGCACTTTGTGACTAAATTGTGACATGACAATTGGAATTGTTTAGGATTGTAACAAAAGCTGGGAGGAAAGCTGAGAACCAGAAGAAAACCCACTCATGGACCAGAAGGACATGCTAGCTCTATACAAAAGGTCCAAGCCAGGAATCAAACACGGGTCATTCCTGCTTTGAGGTGGCAGTGAAAACCCACAGCTCCATCGTGCAGCACAAATCTTATCTAATGAGATGTTTTAGATATGTTTGCATATGCAGCACTTTCTGTAATGTGAAAAGTGAATGTGGACGGTTTCATAAACCATAAATGATCGCCATCACACCATATTTAATACCTTAGACAACATTTCCACTCTTACTGCCCTAAATCTGAAATGCATGCAGAGAAGAAACCTGCAGACAGAACTGATGCGTCTTTTTTCATCACTTTTTTCTTTTCTTTGCCAGTAGCTCTCAAACCTTTTTGGCGTACGCCTCTTCAGAAACCAGAGTCCATGTAATTGATTACCGACCCAATGTTAGAAGAAGCAATCTTTAATGAGTCGTGTTTATCCATCATTCTGCTTTATCAGTAAGTCCAAACAAAATGCATTTTCATATTTAATGCTTGTTATTTTGCAGATTTTTGTTTGTTGCAATGCTGCATGTACACAAACAGTCTAGCTTATTCAAAGGAATGTGATAACTGGATTTATTATTATTATTATTATTAATAAGTATCTTTCCTCTGTACAACTCTGATTAATTAATGCTGCTGTTATCATGAAAAAATTCATCTTATTCAGTGCTTTTTTTAATAAATTTTAAAAAAGCTGTAAAGTCTCATGAAAGGGCCACGTGCGATTTCTTTCAAATAATTTATTCGTTCATTTGTTCGTTGGTAATTTGGAGGAGTCATGAATAGTTTTACCCAGGGGACCGCTTGATAACATCAGAATGAGACTGCTAAAACATCCAACCCAAGGTCACCACAGGGCTGGACACACACACACACACACACAACCAAAAAGGAGATAGTGACGGGAATCTATCTCTTCCATGCACCGAGACATTAAAACAAACAGAAAGTGCGGGTGATATCATCAAGTGTTAATGACATCCCCGACTTTCTCAGATACATTGTGTTTTCTGACACGCGAGAGATCTCATCAGAGGCCTTATCTCACACGGGCTGGAGCCAAGTCCAAAGGACCATAATGACTGATTTTTTTTTCTTCTGCCTGCAGTTAATCTTCTCATGGTCTGAGCTAATTGTTAGTTTGACCTTTGCAGGATATCACACACCCAAAGTAGCAGATGCTACAAAAAGCAGCACATCCTAATGTTTCATCAGCTGGCAACAAGGAGACGAGACTTTCACGGAAGATAAATAAAATTTAGCAAATTGATTTTGTAAATTGAACACAAACTTGGGAAAAGTGAGCGTCTCCCATCAGTAAAGTTTAGAGAATAAACACTAGTAGAAAGTGTGAGGGCACATCTAACCAGAACAAGTTGTTCTAGCATTAGCTTAAATTCTTATAGCTTTTATCTTTTTCAATCATAAATTAGCCAGAAATGTAGTTCAGAGCTGGTTCCAAAACATGAACTACAAGTTGTAGCTACAACTCCCCCAGGGAGGGGATGATGAGATAACTGATGGGGCAAAATATATATAAAAAACCTGTAAATTTGATTTATTTTTACACAGCATGATCTGATGCTGCCATAATACAGACTAAACCTTGACCCAAAAGCTTTACACCAAGACAAATAATCAACACCGCTCATCAGGGCAATGCTATTAGCCTGTAGCATTTAGCTCTCTGCTGCACTCATTAAAACCATCCAGCTTTAATCTTTGTGATGAGTATCTTAGTGCACGTACTGATATATTTCTGCTGTCTTCTTGCATTAAACTGACATATAAAGCTGCTATTAGAGATGCACCATGCTCTAACGAAGACAAAATGTTTTCTGCCATATTTTTGGAAAAAAAGAAAAAAAAACATCTGATCACAAAGCTGTGATACCCGAAGGAGAATCAACTTACAAAACAGAAGTGATTACTGACAGCAAATTAAGATTTCAGTACAAATATTCATGTTTTATTTCATTTCAGCAGGATTTAGACTTCTGCATGACACTACACAGTCATTAAAGTATCTTGGGAGGCGATCTTAGGCCCTTTTTACAAGGGATCCTCCCATTAAATGTTGAGTGATGAATGCAGGATATTTATACAATCTGAAGCTTTTATAATGCCATTCGTCATTATTTTTGCATGTCTGTCAGGGATGCGTGTGCTGCACCGGACATGCTCTTGTGAAAACTAGAGACAGCAATGTGGGCAGAGCAGCATAGAGTCAATAAATCTCAACAAGTGGTTCATTCAGACAAGTTGTTGAGTTCATTCAAAGTTAATGAACGGATGCAGGATTTCAGAGTTCAGTCTCCTAGCTTCAAACCATCATATGTATGAGATTCCTAAGCAGAAGGAGGTCAGCCTGGCTCACGTAATAGAGTGTACTCTCAGACACAGTCTGATTTTCCTCACTGCTATAATAAGCTTTTAAAAATGGACATTAGTGTGTACGTGTGTGTGAGTATCGAGGGTCTTGTAAATGAGCGGTTGACGTTAACAGCCTTGCCACGTGCCAGAGGAGGCCTGCTCTGCTGGTTGTGGTCTACTTATCCAGCGATCAAATGTGTGTGTGTGTGTGTGTGTGTGTGTGTGTGTGTGTGTGTGTGTGTGTGTGTGTGTGTGTGTGTGTGTTCTCACTCTTAGCTGAGCTTGTCTTTCTGCTCTCAGGCTCTAAGAGACTCTTGCTTTCTTTTCCTTCTTGTTTCTTTATCAGGCTGCTTTTCCCAAATCATTCCTTTTCCTACTATGACATTTCCTTCTCCTGTCATTCTTCTCCCATATCTCTAGAAACTCCTCTGTTTTGCTTTCTGAATGTTCCTCTTCCCCTCCCTGCATCTGTCTTTTGAGTTTAGGCCTGGTGTGCAGGTCTGTTGCCAAATCACAAACACCACTTGGCTCTTTGTGCACTTTCTTTTTTTGATTACCTTACTTGCCCGATTTACGTCTTTCTGGTTTTAACTACTTGCATAACTTACATCCAGTTGTATATGTGTTTTCATGTGCTTTTATACATTAAGCTCACTTAATCCATACCAAATGGTGAAGTAAATCTAGCAAATGCACCTAAATGCAGCTCAAAATGCTAAATTATGTCAACCAAGCAGGCACCCCACTGTGTCTCTGACTCGGTAGTATAAGAGCAAAAGGTCACTAGAGGAAGTGGTTTTCTCATAATCGTTATTGTAAGAAATCACAGAAGGGAAGAAGTATTTGTTAAGCACAAGAACATTTAAAAGCTCTTGTCTTCTTCCCACGGAGATATAAACAGATGACATCACAGGGTGGTCCGCTCTGCGTTGAGCTGAGCTGAGTCGAGCCACGCTGAGTGGGTCTCTGCTGGTCTGCCAAACAGATGTTGGTAGCGACATAATGAGGGCTGGGAGCAAGATTCAGGAGTTTGAGCTGGAGACTTTTGCAGCAGGGCCCAGGAAGGATCAGACACAAAAAGCAGGGGATGGTCTTCAAAGTTACCAAAGAGACTTATCTTTCATGGGTTAGATCTTTTCAGAATCTAATATATACACCGACTGAGTCTAAATACTTTGTTCACCAGTAAAAACGTAGCAGATGTAATATGTGTCACTGGTATTTCTCTCTGACAGTCAAATTTTGCAGTTGGGATGGTTGGCAGCAGTGGTCAGCTAGATAGTTAATTAGGTTAAGAAATCTTGTAATGTGCTCCAACCCACACTAAAAGATAGTTGGAACAATCAGCTGCTCACAACTGTCTGACATTTAGACTGATTTTGGGAAGGGGTGATGAAAGGAAGAGAGAGGAGAAAGCAATTGTGCTTACTAAAAGCATCCATGTGCTTTCTTCCTCCTGCTGCTCAGTTAAAGTAAAATGATGTGAAGCATAGGCAAGGCAGCTTTATTTCATACATTTCATACACAGAAGCAATTTAATGTGCTTTCTAGGTGCAAGATCAGCATGAACATAAAACATTAAAATCAACGTGACAACATAAAACATCAGATTATGAAATCTAATTTAAAAATACACAAATAAAATTAGATGTAAGAAACAAAATAAAAAGGCTAAGTTTAAGACTGAGCAGTTACAGTGCAGAAGGTGCAGCATAAGAAACAATCAAAGGCTGATGAATACATGAAAGTTTTCAATTTTGATTTAAAAGTTACTAGAGTTGGGACACATTTGAGGTCATGAAGCTGATTCCATCTGTGTGCAGCATAGTAGCTAAAAGCAGCTTCATCCTGTTTGGTTCTGACCCGGGGTTCTACCAGCTGACTGCTTCCTAAGGATCTCAGAGCCCTGCTGGGTGTAGATACTGAAAGAATATCCAACATGTATTTTGGCCCCATGCCATTGAGTGATTTATAAACTAGTAGAACCACTTTGAAATCGATTCTGTAGTTTACTGGTAACCAATGTAGAACAGGAGTGATGTGCTCGGTTCTCTTTGGTTCTTGTTAAGACTCTAGCAGCAGCATTCTGAATAAGCTACAGTTGCTTCACAGCTTTTTTGGGAAGACCAGAAAAAAAGACCATTGCAATAGTTCAGCCTGCTGGAGATGAATGCATGAATGATCTTCTCTAGGTCTTGTCTGGACATGAGACCTCTGAGTCTTGCTATTTGATGAAGATGATAAAACACTGATCTAGTTATAGCCTTAATGAGACCAGTGAAGCTCAGGTCTGAATCAATTATGACACCAAGATTCCTAACCTGAGTCTTTCTTTTAATTCCTCTGGAGCCAAGTTGAGCAATAACCTCCATCTTATCCTTTTTTCCAAAGACAAAAACTTCAGTCTTGTTTTTGTTTAACTGAAGGAAGTTTGACTGCATCCAGTCATTAAGTTGCTCCAAACACTGACAGAGTGAGTCTAGGGGACCACAGTCACTAGATGATAGAGCTAGGTAGATCTGGGTGTCGTCTGTATAACTACGATAGGTAATGTTGTTATTGTATGTGACCTGACCCAAGGAGAGCATGTAGACAAAGAAGAGCAGTGGTCCAAGAATCGAACCTTGTGGGACCTCACATGTCATGGTGACCTGCTTTGATTTGTGATCACCAACAGAAACAACATAACCCCTGTCTTCGAGATATGATTGGAACCAAGTATGGAGTGTGCCTGATAGTCCCCCCCAGTTTATGAACCTATCAAGAGGATGTTGTGGTCCACAGCATAGTATTGTGATGTATCACTCATTTCAACAAACTTAATCTCTTCTTTTTGTCCATAGATGAAGTGCCACAGGGTCCTGACCTATCTGAGGATATTTGGGACCACCATGTTTGGCGTGTCTCTCCTAGTGGGCATCTCCACTGCCTACATCATGGGCTACCAGTTCTTCACAACAGCCCACAATCACTTATCATTTGGCTTGTATGGTGCTATCTTGGTCATCCACCTCATCATCCAGAGCCTCTTTGCACTCCTGGAACACCGAAACATGCGGCGCTCCTTAGAGACTCCCATTAAACTCAACAAATCTTTGGCATTGTGCATTGCAGCATATCAAGAGGACCCAAACTACCTGAGAAAATGCCTGGTGTCTGTTAAAAGGCTGACATATCCAGGAATAAAAGTGATCATGGTGATTGATGGGAACACAGACGATGACATGTACATGATGGAAATTTTTAAAGAAGTGATGGGATGGGACAAATCAGCCACCTATGTTTGGCGAAGTAACTTTCACAGCAAAGGAGAAACTGATGAGAGCTTTGCCGAGAGCCTTCAGCAAGTGTCCAGGCTTGTGCTGAACAACAAGTGTGTATGCATCATGCAGAAGTGGGGAGGGAAGAGAGAGGTCATGTATACAGCCTTCAAAGCTCTGGGGAGGAGTGTGGACTACGTTCAGGTAAGATTCATACCTTGAAACAGGAATGCAAGATTTCAATTTGGCAGATTAAACCCCTTCATATAAAGTGGTTGATAAATAAAAAAAGGAAACAGTGTAAGTTAGTTTGGGTGGCATCATAAGAAGCATCAAGCACAGAGAAAAAGGAGGCAAAAAGAGATGTGGTTGGAGAAAAGAAGAGGGGGCTGTGCAAAGCCAAACACGGGGTCCACAAAGAGTCTTTTGTGTCGCTTTTTGGCAGACGGTGGCTGGGTGCATCGTGATGTGAAGTGAGGCGTGAAAAAGGGCAGCAGTAGCTGATGTCTAAGTGTAATAACAGATCAGTTTCACAGGGCTGAGGGTTACATCACCTTTGTGAGGGATAGTCAAAGTTAGACCAAGAAACCATTTTTAACAAATGCTTTAACTAGGTGTGCATTGCTCTCTAACGAAGAGGGAATGTTGCATTATCATAGACTACATGTTCGGTAAACAGGACATCAGAACAAAATACAGAAGTTTAAACTAAAGCAAAATGAGTGCCCCCTGGTGGATGGCTGCAATATTAGTTTTAAGTCTTGCTTCTGCATGTACCGGTAAACAAAAATGACACAAAAATAAAAATACAACTCAGATCATTAATTTTCCAATGCTTCTGTGTATTTATGACATGTAAACTTCTATGGTTTTACTTTATATCCAGTCAGCTGAAGAAGTCTATGGGTGACAGCCCATTGGCTAAAACTCCAGCGCCATGATAGCCATACTTGCCATGGATGTAATTCATACAAGAGTTGTTATCAGATATTGTGGCAAAGCAGCAACCCCTCCAGTGCAATAAAATCAGACCTCCAGCAAATCTTCAGTAAGAAATTTTGGTCTTTGAGGCTTTGAAGCTCCAACACCTGCAGCAGGCTTCTGTCTGCCAGACACCACTTGTTAACAGCGAATTCAAAGACCTGATTGCTGCACTGCCAGAAGTCATGCCAGTGCTCTCCAGCATTTTGGGATTTGAGAAAAAGCCTGGAACTTTCGTACTAATCAGGCTCTGTATTGAACAGATTCCTTTGTTGATGGGGATTTGGCACCGCCTTTGTTTTCAGCAAAATTACCTTTTATAGAAGAAAATGAGGAAAACTTCAGTAAGATAGTGGGTGGCAATTAAAGATAAAAGCAGGCAATGATTGGTGTGGGGGATTAAATACTAACCAGACAGTTTATTTTATGTGTGTGCATGTCATGTCTTACATGTTCAATTCAATTCAGTTTATTTATATAGCGCCTAGATTACAATAAGAGTCGTCTCAAGGGACTTCACAAAGTAAACATTCCAATTAAACCCACGTATCAGTGCAATAATTTCAGTTCATTATGCCAATTAGTTTAAAGTTTCCTATGTAAGAAAACCCAGCAGATAGCATCGAGTCACTGACTTGTGTCAGAGACTTTACAGTAATCCCTATACTAAGCAAGCATGTAGCGACAGTGGAGAGGAAAACTCCCCTTTTAACAGGAAGAAGCCTCCAGAGGATCCTGGCTCAGTATGAGCAGCCATCCACCACGACTCACTTTGAGAAGACAGAGCGTGCACACACACACACACACACACACACACACACACACACACACACACACACACACACACACACACACACACACACACACACACACACATTTATACCATACATTGCAGTTGTTCCACTCTGGTTTAAGATAACTACTTTTAACAGCAGGATAATTCCTCTTTTCTGATTTAAATGTCAGTAGATCTCTAAAGCCCTACTGTTACTACGAGATCACAGATTTGCTTTAGCGTTAAAGTACAGATTTCCTCTCAGGTGTGTGATTCCGACACCATGCTGGACCCAGCATCATCAGTGGAGATGGTGAAGGTTTTGGAGGAGGACCCAATGGTGGGAGGTGTTGGAGGAGATGTACAGGTACATGAATAAAACTACATTTGAGTGTTTTGACACATGTTGAGAACCAAAGTACTTTAAACAAACTAATTGTTTGCTTGTTTTAAAATCTTTCTGTAGATCCTGAACAAATATGAGTCATGGATCTCCTTCCTGAGCAGTGTTCGCTACTGGATGGCCTTCAACATCGAGCGGGCTTGCCAGTCCTACTTTGGCTGTGTTCAGTGCATCAGCGGACCTTTAGGAATGTACCGGAATGCCCTCCTACATGAGTTTCTTGAAGACTGGTACAATCAGACCTTTATGGGATCCCACTGCAGTTTTGGGGATGACCGTCATCTTACGAACAGAGTCCTCAGCCTTGGGTATTCAACTAAATACACTGCACGGTCCAAGTGCCTTACCGAGACGCCCATTACATATCTGAGGTGGCTCAATCAACAGACTCGATGGAGTAAGTCATATTTTAGAGAATGGCTTTACAACTCGATGTGGTTCCACAAGCATCATCTATGGATGACTTATGAGGCTGTGATCACTGGCTTCTTCCCATTTTTTCTCATTGCAACAGCAATTCAACTCTTCTACCAAGGAAGACTGTGGAATATTTTGTTGTTTTTACTCATTGTGCAAGCAGTAGCACTGATTAAATCATCATTCGCCAGCTGCCTACGAGGCAACATTGTCATGGTGTTCATGTCGTTCTATTCAGTACTGTATATGTCAAGCCTGTTGCCAGCCAAAATGTTTGCAATAGCCACTATCAACAAGTCTGGCTGGGGAACCTCGGGGAGGAAAACAGTGGTGGTGAACTTTATTGGTCTGATTCCAATAACGGTCTGGTTCACCATCCTCTTCATTGGGATTATATACACAATAATCCTACAGACTAAAAAACCTTTTCCTGAATATGAACAGATTGTTCTGATCATTGGAGCCATTGTTTATGCCAGTTATTGGGTCATATTACTAACATTATATATCGTCCTCATAAACAAATGTGGGAAAAGGAAAAAGGAGGCACATTATGACATGGTTCTGGATGTATGACCTAAGGAGACTATGCACCATTTACCACTGAACCATGTTTTGTTTTTGTGTTGCTGTTTACAAGGTTTTTCATATGCAGAAAAGCTCTGGTGGCGAAATTGGTTAAGTTTAACCACAATGGGCAAAGACATGCAAGTGGCTGGGCCCATGCAACTCATGGTGTTGGCTTACCTATATTACCTAAGTCTTACATGTTAGGTTGGAAATCTGCTAGGGTAGGCTAACTAGGTAACTTTGAAAACTCAGAATGGCAAGATTGCATGCATCATTGCAGTAGGCAGAAAGAGCGCTAGGCTTTGTGATAGCTACCTCTTAACCTTGTCATATCCACTGTGCTTCCGACTCACATTTGAACTCAGAGAAACTGCAGATTTTCAACCTCCTCCATTGAGGTTTAACTTGACCACTACGATTTTTTTACCCGCAGAGCGTCATTGTGTTACAAACTGATGTACAACCTTCATAAGGGACATTTCTCCATTAGAAGTGAGTCACAACTACTGTCAAACGTTTTCAGTAGTCTTGAGTATAAGAAGCAACAGCCTTATGCAACTAGTAAAAACAAAGATCAGAAATAACGTCTGTCCAGTCTCATGATTAATTTGACGTTGGACACTTTAACTGAATAAAACAAACGCTAAGTTGAACAAAAACACTCTGCCTCTCTTCAATGCAACTCCTAAAGTTGTGTTGAGGATAACATATCAGTGTGCCTTTTCAGTGTTTTGATCCGTCTTGGCAAAAGAACCAGTTTACAAAGCACAAAGGGCTTTAAAATGGAGAGCTGCTTTCTGTCTTGTGTAGCACTCATGTCATATGGGAAGTATCCAAAGACCCATCCATTAACTGCACCTGCTAGAATGGGTCAGGGATTGTCTGGGGTGTATTCCATACCTAGTGGGAGTTGTCAATAAGAAGGTTTGAATTCCGGACCATCTCACTATAAAGCAGATAAAAGTATGGGAGCTTTTGTGGGTCTGACATTGGCTTGCAAGTTCTTCTTTTGCCAAGAAAAACAGAGCACTTGTCATAATCAGTACGTTGAATTGTACACTGGAGGGCAACTTTTAAGGGATTCATGACAGTCCTTATGTGATCCACAGATATCTGCTTAAGTTGTATTTTTGCAAACCCGGATGCCCTTTTAAAAGTGAATTCAGTCTACATTAATATTGAATGTAAAGCATTGAACACCGACAAATACGGAATGTTTGTAGTTATTCCCATATGACATGAATGCTGAATTTCTCAATGTTTACAAGGTGAAGAATCTCTAAATCTTTGGTAGACATAAATGTCACCTGATCAGGTGACCACGTGAACATGTGACCACAAATGAGAGACTTTGTATTGCTGCTGTGATTTTTTTTCTGCAAAAACAGGGACTTTTGTTTCTGTTTTTCTTTAAAATATGGAATTTGACATTATGTTGCATAAATATTTTTTAACGCTCCTTATTTTAATGTTTTTTTTATATATGTGACCAGCAAGCAAACAAAGTAAATGTGATCCAGTCCAAAGACTTCCTGATTTTATCTCTCCACGTGCTTTGATCCCTTCCATACTTTACAATACTGTATTAGGAATAATGTGGGTACATCTTTGTGGTTTGCTGGATTGTGTTTAATGACCTTTCAAGGAATGAAGAATATATAAAAGGAAGCCCATCTGAGTGGGAAAAGTGCTTCCTGATCATAGGAATCTGAATAAGGACAATTAATGGAAGCAAACACCTTTTTGGGATGAAATAGGTCCACTGTTTTCCATGGATCAGAAGCAGACACAAGTTTAAATATTATGCACTTTTATGTGTCTTCTGTCCTCCAGCATGATGCTTGACAATACCGAAATAAAATACCTCTGTTTTTTGCATCAAGGTGTCACAATGCTGTCCAAAGACTGATGCATCATGATGGTCTCAAGTAATTTATCGTCTTACTTGTCATGTTGAATATAAAACTGTACATTTTGATTTGAAATAAGAAATTTTTTTGACTTGTTTACTTTTTGCTGTAGCAGTTAATGTATTTTTTTTACTTTTGTATTCTTTGTGTTATTTTAAATAGACATTTTCCCTATTTTTAAATATCTACCAAAGAGTTTTTTTACAGTCATAATTGTTAAAAATGTGTTTGTTGTTCTTTACACTGTTCCAACACTTACTTTTATATCCAACCAAAAATGTGAAATTCTGATCTTGGGGGGGATGATCTGCAATAACAATGGTAAAAATGCAATTTGTTGGAATAAGTTATTGTTTTTTTATGGTTTCTGAGTAGAAAAGCATGATATTTATTTAAGACTATTCTGTGGTTTGTAGGATTCAGTTACACACGTTTGGTATTTCTGGTGTACATCTTAGGCCCTTAAAATGACGAGTCTACTCTTCAAAAACAAATAATGAGCTCAGTTTTGTAATCTCAACATTTTTCATCATTAAAAATCTATGAAATCTTGGCTGTTTTTCCTTTCAGTTCTTTTTAATAAAAAGAAAACTTTTGACATTTGAATTTAGTTTTAGCCTTTTGACTAAAATTCTTTTTAATTTTAGTGACAATTTAGTCATCCAATTTATTTTAATTTTAGTCTTACTTTAGTCAGCTAAACCCTTTTTAACTGTATAAAGCAATCATTTATAAGCATGTAATATTTATATATTTGATACAATCAGATCACCTACAAAACTGTCGCATATCCAGGGCTGTTTCAATGTATTTGGGGGCCCAAGGCTAATAACCTACATTTTATTTATTTATTTATTTTATTTAACCAGGAAGGTCCCATTGAGATTAAAAACCTAATTTTCAAGGGAGTCCTGACCAAGAGGCAGCAAAAGTTGGTTACAAAATTTTTCAGTTACACAGACATGTTATGTGCAGAATTACAGAAGGCAGTTACAACACAGGGAATCTGTCTCAAAGGCTCTCAGTCTGGTTTTAAATGTATTCAAGGAGATAAACTCGGTTAGTTTCCAGTTTTCCTGCAGCCTGTTCCATGCAGAAGGAGCAGAGTGAGCGGAAGTCCTTTTGCCCAGTTCAGTGAGAGCAAATGGAACACAGAGTAACAACTGATCATTTGCACGCAGACTGAGAAGTTACACTTCTCTGTGAGATTAAGTTACAGATGTAGTTGGGTAGTAATCCAAGCATGGCCTTGTAAATGAAAGTGTACCAATGTGCCAACCTCCTGGTGGTCAAAGAAGGCCATCCCACTCGAGAATACAATTCACAATGATGGGTCAGTGGTCTACAGTTAGTGATAAACCTCAGCGAGGCATGATAAACCACATCAATCTTACATAAAATATACTAAAGTGCTTATCGTGTCTATACGTGTGTGAAATATGTTTTAAAATGACTTGGTGTGATAGAGGCTCTGTTTGACTGCCTGATGTAGGCTTGTTAGCTGAAACATATTGGAGGACCCCTTTATTAGTCTGGATGACTGTGCCATGGAAACGACGGATTTTTATTAACATTGAAAGAAATGGTTTTATTAGTTTTGAATCTTCACTTTGAGTGTATCCCATCCCAAGAACACCTCATCTGGACTTAATACACACCTGTAAATACCTATCCTGTTAGTTATTGTGAAGACATTTTAATCATCCATCCATCCATTGTCTATACGCGCTTATCCATGCAGAGTCGCAGGGGGGCTGGTGCCATGCAGACAGGTACACCCTGGACAGGTTGCCAGTCCATCGCACGGCAACACAGGACAAACAACCATGCACACAGAGAGACCAATCAACCTGACGGTCATATGTTTGGACTATGGGAGGAAGCTGGAGTACCCGGAGACAACTGACGTGTGCACAGGGAGAACATGCAAACTCTATGCAGAGAGACCCCAGGACAGGACATGAACCCAGGCTTTCCTTGCTGCAGGGCAACAGCTCTAACCACTGCACCACTGTGCAGCCCAACATTTTAATCAGTTATAGCCAAATAAAAAAAATGACAGTGAAAGAGAGCCACAAGTGAAATACGTTACATTTTAAATACTTGAAATTTGAAAGATCTGTTCTGAGCCAATAACACATTCTACAGTTAGTCTGTTATTATATTCAGCAATAATACAAGCAGTTCTAAGCAGACAATAGCTCCAAATACCTGGTTCTAATTTTGAGGAAAATTTAAGGGTTTGAAATAATAGATCCTACTCAACCCTACCTTAGTCCTCTATCACTATTACTTCTATTAACTAGAATGACAATTTCCCTTAAATTGTAGCCCCCAATGATTAAATGACATCATTAGTGTATACATATTTATTTTCTATTATTTTCTGAAGGTGGACAGTAGTTTGGACATGAATGATTGTACGAATAATTAGTTCAAGACAAGGAGGAGAGTCTCCAAGTCTGACATTAAACTACTAATCTTAGGAGAAGTATCTGTTTTTCTTTGTCTTACTGAGTATAAACAGCTTTCTTCATTTACTGTCAGACTTCCTCTGCTGGCTTTATTTGCTGGCAGCAACAATGGAAACTTCTCAAGGTAAGCTGCTTTTGCATTCAAAACAATCAAATAAAGTGAGGATTTCTAAAATGGGTTTTTCCATTATTATCTTTAATTTAGTGACATTTATTGATATGAAACTTCTTAGACCTTTTTAAACAACATACCATGTAGACGAGGTAATTAGACACCAAATACTAACGCATGTCAGATCTCTGCTTTACACTTTAGCTTATTTACAAACTAACTAAATCAATACCAGCATTCAGCTGCTTCATGACCACGTCCCAAAAGAAATGTTATGACGAAACACAAACAACAAGAATTAAAGCTAATCTAGTGTTTCACATTTTCACTCAACACTAAAATCAGGGAGGGGAAATGGAAGGAAGGAAGGAAGGAAGGAAGGAAGGAAGGAAGGAAGGAAGGAAGGAAGGAAGGAAGGAAGGAAGGAAGGAAGGAAGGAAGGAAGGAAGGAAGGAAGGAAGGAAGGAAGGAAGGAAGGAAGAGCAGGGAACATCCCTTCAGGTTGATTAGGGTTTTTAACAGCTGACTGATTCTTTACAGCAGAGAACACAAACAAGAGGACAGATGTGGGGCCTGTGGGCCATTTCCTGTAGGTCTTCACCAAGTTTGCATACGCTAGCTGGTATTTTGGCCCATTCTACCAGACAGATCTTCTCTCGAGATGTGATGTTTTGGGGCTGTCGCTGGGCAACACAGACTTTCAACTTGCTCCACAGATTCTGTACTAGATTGAGGTCTGGAGACTGGCTAGGCCACTCCAGAACCTTGAAATGCTCTTATCCACTCCTTTGTTGCCTTTGCAGTGTGTTTGGGATCATTGCCATGCTAGAAGATCAAGCCACATTTAATCTTAATGCTCTCACTGAGGGTTTTGCCCAAAACCTCTCGATACGTGGCTCCATTCATCCTTTCCTTAATACGGATCAGTCGTCCTGTCCTCTTTGCAGAAAAGCAGCCCTAAAGCATAACATTGTGATCCACATTCTTCACAGTGGGCATGGTGTTCTTGGAATGCAACTCATCATTTTTACCTATCCAAACACGGCAAGTGGCATTTATACCAAAGAGTTCTATTTTGGTCTCATATGACTACAAGACATTTTTCCAATCTTCCTCTGGATCATCCAGATGGTCTCTGGCAAACTTTAGACAGACCTGGACATCGGCGTGCTTAAGCAGGGGGGACCTGTTGAGTGCTGCAGGATTTTAGTCCATGAGGACATAGTCCTAGCTCTCTTCAGGTCATTGATCAGTTCCCCCGTGTAGTTTTGGGCTGTTTGTTTTGGAGGCGGACATCTCTGAGCCAAATCGTTTTAAACCAATGGCTCATGAGGTGCCCTGCTATTCCTACTCCAACTCGAGATGGAGGCGTGGCCTAGTCCAAGACTGGTCTACTTTTATATTGCACAAGCAGTGCAGCTTATGTAGTGGTGTACTGGTAACGTCATGGTGTACCGTTTCAGCTGATTAGAGTTTTAACCTGAAGGGGCCGCCACACTAGTGGTTTTAGGTTATTAAATTTTAAATAAGATGCACTAAAATGCCAAAATAATGACTTTACATGTCTACAGCACTATTATACACTCTAACAGTTTATCAGCAACAAAAAAGCTGATTTTGGGGTGATTTGCTCTTTAAGCTGGTCTCTCACTGAGTTGACACTAAATAGTGAAAAACACTATGTCAGGCTTCAGGCGAATCTCCACTGAACCGTTATGCCTGGCACTTCAGGCAAATGAATGTTTGCAAATTTCTTTGTTATATTTGGAGCTTTTTTGCAGTTTATGACTCATAGAACCTAAATAAGGAAGTGTTTGAGACAGGTTCCTGAGACCATCAACATCTAATAGGTTTGTCATGCAAACTATGTTCAAAGCTCTAGGAACATAAAAGTTAGGCCTTGCAACTTAACATGAAGAAATCCATAGCCCTCTAACATTTTTGGAAACAGCCTTGTCTTCTGCAATTTTAGGGAAGTCATTAGAAATTTCCTTAAAGCTTTAGTGACTTGTAGGACCACACAGGCTCACAAGGAATAAGTCTGCATGTGACAAATGACTTTAAATGAAGTGTTTGATGTATTTTCTTAAATCACAGAGAATATACAGCTTGGGAATCTGACCTTTTGCATTCTTAAGGGGCATGCCAAAGGGTCAAGAGGGATCAGGGGAGCTGACAGGAAACACAATGGTGAAACCTGGAGCGTGGGGGCAAGGGTCAAGGTTCGGGTTAGGATCAGGGAATACTGCCCACCAAGAAAAATACTTTGTTCTAGTTTAGATTAGTGCATCATTTATCTCTGAAAATATCAGCGGTGATGTGGAAGACGTTTGCAATTCTACCATTTCACTGTTAATGAAGATTACCATGACAACCCAATGAAAATCAAGTTTTGCTTTAATTCTCTTCCTCTGTCAAAGGTGACGTAGGAGATGTTTTTCTGGAGCATTTTTTGCTATATTGCTGAAATGCTTTTTATGAACCAGGTACCGAGGAGACATTCTGAAAAGCTTTAGTTTCCCCCCCAAATAATGGCACGATTAGTCTAGCAGAACAAGTGCAGTTTTAGCCATTTTGGCATTAATTAGGATGATGGAAATGACCCAGTGGACTGTGATGTGTAGAATAAATTCTGTAAAGTGAAATTAAGACAAATGTAGTCTTTCAGAGTGAAGGTGGATGCTAGAATCACCTTTTAGAATGTGAAGTAGCACAATTAAAGGGTATTTTGGGGTTGATTAAGATGATGAAATGACCCATTTATCTGTGATGTGTACAATAAAACGTACAAGAAACAAATGAAGTCATTTTAATGCATCAAATCGTTCAAGCTGGATGCTGTGATCACTTTTTCCTATGCAAAAAAAACCACAATGTTTGTTAAAGGATGAATAAAACACAAAAAATTTGATAAAATTGTGAAAAAAAATCAATGACTTCATGTACATGAATTTTACAGAATGGTAAGTTTTATCAAGTAAATAATTGAAATCACCCCTCGTTCTATGTAATTTGATCCTAATCTACTCATCAAACTGCCCTCTGACTGTCCCTCCTCTCTCTGCACATACCCCCATGTGCATGAATCATGTGTTTAGCTTGGAGCAGCTGAACATGAAAAGAAGGCAGAGGTGGGCTAGCTGCAGTAGCTAGCATACGAAGTAGTTCTACAGTTATACAGGATAAGATGAAGTTATGTTTTAACGGTTCTTTGACAGACTCCGTTGTGTCCAGCATTCTCCTGTATTCTGAAGGTGTGGCTTACGGGGAGGAGCCTGAAGAAAAAGGGGTTGGACTTTTGAATTGTGGTTTATAAAAATGTAGCTTGCTTGAACGACTGTTTCCAGAAGCACCGACCCTTAATGCTTACTTTCTTGTAACATCCCACCGTGCATAAAATGTACAATATTTTCCACACATCTCCTTTGGACTTCACAGCTGTATTGATGGCTTCTCCTGTCTTGTGTGGCTCTTTTAAAGAACAGCAGATGTGGGCAGAAGTAGCCCGACTTTCATCTTTGTGCGTCAGCAGTCAACCCCATCACCATTTGGATTCTGCCAAATGCATTACAGCACTGCTCAGTGGTCCTACTAAAAGAAACTATTTTTTATATAGGACCTCTCAAGATAAAAATCACGAGAACAAAAACTATGAATGAAAAATTATTTTAAAAAAATGGGGGAAAAGGAAAAATTTTATTTAAAATTGTGAAGGAAGAAAAATTGGTAGAATTGGTAGAAAGAGCAGCATGAAGAGAAGGTGAGAAGAATCAACCAAAGGTCACTCAAAAGCCAGCCTGAATAGGTGAGTCTTCAGCTGCTTTTTAAAGGAGACCACTGAGTCCACTGATCTCAGGCTCAGGGACAGAGAGTTCCAGAGTCTGGGGGCCACAGCAGCAAATGATCTGTCACCTTTGGTCTTTAGCCTGGTGCGCTGCACAACCAGTAGGCTTTGACCACTGGACTGAGAAGATCACCAATGTATGATGGTGCTTGTCCATGTAAGGCCCTAAAAACCAGAACCAGGATCTTGAAATGAACCCTGAAGTTAACCGGCAGCCAGTGAAGCTGGAAGAGAAGCAGGGTGACGTGGGTGTGTTTGGAGGACTTGGCCAGAACCCGAGCACAGACATTCTGGACCACCTGTAAATGGTTCAGGGAGGTTTTGCTCAGACAAGTGAAAAGCGAAGCGTGTGATGTGGTGCATGAAGGTGTGGATAACAATCTCAGGTTAAGAGTGTGACGGGATAGGAAGCTAATGGTTCCCAACTGGCAAACTGTGTCTCAGCTGGCTGCTATGTTTTGCAGCTTTTGAAGATCCACACACAGAGCACCAATACACAACTCTTCACACAACACTAGGTAAGGCAAAGCTTATAGTGCCTACTCATAACCTTGTAGCAGACTGATCCGCTGAATCTTGATCTTTGGCCGACTTGAACAACACAAAGTTCAGTGAGCTTCACACCTCCTCCTCCTCCTCCTCCTCCTCCATGGGGACTGTGGCTAAACCTTGAAACCTAGACTTTTGTTTTTCTTTGGTACTTTTTGCAAAACATCCAAAACTCATTAAGTTTAGGGTTTTTTACACTTGTTGACATGAGGTGGTACAGAGACCGTTGTGGCGAGACCCAGGATTTGCTAAAGAGATCAGATCTCACAATTGGCCTTGGAAGTCCCTCTGGGTGAGCTTGAGCAGATCTCTGGGGAGATGTAGGTCTGGACATCTATGATTAAGACGTTGCTTCCACAGTCCAGTTTGTTTGTTTTTTATTTGTGGACAGTGGTTTGTGGGGCCAACAATGAAGGTAAAAAGAGAATTTTAAGTCTTGATCAAGTTACTTTTCCTCACCAAAACGCTGGAATTAAACAGTGAATAAAAAAGTCATAATTTACAGTCAATAACAATATAATGTCCTCCAGCTTGGCATAGAGAAAAATAGACACTTACAGAAGATCGAGTGTCTTGGAAACGCGGACCCGTATGAAGTACGGCAATGGAGAAGAGACCCAGAGAATCTACCCCTTTGTTCTTCCCATAAATATTTTCATATCTTGTCTGTGGAATCAGTGCGTACACCGCGAACCAGTTTAGGAATTACAAGTCTTTGGAGGCGCACATTCAGTTCACCAAGGGTTGTGTGCATTTTTAAGCCTCCACATTGTGAATTCGTGATCATTCGTGCAAAGGTAGTCACTTTGACTACTGAGTAAAAATCAATCAAAATTCTGATAACTTTGAGAATCCCACTCACTCTGAAAAGAATTGCTATTTGCTCACTTCGTAGCTGATTTGTGAAACATAAACATAAATCTGATTTTAGTTTAATACACTTATTAATGAACTGCAGAAACTCCTAACCATGTTACATGTTCATAACTCACTTACAGCTGAAATTTAAACAGAACTTGATGCTTATTCTCTATTGAAAGTGATTCTTACATTACATCAGTCCAGTATTTATCCCAGTATAAATGCCAATTTTCTGAACAGGTCCATTGTTGCATTAGCAAATATTAGATTTTTTAAAACATAGCATAAATGTGTGTTGCCCTGGCCTTATTCATGTCATGACAGTAATGTGTTTTTTCTGTTGCAGGTACTGCACTCCCAAAGGCTGAATGAACCAGTGTTGCTTCCATGGGTCATGGTGAGGGTCACCGGCAAGGTTGAATCTGCCCGCTGCACCTGTATGGCTGGAGATGCTGAGAGCTGCACATCATGTTGTGCCTGAAGAAAGCCCAAGAGTTCTTCCAGAAAGTGTGCCTTCCAGAACCAGTTGGAAAATATTTCTTCAAGTGCAGTTCTGTTCAGAAGGACCCTTAATTTAGCATTTGATGGGTTAAGGGCAGCAGTAGCTCAGGAGGTAGAGCGGGTTGTCCAGTAATCGGAAGGTTGCAGGTTCGATCCCGGCTCCGGCCAGAGAATGCTGCTGTGTGTCCTTGGGCAAGACACTTAACCCGCCTTGCCTGCTGGTGGTGGTCGGAGGGACTGGTGGCGCCAGTGCTCGGCAGCCTCGCCTCTGTCAGTGCGCCCCAGGGCAGCTGTAGCTACGATGTAGCTCATCATCACCAGCGTGTGAATGGGTGAATTGAGTTGATTGTGTTGTGAAGCGCCTTGGGGGGTTGTAGAACCCTAAGAAGGCGCTATACAAATACAGACCATTTACCATTTACCAAGATTGTTGCTTAACATTTATGGCTGTGAAAATACATTACTATAAAAGTAAGTCACCCACCTGCCAGGGTCTGACTCAAACCACTATTCCTGTTCATGAATTGTGCAATGAAGAGTTTTGTATATTTGCACCAAGCTATCTTTGCACAGAAATATTTTTTTTTGCTTTAATGTATATAACATTAAAGTTCTTGATTAGCATTCAGTGATTACATTCAAAAGTTGAATAAATAAAAATAAATGTTTTGCTTTATTCAATTTACTTCAAAGAACAAAAGCAGATCAGTTAATGTATAGAAATGACATCATTAAGGTTTAATGTCAAATTGTTAACATATAAAACATCGATGGTGTCAGTAAACATAGAAGACAGAGTTTTGTGGGAAAAGATGGCAAAGATGCTGGACAGGTAGATCAAGTCTCAGACGCATGAGTGTGAGTCAAAGCATTTGGAAACATGAGTTTCTTTGATGCTGGCAGGAAACCTTTACCATTGCAGGACAAGGACATTAAAATAGCAACACAAGGTAGTCCGGTGTAATACTTGACTTTTTCAGTGTCACCTTTTAAAAAGAATTCATTCAACTCCCTCTTTTTCAACTCTGACCGGAGCCTTCTGTGCTCCAACAACCGGTTTATTTCTGCTCGGTTCTGTTCACATTCCATCTTCTGGCATCTTTCTTCAGTTTCTCCCTCAGTCTGATCTCCATTCTCTACATGTGCTGTCCCAGCTTCCACTTTTCCAGCATCCCCCTGGACCACTGCCTCCATCGTGAGGTGATTATGGTGTTGTTCGTCTGCCAGGTGCATCTCTGGCAGCTCCACATCTAAAACGTCTGAGGGGGTCTCACCTTCACATTCTGCTGCTCCATTCTGAACACCTGTAAGATACAATAAGTGCATAAGTGTGAGCCAAATGATCACCTTAAATACAATTAAAATGTTATTTACATATATTAGAGCTATTAAAAAATCCTGTGCAAATGATGTGACAGTAAGAGCATGGGGGGTGTTGTTTACCTGCTTCATTTTTCATTCATTGCAGTCGTCGTTCGTGACGGCCTGAGTTTGAAGCAGAGACTTCTGAGTGAGCCATGTGGAGCATTGGAACCCAGTCAACAAACATTTTACACACAAAAAGGAACATTTTTAAATCTGGAAAAATAAATAGCATTTTAAATCTACATTTTCAGGCCACATTTAGCTTCAAACGTTATGATAAACAGTTACACCGTACATGGTTCTGAATCATTCTCTACAAATGCATTAACACCACTCTAACATGCTGAAAAAACGAGTTAAAGTAAATTCTTTATATGTTTTGAAATTATGTAAATAAAAGCATAAACAAGCAAGAACTCAGCATTGAGTCAGCACTCATGTGAAAGTCCCTTAGTGTGTTTCCTGGGGAAGGGATGAAACCAGTTTGCAGTTGTTACTGGACTGCTTCCTGGTTTTCTTTATTCTTGCATTTGATTGTAGTTTTGTTCTTCCAGCTTCTCGTCTGTGTAGAATCTTTTAAAATGTGATTTTCTCACTGGATTTGAGCTCAGTGTGTGATAACTAGTCCTGGGGTCATGGGGTCTGGGTAAATCCACATGTCAGGGTGGAGTATTTTTCTCAGAGTGATACATCCCAGGCACCCTTGCCCCATGGGGGTTTTCACCATGTTTTAGGGGTTAAAAGAACCATAATTTAGAAAACTTAAGTAGAACCTCCACTTCCTACTCCAATCTCAAACACCCCTTCTTTCCCTGCAACCTGATTCCCCCCTTGGCTCTGTTTTCTCACCCATGTCTTTCACCATGTTTTCACTCCCCCCTCCATCTCTACCAGGCTCTGCAGTCTCCATCTTACCTTCCTCTTCCTCTCCTCTGAACTCTAACCACATAATGAGCTGCATTCAATAGGGTTAATTGTTTTAAAAACTCCCATCTGTTCTCATGCTTTGGTGAAACAAAAAAGTTGGCCTTTTTTGTGTTTGATGGAATTAAACTCTAAAGATGTTAACAAATGTGATCAATTTAAATCCTGAAATCTGGGTTTTCAACAGTTCTGTTCGACTTTGGTAGTTGCGGGGCTTTAATGGGCGACATTGGTGGAGCTCAGACGTGTACTGCCCCATGGCGAAACAGCAGGCCACCCAAGCTTGAGAAAACTCTTGCTCTTACATAGCTGTGTGATGTAAAGCATGCTTTGTCGCAGGACCCAGTGCTTTTACTTCATCAGGTCTGACAGGAAATGACTCAACTTTGGCTGTAGAGCTATAAGCTGTACTTATCGTGCCCATCATTTTATCAAATACACGACTCTAACAAGAGCAGAATTAGATTTAAAAAATAAAAATCTGAATATGATGCTGGAAAAATACATCTTTTTGTTGCCTTTACTATGACAGCAAAGTCAAATAGCACATTTTCAGTATCCACACTGAATCCTCAGTAAAGACTGACTGTTTGAACTTTCCTGCCCTGACTTATCAACATGAGCAGAATCCCAGAGTGCACACTGTTACGACAATAAACCTTAATTTAATAAAGCCAAGTGAATTTGATCTTTCCCCGGTGGACGCTGATTAAAGAATCGCTTGACTCTTTAAAGGGAGGGTCTGTTCAAATGTGCACGATGACCACTTCGCTTCTAATTACAGTGAAAAAGACAATGGCAGTTTGGGGGCTTTTTGGACCTCGTAAACACCTTTCATTAAGGCTTATGGGAGGCACAACATGAAACAAATGACAGCAGAAGTAGAAATATAAATATCTTCATACTGGATTAAGACCCCACTATGCTCCTCATGACCCTGAAATGTGACACATCAAGGTTTGGTAACGTTCCATGACCATGATGCAGCTATGCTCTTAGTACCCAAAATATGGGATTTCCTACAATTATCTGCAAGATGCACTCTGACCATATGTTGGTAGCACTTTCCCATGACTAAGCTAATAATAACAACCCAGTGTTGAGCAAGTTACCTTGAAAAAGCAATTAGTTATAGTGGTATGAGTGTCCGCCCTGAGACTGGGAGACCGTGGGTTCAAATCCATGGTTGGGTCATACCAAAGACTTAAACAACTCAGCATTAAGGGGTTCGATTGGGTGGTTAAACCACCAAATAGTTCCTGAGTGTGGCTATGTCTGCAGCTCACCGCTCCACCAGGGGATGAGTAAAATGTGGAGAACAAATTTCACACACCAGTTTGACAACTAATGGGACTTTAACGTTTTGCTTCAGCTACTGTCTAGGCTAGTTGTAGCCTATAGGCATGAGGTCAGAGTGGCTGTTCCTGCTTCAAATACTCAATTACCAAGCCACATCCTTGGTTTTTATCATTGAAACAATGCAAACCTGATCCAGGACTTAGATAGGCTGTTCCATCATCCATCCATTCTCTTCCACTTATCCAGAGTCAGGTCGCGGGGGCAGCAGTGTAAGGACGGAGTCCCAAACTTCCTCACCAGGGAGGTGTCCAGGAGGCATCCTGACCAGATGCCCGAGCCACCTCAACTGGCTCCTCTCGATGTGGAGGAGCAGCGGATCTACTCCAAGCCCCTCCCAGATGATGAGCTTCTCACCCTATCTCTAAGGGAGAGCCCAGACATCGTGCGGAAAAAATTCATTTTCGCCGCTTGTATCCGCAATCTCATTTTATTTGGTCACTACCCAAAGCTCGTGACCATAGATGAGGGTAGGAACGTAGATCGACCAGTAAATTGAGAACTTCGCCTTCCGACTCAGCTCTCTCTTCACCAAGACAGACCGGCACAACGCACGCATCACTGCAGACGCAGCACCAATCCATCTATCCATCTCCCGATCCATCTTTCCCTCACTCATGAACAAGACCCTGAGATACTTAAACTCCTCCACTTGAGGCAGGACCTCGTCCCTGACCTGGAGAAGGCATTCTACCTTTTTCCGACTCAAGACCATGGTCTCGGATTTAGAGGAGCTGATTCTCATCCCAGCTGCTTCACACTCAGCTGCGAACTGCTCCAGTGAAAGCCGGAGATCACGTTCTGATGAAGCCAACAGGACCAAGGCAGAGACCTGATCCTTAGGCCACCAAAACGGATCCCCTCACCACCTTGGCTGTGCCTAGAAATCCTGTCCATAAAATAGGCTGTTCTCCTGATGATACACCACCACAAACTCAGTCTGCCTATGATCCTTCACTCATCATGTTGAGCCCCATATATGCTTAACATGGGCCTGACAACCTCAACAAGACCCTTCAAAGACCACCTACATTCTTCATCCTGTGTGAATGGCCCAAAGCAACATCAGCTTTTTTTTCTCAACACATTTAGATATTCTTCATGATTCAACATGGTTCTTTCAACAACTAGTTCCATATTTCTCAACACATCTTTGTGTGATGTTAATGTGTAAAGAGAAGGGTTTTAAGGGAACACCAGATCCCCACCAGAACAAACAATCAAACAATTGTTTGGAGAGCCGGGAAATCCCTTGAATGAAGGCAGCGTGGGGCATGCATGTCTGGACAGCAGTTAGTTATTACAGACTGCAGAGTGATCGATTCTGCTTTGTTTTATGCCTGTCAGGGCCACCACCACAACCCTGGTTTCTACGGTCAACAAAAACCCATCAAATCTCAGAGGACTGTGATCCAGAACCTGAGCCAGACCAATGGGAAACCAAGGAAGTATTCTTACTAAATACACTTGAGCTTTGTCATTCTTTCATTCTTCATATTCTAAATAATTTTTGACATATGCACAAAAATGTGTTCAACCACACCTCTCCCCATCATGAGTGGATGACTGAACCAGCTGAATGGTGGCTGATGTGGTTAAACAATCCTCAGGAAGCTTGGATTGATCTTATTTCCCAATCATATTTTTCATTGTTTTTGCAGAATTTTTTTTTTTTGTGTTTGACCACAAAAGTATTCATGTTTCAGTGGTGATACAGTTGTGAAAATGATGGATTAAACATTTTGTTTTGAGTATTTTGAGAAACCTTCGTGAGCCGTGATATGAAGACATTTTATTGAATTGTTTTAAAGGTTAAACCTCCATCAGCTGCGTTGAATTTTCGATATTTTCATATTTCAGCGAAGTGACCAACAAAATAAAATCTTGAAATGTGAAATATTTGGATTGTGAGAACTATACTGAAGCCTAATCCACACTTTTTTCCCTGACATTTTCATTTTTTACTCCAATTTATTGTGCGATTTAAACAGTAAATCAGTAAAATAAGCAAAAAACCAAAATTAACCAGTCGATTGTTGCACACGAGCCACAAGCTGACAGTGCAGCCAAAGCACTTGAACTCTTTTTGAAAATTTCTATTTTCATGTGGAATTTGTCTGCATTGCACTGTGAAAAGCTCACATAGCTGCATGTTATTTTCTAGCAGATTTGGATCCAGTTGTCACATATTTTATCCAAAACCACTACATTCTATTGTCGATACTTCCCATAATGCTGTCCACGGTGGTGGAACAGCAAGTAGCGCCTCTGATTTATCCCAATCCTATAAATCCAATTTCTTTTACACACAAAGGCCTTTTTTTTTTTTTTTTTTTTTTTTTTTAAAGAAAATGTGATTAAAATGACATTTTACCACATAGTCTCTGGGTTTGGTCTACAAATTGATTATGATGGTCAGATATGGTCCAACTCAACTGTAAACAAGGTCAACTAAATGGAATATCTGAACAAAACAAAGCAGTTCTCAAAGGCTATACAATAATGGTACAGTAAATAAACACTTTACGTATAAAAACTAACTTAGTACATTTAGAAAAATACTTAGTAAGTTATACTAGACTATTACAAGCAGTGGGAACATTAATGGGAAACTGTGCAAATTATAAAAATGATATGAATGAAATGTAAGTGAAAGTACACCAAATGCAGGCGTAATGACACACAGCTCTACAGTTACTGTTTTGGTTTTATTGTGAAAAATAAATATAGCAGGTATTTTAAAAATGATTTTAGCATCATTTAATAACATTTAGCATGCTAACTGTGACAGCACCCTGTGTGCAAATCCTGGATGAAAAATGTTGTACAACTCAGTTTATGACAGGCTGCCGTTTCCAAAAACAACGTTTTACATGACACATAACTGGTTGACACATTAATATATCCATCCATCCATCCATTTTCTTCCGCTTATCCGGAGTCGGGTCGCGGGGGCAGCAGCTCAAGGAGGGAAGCCCAGACCTCCCTCTCCCCAACCACTTGGGCCAGCTCCTCCGGGGGAATCCCACATAATCTCTCCAGCGTGTCCTGGGTCTTCCTTTGGGTCTCCTCCCGGTTGGACGTGCCCGGAAAACCTCACCAGGGAGGCGTCCAGGAGGCATCCTATAAAGCTGGAGATCACGTTGTGATGAAGCCAACAGGACCACATCATCTGCAAAAAGCAGAGACCTGATCCTTAGGCCACCAAAACGGATCCCCTCACCACCTTGGCTGCACCTAGAAATCCTGTCCATAAAAGTTATGAACAGAATCGATGACAAAGGGCAGCCTTGGCGGAGTCCAACTCTCACCGGAAACGAGCCCGACTTACTGCCTTACATTAATATAATAAAACAATAAACAATTTCTGTCATCTATTAATCTTCCCATTTTCCACTTTAGTTTCTTGACGTTGCTCCAAAATTAGATACTTTAGGTTTTACAGTTAATGTACAATGATTAAAATAGCATTTTAATCTCTAAAGAATCTCTAGAGAAGGAAATGGCAACAGATAGTTAACTCAGCAGAAAGTTAACAAAAACTTAAAGAAAGAGCAAAAACCAAAAAGAGAAAATAAACACAGTGAATTTGAAAATTAATTACTGTTTTTATCCTAATAATATGGATTTTAAACTCAATCTCCTAAAGCTATTGTCATCCTAAATGAACCTAAACCTATCGAGTTTAGATCATGACTTCAGCTCGATCGTTGTTCTGAGAAACTCTTCTTCTATGGAGGCTGATGGTGTTATTGGGTCAAATCAGGTCAGAAGAAGACGGCGTAGTCCATACACATCACTCCTCTCCCATATGAAGAGGTTTAATTACATCAGGAATCATAAATAAAAAGACCATTATCTTCTAATGTTTATAGATTCTTAAACCAGAGTTCTCCAAACTGTGGTATGCAGGTCATTTGAGGCCTTTGGGGTTACTTTGTGCAGCCCATGAGTGATTTTAAATTGGTAGAGTTTTAGCCTTCCAGCATCTACCGAAGAAAGCAAAATAAATAATGAAACAATTAAAAGGTGAAGAATTTTTTTTTACAAATGAAAGCTCTAACTAAATGCCAAACACATTAAATTAAATAAACCTAAATTGGACCACTTGTGTGCACCATTCATAAACTTACTTAAAATTACTGACTCAAAATTATTGTTTTTAACCCAGAAAATATAAAATAATCAACTAATCTAGGAACTTTAATATTTTTACTTTAATGAATCAAATGTATCAAACCCGAGGAAAACTTGGCAGTTTTGGCTTGCTTTTAGCACCCCCTAGTGTTTGCTAGTGAAAGCTAAACTTACCTCCTCACTGTGCGTTCGTCTTTTTACAACCTTAATCTAACTGCTGAAATGTCTCCTCAGCCTTTATTAGTGTCTAGGAGTGATTTATCACTAAATCAAACAAATCATCTGTGTCCGGGAGCTCTGGCTGGCAGCGCTGCTCGGTGACAGCCGGGATCCGCACGGTGCACTGAGAATTCGATGGTGTGTAAAGATACAAGTAGAGAGGAGAATGACTGAGCCCGGTAAGAAGAGAGCTTATGTGGGTCTTAGGGTGAGCGTCGGTGACAGAACGGTACGTGATCACTACTGCCGGACAAACATATTTAGAAATAATTACAAACCCAGGGAAAGCTAAATCATGCACAAACAAAACATAATAAAGTTGTACTTAAAAGTGCGATAGGATGATCGTTAGGTCTGCATCCAATCTGAATCCTTATTTGTTGCAGAGCTCTTTTGATTCAGAAAACGCCCGATGTTGAGGCTCGTTTGACCCCTGTTGTTGTCTTTTTAGTTTCTTTAGGTTCATCAGATCAATGTCTTCTTTGTCCCTCCTGAGGCTCCATCATGATAAACACGTTACAATAAATGCTAACCAGGTATAGCTCGTCCGCTCTGAGGTGTAAACATGGATTGCTGTAAAGCGTTACTGCTTCACGCAAGACATCAGGGGATTGGTCCGGATATATTCTGAAGTTGCAAGTACAGGAGGCGGTGGGGGCTGGGTGACTTTTCATTAACCCTGTAAAGGATCATTTTAGCACATAGAAAGTGATTTAAAAATCTGAAAAAGTTGCATAGTTTCCCTTTAATGCAAATATATACAGACCTTGTTTGTTTGAAATCACAATAATTTGCCCTTTTCATTAACATTTGCATGTTTAATGGGAGGTAAAAAGAAATCTACTTTTGTGTCTTTAAATTAAAAATAAACAAATTCAAGAATTTCAGCTTGACTGATTTTGGTCCATGAGGGAAAACATTTAGACAAACTATAAAAAAGGAAGAAAAAACCCCAGAAATTAGCAGATGAAACAAACAAACAAACAAACATAATAATAATAATAAAACCAGCTTGGTACTCTTAAAACAACTGGGCTGGCCACAATCATTTTAGAACATTTAAAGTTTTAAATAAACAAACAGATTTAGATAACAAGAAGAAGCAGTACATCAGTCCTCACGCTGAGCAACAAGTCAAAGAACATGATTATGTTTATTATAAACAAGGAGAAGATATTCTAGTTGCACCTTTGTGTTCAACACATTTATTTGAAAAGGAATCTATTTATCACCATGTGTTTGTTATTAGAAGGTTTGAAAGTGATTTGTGAGATACTCGCATATGTAATTTCTGTGTGAATAAAAACAGCGTGTCACTGCTTTGTAGAAAACACCTAAATGCAGATTAAATGAACTAAGAAACTTTGTTTAAACCAAAAAAAAAACACAGATGCTGCAACTCCACTGACCTGAAGAAAGCTGGAGTTTAACAGAACCAAACAAGATCATAAAAACCCCAGGATGTGGGAATGTAGACAAAAAAATAAATAAAAGACAATTACAAACATGGGACTGCATGTTCTAATGAATATTAACTGGAACCAGGTGTGGATAGCAGAAAACCAAATAAGACAACACAATGACAAACATTAAAATCAGTTTAATTAAACAAGAAAAGTATTTTTGACAAAAACTGAAAAAACAAAAACTTCACGTCATAATAGAGAGAAGCAAAAAACATTTTTAGAGATTCTTCAGAGGGAGGTTAGGAGGTGACGTCTGGGGTCAGACTACACGGAAATGACCTCAGACTCTTTACTCCCATGGTTCCTTCATCAGACATGCCTGATCTGGCCTGCTACTGCACACTGGGGACTTCTGCAAACTCATATCTGTGACAAGGATTAACAGTAATTAGTCTCATGGCAGAAAAAATCATCTAAAAATATCAAATTAATTCTTTAAAGGGCCACAAAAATGTCAGTTTCTAATTTTTATTTGATTATCTCTGAAATTATGTCTTGTATTTATCCAAAAGTAAAACACTAACTTATTGAGGACTAACTGAAAGCATCCAGCAGAGCTTTGTATTGCTGGGCGGGCAGTGAGCTGGCTAAAGATTTACTGTTACCAATGGAAACCAGGGACTCAAGGATGTGCTCCAGATGTTTCATGAACATAATGGGGACTTCCTGGTTCCTGAAGGACTGAAAGTGCCTGCTCGTGTGTGTGTGTGTGTGTGTGTGTGTGTGTGTGTGTGTGTAAGTGTGTATGTTTGCGTCAGCATTCATGCATGTGTGTACGCCTCAACAGCTTCAAACGCTCCTCAGCAATAACTCCACTTTCATTTGTGACAACAGAAGAGACTAACTGTCAAAATAGTCTCCTCCCTGCTGAACACGATGTTTTCTTCTAAACTTTTATGAATCCATGTGCGTACCAACAACCGAGAGATGACGAGAGTGTGGGAAAACACTACCTTTTATTTTTTTTAAAGGAATAAGCCTAACAGAGACATCTATTTTTCTTTATACCAACATGCAACCAGGAACATGTACTTATACTGTCAGAAACAGCAGTGTCTTCCTGAAACCAGATCTTAGTGGCCATTTTCTACAACATTAGAACCCAAACACTGGTGAAGACCCATCTACTAGTGATGAAAGACCAGGTGAAGAATCTTGAGAAGCTCCACAAAAACCAAATTAAAGTCATAAGTCATAAAAAAGTTGCAAAGACCTCTTTAAAGCGGCTGGCCGGAGTTTTCCCCTTTCAGGAATTATGTAGGATTTTTCAGAAATCCGTAAAAGTGATTGTCTTATCATGTAGTGTGAGATAATTTAAGCAATACTTTTTTTTTGCTAAGCCCGCCCCCTGCCCCATAGAGGTCCGTGCAATATGAACTGAGCACCAGTCAGAACTAACCAATAGTGTTAGACTACCGCTTACGTGCTTCAAATTTAAGGAAGTACCTCGGCTGATGCAGAGTTGATGAACTTTTGACGGACAAGTAAGTCTTTAAAATATAAATATATGAAAACACATGACATGAGATTAATACTTGTAAAACAGCATGTTTTAGCTCTGTTTGCTACAGAAGCACATTCATGAACAAGAAACGAGCAGTCGCCATCTTAAAAAACCGAATCGAACGACTCTTGGTGTTATATGCTTGTCAGCCACTAGATGGTGCCATCAGATAAAAGAAATACTCTGGATAGCCACTTTAAATAGTAGTGGTCAACATGAAAATAGCTCCACCCACACACCTCTTGGTCTTTAAACTGGTATTTTACATGAACTCATTGTTTTAGTTTGAGTATGAACAGAAATTAAGTAATTTTGGAAAAACGTTTGTTTTTTCTCTGTGAACTTCAAGTTTAAGGTAGCCTATTCACATTTTTAAGTTAAAACAGCATGTTGGATTTTTAAGTGTCGTATGTCTTTACCTATGGTCTGTGATGAAACATAATGTTTCTGTTTTCTCTCACTGTCACATGTTTTCAGATCAGACTGTAACATCTGTAATCTCACTGTCGAGGAGAAAGTTCAGTGTGGGACTCGGAACCGTGCAACTGCACAACAACTTTGATGAAGGGCTTTTATGGGTTCAAATGGATGATCTTGGACACTATCGATGGGGATTTTCCTCTCTGGACAATCTGTTCTCAATAAAATCATACAGGCAGAAACAGATTTGGTCCTTCCCTTTCAGAAAGCCCACTTCAATGCATTCACTTTACATTCGCAAACTTGTGACATGTGAAGTTGTTTAATGCTTTTTTTCTTCTAAATCATTTGCATTTAAAGACATTCAGGGTTGTTTCACAAATGTTCTCTAAAGGGAAAAAAGCAAATCAAAGAGCCAACATTCTCCTCCCACTTTCAGACGATGCAGTTGAGCAATGAAAACTTTATTATCCAAGATCATAGTGTTGCAACATTAGCAGTCAAGCAGCTTTCCTTTTTATATATTTTACCATCTTTTGAGTAAACCTTTCCTCTCATTATCTAACGCGTTCTCATTTCCATTTTGGATCATCACAGTCAAATAATATGTTTGGTCTCAGTAAAGCTCCAAAGACAGATGAACAGTTAGTGATGAGTAAGTTTATTTCAAAACTGCTTAAGTCTTATTGGGGAATCAGAATTGGATATGGTAAAAAAATAAAAATAAAAGTTGAAATAAAGCAAATAATGAACATATATCATGGTTGTTTAAGCTTTTCTGGGTCCAATAAACAAATACTATAAGAAAAATAAAAGACTAAACCATCAAACCATCTGATCTTGTTTTTAAATTTTTAAAAATAATATATAACAGTTTAAGTCCAACAATCCAATCTCACAGCCATTCTCTCCTGGTTCTTCCAGTCAATGAAGGACCTGGTGTCTGCTACCAACACCAGCCACGTTGACTGGGTAAGCCGGATCTTCTGAAGCATGCAGCCCCTGATTTTGGATGCAGCCGCTTGTGTTGCTGGCTAATATGTGTCACGCAGTTACAATACACCTACACGTTACACTCCTACTCTTAGAGGTCCTACCTCAACTGGAGAAGTTTAAATATTTTGATTTCTAGTTGGATGGCTGATATCCTTAGAAAGAGGGTATACCCCTACTTTACACTGTGTCACGGAACGGTTTACTCGCGAGTTTCGCTGCGTGCCAGTGCACACCGGGAGAATCTCAGCCGTGAAGCAGCTTTTCTGCCATCCTCCTCGCCTGACTCACAGGATCACAAAATCCCTCGAGACTTCAAAGGTCACAGTTTGCTTATGCCATCCGCCATTAAACCAAAAAGAAGGAAATCACATTTGATATCACTGTTTGATGTCATATATAATGTTGTTCTTCTCCACTGTCAGGATTAAAGCCTTGAAAAACACATCGCTGCACTTCTCGAATGATGCAGGGAGTAAATAAGCTGTGAGGTCACACGTATAGACGTAATCTACATAGATATAAAATTGCATCGCTGCAATAGCTTTTTATTTTGAAAATTACCGGACATTTTACACTGAAACCTTGTGTGATTTCCTGTCTAGACCTATGTTAACTGTGGAAATTGACATGTCCCAGAAGCGGCACGCGACAAAAATAGAACCCGATCCTATGCAGTCAACCCAGGACAAACTAGAAGAATATAAATGATAAATGGTAAATTACCTGTATTTATATACAGTTGCACCTTCTAAAGTCCTACAACCCCTACGGTGCTTTACATCACATCCGTCATTTATACACTGATGCTGATGAGCTGCACTGTAGCCACAGCTGCCCTGGGACACACCGGTCCCTCCAACCTGCCCTTTAAATGCAGTTTTTACTCAAAGTGAAATCAAAGTGAAATATCTGTGAAGCACACATACATTCACACTGAGTCATGCTTTCTCAGCTCTTCAGCTTTCACTTGCAGCTTGTAGCAACAGAAAACTCTCCTAAAATCAGCTGCTTAGGATTGGCAGCGACTCCAAACACACTCCATTACTCTAAGGGCCCATTTACTGGAAATCACACGTGTGTGAACAGGTTTAGAAAGTGGGATTCTTCCTTATGTGCTTAGGTGAGGTGTGTGTGTGCGTGTGTGTTTGAGTGGGGAGTTTCTAAATGGTGACTTGGGTTGGGCCCTAACACCGGCAGATGTCATGACACCATAATCACCATCACACACACGTGCACACACTCATCAGCACCATGACTAAAAAGCAAGAACGAAACACATTTAGCTGTAGGCGGAGCGTTGTTGCTTGAGGAGGGTGCCCTGATACGTTTCAAGCTTTTAGAAATTCAGCCAGACGCACGTTTATCATGCTGGGAAATCATCTGGACTGATTTAAGCTCAGGCCTCGATGGTGCAGGGTTTACTGCCGGTTAGGATATGCAAACAATTTCATAAGTCAGAACAGAAAAACAAGTCTCAGGAGTGCCCTGGTCCTCAAATGAGCCGAAAGATCTGAGCTTCTAATCTGATTAATTCATTCATTCATTATTTACTTTGGATCAAAACAGATAGAGAAATCAGCTGGAAAATAGAGAGAGAAGCTTGTTTTGTGCATCAAAAGATCAAGAATTACATGAGCTCCTCACATCTACTCACATTGGTAACTGGAATAAGGCTCTGATTGAGAGTTTGACATGAAACAGCTCCCACTTTCATTTCAAGCTCCTCAGTGAATTGCCACCATGAGTTTGTCACCGCAGAAGAGGAAATCTAAGTTGAAGGTTGCTCTGTTGTTCTCACGGTGTGGGGCAAAATCAGGTAGCAACATGCTACGCTAACACGTTTTACGTCAGCTCAGATTGTTGTAGATTTGCTTTTTTTAGTTTGGTCAATGAGGCTCTCCCTGGAAATTAGAGATGAAATGACAAATGCTCATACTAATAGAACTCCTCATGAAGCAATAATCCTTCAACTAATCCAGTGATGTGTTTTATATTTGTTGCATTGTGGTTAATGGATGATATCCAGCAACTGCTTGGTGAGACATGAACACATATAATTATTGTGTTACAGACCTGTAACACTTGGGTGCGTTTCCACCAAACACAAAGCACTGCGTTTAGGTCGTGTCCTGTAGGCACAGTGAAGCGTCTCTTCGCTAAATTCACACTTCAAATCTAATTTTTACCAGCTTCGCATTCAAAATGCATCAAGCTCAGCAGTTCAGATAGGGCCAGACAGGAAGTCAAACACAAAAGAAGTGTAAAACATCTGTAAACTTTCAAAATAAAAGTCACGTGCAGATTTTCAGTTGCTCAACTAGTAAAATAAAAAACGTTATTACCTGTGAAACCTCTGTAGCTGAGGTAAACAGAGCAGGAATTAAACCACAGACCTTTTTGGATACATTATCGGATATAGTATTATCGCGTGAACTGCTGAAACCAAGCGTGGTCTTGCAATTCTCTAGTGATTTTGTGATCTCGTGGGACCAGCTGCGTGGAATGCTTTCACTGCCATTTTGCATTTGAATCACTCCTGGTGGGAGGAGAGCTTTTAGGTAAAACGCGTCTATTACATTACATGCTGCATATGCATTCAGTGGAAAGCTGGGGTAATGTAAACACTTCTCTATAAAACCTTTACATTACTGTTTCTTTCATATCATTTAATTAGCATAGAATTCTATAATTACTTACAAGACTGAAAAACCTGGAATCTAACTTCACTCCACAGATTAGGACTCAATAGTTTATCTATATGCCCCGGACCCCCGGTTTGACACTTCCTGACTTTTTAGCCAGCTTCAAACCGGGTGTTTGTGACATAAACCCTATTAAAGACTGCACATAAACATTGCTGCACAATGCTGCTAAAATAATACTCTACCCATTGTTGTTATATTTGTATTATTGCTTCTATTTGATCATATTTTGTTCATTTTTTTACAATATGCACCTTGGCTTGAGGTACGCTAGTCACAGTTCTCACCATGGTGCCGCCGTTAAACCAAAGATTACCTTTTTTTGGCTTTAATATGGTTTTCCATTCATTGTTAAGTGTGTTTCTGTGCTAAAATTATAAACAATTGTTATCTTTTCTATTGAAGACAGCTTCCTGAATGGCCTCTGCTTGGATAAACAATTTTTATGTCTTTCAAAACTGGTGAGCTAATGGTTAGTTTGAGCACAACCAAGATCATAAAATTAAAAGAGCATCAATCTCCTAAGTTGCATAAGAGTTCATGCAGGTATTCGTGGAACTGATCATGCAGCGTAAATGTTTGTTGCACCGTATTTGTTTTTATGCATACAAGTCACTTTGTGAATGTACAAGGAAGTTACTGTAGCGTCCGGCTAGACGTTGAATGATGGACGAGAGGGTCGTTAACAGCTGTCACATTTTTTTTAACATTAATCTTACTGCAGGGTCGCTACAATACATATATGTATGTATGCATAATATTTATTTTTACTTTTTGTTCCTTCTCTCATTTATTTATTTGCTGGTTTATTTATTTAGCTATTTTATGCTGTTGTGATTTTGCTTTTGCCCCTGTGTTATTATGTTTGCTTGGATAATCTTGTTTATGTTTGGTTCTTTTTTTTATTCTCATTGTTAATATCTATGGAGGACAAACTTGAACACAAGATGGTTAATCTCAAGTGGTTTTCATCCTCCAAAAATATAAGTGAATAAGTAAATAAAATAAAATATCACCGATAAACTAAATTTATTTTTTGCACAAACATATACTGTCCATCCATCCTGCAATGTGTCACGATTCTGGCTCCTGGATCTCCACTTCATGCCTAATCCCTGAACCCCTCCACCTTAAACCCAAATCTGCCCCAGAACTCCAGTAACCAGCCTGCATACCACAAGTCATGCCCCTGAGACCAAACCAGCTTCAAGACTCCACTACCCATCATGCCCCACACCGGACTTTCTGCCCATATCATCTGCCCGAGACTATATCAAGAATTTGGGGCTCCTGCTTGCGGCTGAGTTACCATTCTGATTCAATCAGCGTTCCGTTTCAGCGTTTCCTGAGATTCGTGTCCAGAGCTTTCCAGTCCAGCCAGTCAGTTTTTCATACCAGCTTGTCAGCCTTTCAGACCTGTCAACTTCCCGTAATTTTCATTAGTCTGGAACCAATATTTTCCTGTATTATCTGCGTGTCTGTTCAAACCCAGTGCCAGTCACTCCGCGCTTGAGTCATAACAACACGCCAACATCAAAGCTCTCACTCAGTCTGCTCAGTCCAGTGCCAGCCAGATGCTGACACAATGTTAACCTTAAGAAAATATGTGTCATATTAGTCATTGTGGGGAAAGGAACAAGGTATAATAACAGAATACAGATTCAAATAGGAACACCTGCTCCCCAGTTTGAAAGGTTTATTCAACAAAAATAGGCTTAAGTGGTTTGATGTAAAATAACTTGTCAAATTCATGCAATGAAGTTCAAGCAACACCAGGCTGGTGACTACTGAGCTTATAGGTTTCCCAGGTTTCCTATAAACATGAAATAGTGAGGCTTCATCTTGGCAGCTGAACTAACAAGTAAACATATGAGAAATTATGACCGAAAACGTGTCTTCCCTGTAGATAGAAGGGGTCACCTGAGGTCAAGCAGACACCCAGCATGAAAAACTAAACTGGGTTTCAAAGCTGCAGGATTCAGACAACAATAGTTTAGGTAAGGCCGTGGAACTGATAAACACTTATAGTGAGGGATGTTAGGAGAAACAACTCTCTGTCAAATTTCTCTTGTCTTACTGGGTGGGCTCGGGGAAGCATTGAAATTTAAATCATGGCTGTTTGACTGCTGTTGTACACAGTCACTCTGAGAGAGCATCAGATTCGAGGATGTTTACACGGCCAGCAGCAGTCATAATGTGTTGAGTTATGGTCTCTGTGTGTTTTATGGTTTTGTTAATGTCAGCCTCTCCTATAAAGGGGGCCTCAACTCCTCTCCACTCATAGACTTCGTTTTATTAGCAAAATCACAGTAATTAGGTGCATTTAGTGGATAACACCCACAACTCTTCCAGACTTGTGCAACAATCATGCTAATTCATATGCATTATATAAAAGTAGGAGTAGATGGAGATCGATTGCATTAGTAGGATTTTGCACTTGATGCTGCTTTGCAGGTATTAATAAGGTAACACCTGACACATTGCCTGCATGCATACACAGTCTGATGCTTGAATTTTTCTTTATGATTAAGACAAATATTTTAAAGAAATGATTCTGAAATGAGGAAACGATTAAATCATTTGCTTTAAATCAAAAAGTCAGGTGAGAAAAAGATGTTTAATCAGACTTAAAAAAAAGGAGAACCTCAATTATTTTCCTGCATAACCATTAGGGTTTCTGCATGATATGAAGCTTTCTGTAGTTGGAAAGATGTTATTTATTCCTAGCTTTTACTCATAAAGACATTTGCAAATGACCTAAAAAATATAATTAAGGTTGCAAATATTCATATGTCATGTGCAAAAGTAACATTTTATGCACTGGAATATACATATATTATATGTAAAAGACGTCCATTATTATTGGCCAATATTGGCATCATAATGCAATACTGGAAATTATCTGTATCTGCATTTATTTACTTCTTTAATGACACAATTTTTTCATACCATGTACATATCACATCAAATTCTTCACTTACTTCTCCTCTCACCCGGAAGATATGATCCGATAGCCTAGTGAACTAGACCAATTCTTGCTTTGCAGAGTTTGGTCTAGGCACGCTTCATTGGAACCCTCGCAGCCCAAACCACTGCTGTGTCTATCCAATCACAACTCGCTATAGTTTTGGTTGGGCCAATCACAGCGCTCTATATCATGGGCCAATCACAGAGCCGGAGTAGCCGATGACGTCAGCGCTGCGGCCGCGAACGCCGCGAACCCAAGCAAGATGGCGGCAACTCGGAAAACACGTTCGTTTGAAACGGCTTTGTCATCAACATGGATTATTTAGACTCCAACGTGCGTAAGTCTGTCTGATATACTTAGCGGCTTCTTATTTTTATCAAACAAAGTAGTGGAATGTCCCAGTACACCTGATATTCGCGTGTTTTTCATACAAAAACGACAGAAATCATTGAAGCTAGACGCTATTAAAGCCTCCCGCTTTTCCGTCGCCGTGATTACGTCATGTTGTTCGTCACTCTGATTGGTCCTAGCGCTATCCAATTGCATGCTGACATTTTGAAAGACAACCGTAGATCCCGCCTCACGACTGAGAGCCGTCAATGGTTCGTGGCCAGACTATATATACACATATATAGGATGGCTTGCCAGGCTAATGATCCGAGGTAAAGGTTTTGAAATATTTTTTGTTCATTTGGCACAGCTGGCTTAACTTAAATCAAAATTATTCTCATATTTTATACCGATAATGTTTAAAGTTTAAATGGTAAATGGCCTGTATTTGTATAGTGCCTTCTTGGGGTTCTACAACCCCCCAAGGTGCTTCACAACACAATCAGTCATCCACCCATTCACACACACATTCACACGCTGGTGATGATGAGCTACATTGTAGCTACAGCTGCCCTGGGGCGCACTGACGGAGGCGGGGCCTGCCGTACACTGGCGCCACCGGTCCCTCCGACCACCACCAAGGTGGGTTATGTGTCTTGCCCAAAGACACAACGACAGTGACAGACTGAGCGGGTCGCGAACCTTCCGATTGCAAGGCCAAGCCAACTTTATACTCGTCTGAAACGAGTATCCGGCTCATCCCTTTTCATCTGTAATCCCTAGGCAGGAAAACTAAACACGAAACATAATAACAATAAACGATTATCAACAGATAATCACATTAACAACATTCACACAAATAACATTTCAACGAACAAAAAGAAAAAAATAAATTAAAAATTTTAAATTCTTTATAAAGGTGCGAACATGACTGGCAACTTTTAAGATACTGTTTAAGGTGCTTTTTGAAGGTACTGTAGGTGGGACATTATCTAATATTCATTGGGACACTGTTGACTCCCGCTGACTGACAGAACCGTTTGTCCAAAGGTTTATTTTTTTATAGGGAATCTGAAGATCTCCTCTAGAGGAGGCTCTGGTGCCAAAGCCTTTGGTTTAATGAAAGCAGAAAGTGGAGGTGGGGCTAGTCCATACAGAACCTTGTAGATTAAACAGCTATTTTTATATTTAATAAAATTATCAAAATTAAGCATATTGTAATTTTCCAAAATAATACACTGGTGAAATGACAAAGGCTTTTGATGAAGAATTTTTATAAACTGTTTAAATAACATTTCTATATTAAAAGTGTGTCTCCAGTGAGTAACCAGGTTGTGATGCAGTACATTTTTGCTGAGTTGATTGTCATTGATGTTCTAATTTGTTTGAAGTTATGTACATTGAATTTAAGTGTGTTCGCTATAAGTTTTATGTGTTTTTTAAAGATAGTGTCTGATCTAAGGTGACTCTTGAACCAGGTCTAGTTCTACTCCCCCCAAGAACACATTGGACCGCTCCAGTTTTGCAAACAGTTGTGAACATCATTGAAACAGTTTTATTTAATTCAATAATAGGCAAGATTGAAGAAGCCATTGCTGCATATTCTCCAGGGCTGTTGTAAGAATTGACGATGCTTCCTGTGTGCTTTTAGCAGATGTAAAGATAACTGCATCATCAGCATACATTTGGATGTGTACACTTTGACACACATTCGGCAGGTCATTTATATATGAAGAAAACAATACCGGTCCCAAAATAGAGCCCTGTGGAACCCCTGCTGGACAGTCAAGGCATGATGACAAGATAAAAATTATAATCACACAGTTTTCAGCAATTAATCTTATTGTAACTACTTGATTGCAATCACATTTTTTACTTCATATTTAAGCTTGCCACAATTATGCAATATAATGAAGTAAATGCAGAATAAGAACAAAGAATGTATCTTTAATTTCAAAGTGGGGGTCGTCAATCAACAAATTATTTTCATAGCGACTAATCGCAAACGTGTGTGTGTGGATCTGTTAAGGCTGATTTGGCAATTTGTTGGCAGTTTCAGTGGTTTCCTATTAGGCACAAAAGTCATTTCTTAGAAAAGGAGCATGGATTTAGTCCACTGAGTCCACCCAGCAGTGTTTACATGGCACTTTCAAACAGACATGTTTTAGAAGCAGTTGTTTTCTCTCTCACTCTCCTCCTCGTTCACGCATGACACGGACCTCAAACACACATTAAAGCGCTCCCCAGGTGACACCTCCTGCTCTGGCTGATGTGCTGTGAGGTAATGCTTCTAGGAAAGTCGGAGAGGTTGTGGAAGGGAGGGATGGGGGCGTCTGACGGGTGAGACAGACCTCTGGTGTCCTGCAGCTGTGTGCCTCGCATGTGTTGTTGTGTTTGCTGCCAGAAAACCAAGGAGCTTTCCCCATGAAATTGTCACCAGGCCATTTCAACTCAGACACTCCCAAAGAACACAGAAAACAAAGCAGGACCCTATTATTCGATCATCCTCATATTTCTCCATGTGCAGCGTGTTTCCATGGTTTCATTCTGATTTTTGTTTCACCTCAAAAGGTTCTTCACCAGGTCACACTCATGTCCCGGTGGAGGCAGTCTGAAAAGACATCCTCTCTTCCTTTCTCTCCTGTTTTACTCTAATCCCCCACACTTACTCAACCTAAGATCCTTAGATAGCAGGACTGCTTCATTTTAATCCAGCAAAAACCTGATCTGTGTATCAACCCGGTCTTGGCTCTGATCTGTGGAGGAAAATGTCAGAACTTGAGTGGCAGGGATTTAGAAGCTAGTCTGAAGGAATGCTACTCACACGCCATCCATTTGGAAGTTGTTACTGTATTTACTACAGCTGGGGAAATGCACCAAAGTGCAATAGAGAAAGAAACCAACAGAAACTTTAAATGAATTCAATCTTCTTTGAATTTAGCACAAAGGTACACGTAAAAATCTCAGATTTGAAAAAGGCCTTCTTACAAAAGCAGGGAGAACAAACATTGTTTTCTCAAGATAAGAAGATTTAAAGAAGCTAATTCATCTTGAGATAAAATAATAATCAACTAGTGGGATAAAAGCATCTAAATTAACCCACGCTGCTCTCCTGTGCCTATGTGACCAGATCTTAACTTTTACAGTAAAAATGCGAAGAGTTATAATAGTCTTATGGATTTAGGATTTGTAATCAAGATTCTATGTTAAAGGGACACTAGTCCATTTTGGCTAGCTTTTAGCACCCCCTAGTGTTCGTTGGCGAAAGCGAAAGTAAAACTTATCTTTCCTCGCTGCGCGTTTGTCTTTTTAAAGCAACATTCCGCAACTTTTACACCTTAAAATTATGCTTTTTTGTAAAGTTTTTGCGTTATAGTATTATCTCTTATGTTCATTTTCATACCTGTGATAGTGTTGGGGGGTCCCACGTCTGTTTACTGCGCTATACAGTTTTTGTGCTTCGGGTAGCCACAGGATGTACTGACTGGGTGTCGTTTTATGGCAGAATATGGCAAGCCCAAGGGATAAAAAAGCGCGCGTTATGTCCGCCAAAATGCACGTCTTGAACACGCGTTTTGACGCCAAAGGGGTCAAAAACTCGCGCTTTCTAAAAGCGAGCATTATGTCTACCAAAACGCGCGTCTTGAATGAGCGTTTTGGCGGACATAATGCGAGTTTAGAACGCGCATTTTTTTTTTTATCCCTTTGGCTTGCCATAATTGTATAACGTAGACAGATTCACCAAAGATAGCTAGAAATCCCTTATCAGAGGAATATAGGAAAAGAAAAGAAGAACATGATAGAGCAAGAGCAAAGATCAGAGTTATTATTGGGCCGTCTTTTCCTCGCTGGAGAGCTCTTTTAGAAAGAAAGGCATGAAATACGGACTCTAACCTAGCCGTGCTGCTAATGGCTAGGTAAGTAATAAATGATTTCACCAGGGTTATTGTGTTTGGTCGGGCATAAAGTTGTTATACAGTCCTGATAAAACTATTTATTCAATGTGTGGAGGTGGAAAAGTTTGTTTTCGTTGCCCCTGAGTTACCCTGACTAAGTCAGCTGAATTAAACATTTATATAATATTTACCTGAAATATTGTTGGCCCCAGAAACAACCATATTATACTGTATATTACAAACTTGTGAAAACTGGTATAGCTTCTTTATCAAACATGAAGCTGACTCTAAAGGAAGATGGATGAGAAACTGAGCAAAGACCCAAATAAACAAAAACAAAACAGTAAAAGAAATATTGGGAGAAAGTTTGATTTACCAGCTTCAATGTTTTAGTAATATAGGATTTCAGTTTACGATTAAGATTTCAGAATTATTAGGATTACAACAAAATGAGGGAAAACATTGTAAGTGTATTTGCATGCATGTATTTCTGATCCATCTCACCGTCCGCGGGTGGTCTCATCCTTCCAAGCTCGGGTCCTCTACCAGAGGCCTGGGAGCTTGAGGGTTCTTCAGTATCTTAGCTGTTCCTAGATCTGCACTTTTCCGGACTGAAATGGTACTTCTCTAGTTTCTTGTGTTCCTTTTTCCTGATGTTGCTATCACTTGGTATTGCTACATCAACAATACCTGTCCTCTGTTGTTTGTCCATCACCATTTTGTCGGTCTGGATCTGAAAGTCCGACAGGATCTTGGCTTGCTCATTCTCTACTACCTTAGGGGGTGTTTCCCACTTTGACCTTGGGGCTTCCAGTCCATACTCTGCACAGATGTTCCTGTACACTATGCCAGCCACTTGGTTGTGGCGTTCCATGTATGCTTTCCCTGCCAGCATCTTACACCCTGCAGTTATGTGGTGGATTGTCTCAGGGGCCTTGTTGCACAGCCTACACCTTGGGTCTTGTCTGGTGTGGTAGACCTTGGCTTCTGTTGCTCTGGTGTTCAGGGCCTGTTCCTGTGCAGCCATGATGAGTGCCTCCTTGCGGCTTCATCGAGGTTGCCATTAGCTTGTGAGATGCCAAGGTACTTGTAGCTGTCCTCAATGTCTGCTATTGTTCCTTCTGGGAGTGAGACCCCCTTCTGTGTGGACTACCTTCCCTTTCTTTGTCACCATCCGACCACACTTCTCAAGTCCGAATGACATTCCAATATCAGTGCTGTAGATCCTGGTGGTGTGGATCAGTGAGTCGATGTCTCGCTTGCTCTTGGCGTACAGCTTTATGTCATCCATGTAGAGGAGGTGGCTGATTGTGATTCCGTTCTTGAGTCGGTATCCATAGCCAGTCTTGTTGATTATTTGGCTGAGGGGGTTCAGACCTATGCAGAACAGCAGTGGGGACAGGGCCACATTTGATGGAGACTTGCGCAATTGGCCTCAAGGGTGGTTTTATATATATATATATATATATATATATATATTTTTTTTTTTGTGCTATCAGCACAAAGACCAAGTAGACCTGAACTATAACATTTAAACCTAGAAGCTGTTGGAGCTTTTTTGTCTCCTTGTTTAAGTTAAAGCGAAGAAAAACAAAAGTTTTTGAATCCTTACTGGTAACTCTGCTGTTGTTTCATTCCCTAAAACACAGTAATAAGGTTTACTCTATCTGACAAAAAGGCTTTTTAGAGAGACTTATCTGGGGTGGTTACCATAGCATCACAAACACACAATATGCAGCTGTGAATGCAGATGGCCAGTTTGTTCAAAAGTGAGCAAACTGCCCCCTCTGCTGGGGTTCACTGAGCTTCAGTTACACTAAAACACTGAAAGGAGGTGATAAACTCAACTATTCCAGCAGTCAAGTCCAATAACATCAACACCAAAAACATCTAATAACACTTCATCCAGCAGACTGCATCCAGAACATGAACATGTATCAGTTTTTGGAATTTTAGAGAGCTTTTTAAAATTTTTTCCTACATATTCTATTTTACACATGACAACTTTTCCAAAGGTTCCAGATCCAAGCTCTTTCTCTACATGGTAAATGTTTGATGTTCCTCTGATAACATCACCTGTCTTTGTTGTCACAGCTGTTTCTACCTCTTCCTGTAATGACTCTTCAATTTCCATTTTTGAATCTTAAATCCTTTGGTAAAACATTTTCTGGGTTCATTTCTTCACCCCCTGTTGTTATTTCATGATCTGTGGTCACATTTGGAATGTTCCTGGCTTCAGCAAGGTGCTCCATGGTGAAAAACATGTGACCCAGAGCTTCAGCTAGAACGATATTAGCAGGATTCACACGTAGCATTTGTTTTAGAAGATCTACAAATGCTTTTGTCTTCCAGTTCAATGAGATCCTGGACTTGTGGTTCTGAATTAATTAAGACATTCAGAGACACTAAACTTTCATAACTGTGATAATTCGTATTAATTGGCTTTCCTGTTTCATGCACATATTCTTCAGTTGTTTTAATTGTTTTCTTCCTCCTTTGTATGTATTTTTTGCTGTGCTTCTTCTACAGTTGTTCACCAATTTCCGCAAATGTGGTATAAATTCACTTATCTGTCTGTTAATTAGTTAAATAAAGTTAAAAAGAACAGTAACTATAAAAGTACATTTTTCCTGGGTTTTGTCTCTTAGTTTGCCTTCTACATATTTCTGACTAGTTTGACAAACCAATCAGAAAATACAAAAACTCAAATTTAGCCGCATGCTGAAACAAAAAAATTTCCAGCAAGTTTGTAGTTTCTAATCATACACATCAGATATAAAACTATTAGTTATTAGTTCAACGACCAATAAATACCCAAATGCATCTAATGAACACACACTGATACAGACTTAGAATTTTTTTAAAAAAGTATTTTGTTTTAAACAGGAAAAGCATTAATTCATATGGATTTCACAATGAACGCATAAACTACTCAAATAAATAAAATAAAAATATGAGGGCGAAATTGAAGATGAGTAAAATTTAATATTTTAAAATAAGGTGGAAGAAACACATATCACTCTTATTTATAATGAACCTTTAATAACCTTCCGATAATGTATATTGCAGCAGTCCAACAAAAATACGCACTGTATTTAACCCTGAACGTAATATTAGCAAAATATTATTAGGCTAAAATATTAGCCTAATAATATTTCTCTTTTGTTGTTTCATTTTTTAATTATTTTTTTTAATAGTTTTCACTCTGTATTGCTCTTTTAGTGGTCTATTTGGACATGATAAACGCGCATCAGTTCTATAAAATGTGTTTATGATGAAAATTAATAATGAATACAATTCATTTTTCCCACGGAAAAGGAACGCATCACGTGATCTGATCAGCTGACAGAAAAAGGACCACCTCTTCGTGACGCACAACTAATGCTACGGTACGCCATTTGTGTCTAGCAGCAAAAAAGCGCGCACCGCGGAAATAGTGAATAACAAGGGGTAAGTTTGTAAAATGTTTTATTCCAATGGTATATTTTTAATCTAATGACGTTGGCGTAAATGATACTTAAGTATATGGCACGTTATCCAAAGAGCATCACGATTACCGAGGTCGACATTAGCTTCCTTTTTGGGCCTCTCTGCTGCCGTCCTTTTCCAAGCTTTGGAACGGTTTGGTCCCGCCTCTGCTTTGTTCTGATTGGCACTCATGGCCACTGGAGCAGTTTAATTGGACGCGGTATTTGTCAGTCAAAATACAGTAGATGAACATGTTGCTAGTTAGCAATATGAGCAGGACAACAGCTTTTTGACATGAAACGTACTCTAATCCTTTTTAAAGGATACAAATGATGTACGTCACTAACCAATGCATTGGGGAAAATATAGACTTCAGCATGGGATGCTTTCCATCAAGCGCTGCGGTTTTAACGTGACGTTATAACCGCTTTGGCTAACTTTGACAGTACTTTTTAGCTAGTAATTTGCAGTGCTGGTTAAAATGCTAAAATGTCAAACCTAATGGAGTCAGCAGTAAAGTTTTTTGTAACACAGTTGTTCATAATCGTTTCGAGAAATAACAGATTTAAAATGAATGCAGACCGATCATCCCCTCCTTCCAATTAAACAGGGACAACTTTAGTGCTAGTGCTATATTTAGAAACCAAAATGTCATGGCCAATTTAAAATCTTTGCGAGCTTAGAAAATGCAACCAGATGAAGTCATGATGAATAAAAACAAATATGTAAGTGCTTCTCAGTCATAACTGAGTTTTTTTCCGGGCTACAATAAAGGAATTGTATATAATTGGACCTATGCACATGTGCGTGCAGGTAAAATAATATATAGAGTTAAAAATTTATTTACAGGATAAGATCGATTAATAAAAATCCCAGAAAAGGAATAAAAGCCTCAAAAACCAAACTGGTTCTTCTTGTTCTTGGTATTGCTTTCATATGTGAGTTTACATAGTTCTTTACAGAATTATGTTCTTTCTTTTTATAAAAGGTGGCCCAGAGGTCAATCAGGAGACACTTAAAAACAAGTATAATGTGAGAGTTTTACCTGCAGTTATCAGGATACACTTAGATTATTGTAACTTTTCAAATGCTTTCTTAGCTAGAATAGTTAGATAAAATTATATATTCTATCTGAGATTAAATCGCAAAGTTTAAGCCTTCAATTTTCAGGTATTTACATCTAAATTGAATGAAAACGTTAAGATACAGGTCTTCATTTTTTTTTCAAAGTATCAAATGTTATTGGAGAATTAAATAAATAAATGTTAACCTTTTAGGTCTTCCTTGATAATCATTTGCAGGCAAATTATCCCTGAGATGTATCGCATAAACCGCAGGATTTTCTGCTTAAAATGTTTACATACAGCTTAATCGGTCGCACTTACATTTATTACATTAATAGCTTCAAAAAAAACCTTCACTTCTAGCCTACAAATCTTGATTATACTTGATTATTTTTTGTAAACAGATATGGTAGGTGGAAAAGCTGTCAGTGTGCAGACATGTCACTTTTTTAAACCAAAGGTATAACATGATTACACTTAAAATATCCAAACAGTTTGGTTTTGAACTGTAGTTAGATCCAGAATATGTTTTTCAGTTCTAATGCAGTCCAACTGAAGTGATCTAAAAGCACAATGAGCAGCAGCTGAGGAGATTATACAGACTGCTGCACACAGTGTAACAATGTAAGGTGTACAAATGTAGAGGATTTAAAGGTTTTGGGAGCCAGTCTGGTGGATTTTAATTTATAAATTCTTTGAACAGAAAGTCTGTGATGTTGGATCATAGGGGAGTTTAAGAAGAAATCTATTTTAAACATTAACTGACTGTTATAAAAGGGATTTTAGGTAATTTTCTGTGTTAAATTTAGACATACTGTAATTACCACTTTACATATTGCAGATGGTGTCCTTGGTGGACATCGTTTTGGAGAAAGAGCGTTCACATCTTTTGGGACCTATAAGTTCTGCCAGGATTCAAGTGTGATGCTGTTTTAACACAAAATAAATAATAATAATAAACTGCTGTACCTGACCTCTAGATGCATCAGAACTTCTACATTTTACTGTTGCAACTACAAGGGAATCATGATAGGGTATTTAATTTAAAATTTTACGCTGAAATGCATTTTGAAACAGCCCAAAACAGGACTTGGTACCAGATTGTAGTAGAGAACATCCCCAGGTTTAGAAAAAGAGAGAACAAGTACAATTTCTGGCTGAGAAAATATGTTTTTAACAAATATTAAATCCCAGTGTAATTGATGCCTGGGTTGCAGAGGGAACGACCTAAACATACAAATCTAAAAAAATGATTAAATAAAGACTGATGGGGTTTTACAGAACTTTCTTAGTTCAGTCTGGTTTCATCATGACTGAGGCATGAGGCCTGGCTCAGACGGACTGCATTTGACAGTGGTTTCAAGTTAAGTAAACATGTTTATGGAAATAACGCTCAATTCTAAAATTGAAAACAATGGCACCCATAAACACTACTCCTAATAATTAAAAACAACAACAACACAACAACTGGATATGTTATAAAATGTTCCAACTGGTCTTTAATGTCATTGTTTAATCTTGTATTTAATGTCTGCAACTTTGTGACAAATGAAATTAAGCGTTATTTTCTTCTATTAAACCATCTGAAGTTTTCTATTCAGTTTTTCAAATAAGCAGTTTGTGTCTAACGCCACTAGATGGCGACATTTACTTTAACTTTGACTGTCGCTGTTTAGCTGTATTGTCCCAAAACCATAATTAATGTCACAAACTTTAACAATCGTATGTTTCAGACAACACAAGACAGCAATCCTAGATGTATTAACTACGTTTTTTTTCCCCCATCCAGGAATTTGATCCAGTCTTGGTGGTATCAGTCGTCTTTGGTGAGACATCATAGCAGGACATGAGATGGATAAAAGCCTGACATTAGGAGAGGAGGTTGCTGGGGACAGAAAACCTGAAAGTGATGCTGCAAAAGTGCAGCCAGATGATGTTGAGCTAGTAGAGGCCACAGGGACCCCTCAGGGTGGCGCGGATGAGGCTGATGAAGAACACACCAAGAGGCCATCTTCAGACGTTACACCTGAAGAGGAGGATAACCGATGCACCGTTTGTGGCTTTTCAGCCAAATACCCAAGATCACTGAAAATTCATTATGCACGAAAGCATAGCAAAAACTCTGTTCAAACTCCAAAATCTCCAGAGCAAAATCTAAATATCCATGACGGGAAGCCAAATGAGAGCCAGCAAGAGGTCATAATAAAGGCAGCAAAAGCTGCTGGCGGTAAACAAAAGAGACAAGATCTGGATGAACTGAAATTAGCATCAAGTGAAGATGAGAGTAAAAGTTTAGATTCACGAAAGATGGTACCCGAAAAACAGAAGACAGACCAAGAAGACTCTGTCACTGTCCAGAAGAGAAGAGTGAGCAAACGAACCCCCAAACCTAAAATTATTTATTCCTGCAACTGCTGTGGGCAAGAGTTTAGGGACAAGCATCCTCTTGATGTTCACATTCAGAGATACCACTCTAAATACGTCCCAAATACACGTGAGTATTTCCTTTTCTTCAGTCAAAATTAAAATCCATTGTAGTGTTCGTGTCAACTGAACTGGTTATTTTGGTTTTAAACTTACAATCATTTTTCTGTTATTAAATCTTTACTTTTCTTGTTCAGAATGACTTAGATGTAAAATTGCATCTTTGTAATGCCTTTCAGTGGCTGCTGATGAAAGCACGAGTGGGTCAGAAGACGCTGAAGACTGTAGCAACACCGTAAAGGCTTCACCAATACAAGTGGCGCCCAAACGTGCTCTCAGCAGGTTTCAGAAGAAGTGTGCAAACTGTGATTTCAGGGCCAGCTCTACCGAGGTGCTGGAGAGGCACGCTCGAGCCAAACACCCTGACTTAGAGTGGTACCGCTGCAAATTATGCAACTTTGTTGCCTCCACATCGGAGTTGATGAACACTCACCTGTCATCAAATGTCCACTTGCAGCGGCAGAAAGACAACAGCAACACAGAGGCTCTCTCGTTCGAAGTGTGTGTTGAGAGCATAAGCAGGGTCTGTGTTGGAGAGCATCCTGCTGTAGGCGAAGTGGAAATGCTCGATGGAAAGGAAATAACTACGGTAACGGTAGGAGAACAGGAAGCAGATGAAACAGAAGAGGCTGTCAAATCTGAAGAAGATATGGAGTTTGAACCTCCCCGGAAAAAACGTGCAAGACCAAAGCCAGGGGGTGCGGCTACGTGTGGTTATTGTGGTCTGGTGATGTCCAGTGCTACCAACCTCCGCGTTCACGTTCAGCGCAGACACAGCAAAGAATACGGCTACAGCTGCTCGTTGTGTAACTACAGCTGTGTGACTAAAGGAGACATGGATCGCCACAGTTCCACTAAAAAACACGTCAAACGAGCACAAGAAAGTTCAAGAAAGATCTCGGATACTGGCGCATCTTCGCTTGAACCCACAAGCACACAAAATACTGCCCCTCTAATCAGCGAGGCAAAGCAGAAACCTGATGTCGCCGTACTCCAGGAATACAACGTAGAAGAGCAGACTCAGTCAGAAACACAGCAGCAAAAAAGTAAATATGATTCTGTTAACGCCTGCTCTCTCTGTGATTTTGTTGCTCAGTCAATCCCTTCTCTCCATCTTCACGTCAAGAGAAAACACACCAAAAACTTTGAGTATGTGTGTTTGGCATGCGGCTACTATGCCATAACTAACAGAGAAATGCATCGCCATGCCAGCACAGAGAGGCACAAGCAGAGAAGTCAAAGATACCTGGAGCTGCAACAGATCAAAGAGCGGAAATCTTCTCAATTTCCCTCCAATGAAAAGGAGAACAATGACCCTCCTGTTGAAAACTCTAACCCTGGCTGTGAACACCCAAACCCCACAGATGTGTCTGGATCTTGTTCCATTGACAATCCAGTTATAGAAACACAAAGTACATCTGCATCCCCTGTCAGCACCGAGCCTGTTAGTGCTGTGGTTGGTGCTGCTGGCAGTGCAGATGAAAAACAAGTGAAGACTATTACATCTTCTTCTGGCACTGCACCAGATCCAACCAGCCAGACAACAGAGCTAACAGTGATGTCTGAACCCCAGCAGGCTTCAGGAGAAATTCAGCTTTCTTTAGATGAGTCTGCACAGCAAGAGGCCCAGGAGGAAAGGTCTCAACAAGCAGGAGATGAGCTTGTAAAGGCAGATGTGATGATTGTAGATACACAGATGTCTAAAGCTCCTCCCTTTGATGCTTGTATCATATCTGCAAAGACCCTTGCTGAGCAGGGACAGGTACTGCATGAAAGTCTGGCTCTGGAAGGAGAGGCCTCTGTGATCTGCTTGACTGGAGGATTACCATCTGGCCTGCCGTCCACCATCTCTCCATATGTTAAAAAACTCAAACCCAAGGAAGTGAAGGAGGGGGCGTACGCCAAAGGAAGTAGCTCTAACGTACGCTGTGAGGACTGTGGCTTCATGGCGGATGGCATCAGTGGCCTCAATGTCCACATCTCAATGAAGCACCCCACGAAAGACAGGCACTTCCACTGTCTGCTGTGTGGCAAGTCCTTCTACACTGAGAGCAACCTGCACCAGCACCTGACCAGCGCTGCCCACCTGCGCAACGAGCAGAACAGCGTGGAGGAGCTGCCTGAAGGGGGCGCCAGCTTCAGGTGTGTGAAGTGCAGAGACCGATTTGAGACGGAGCAGGAGTTGTTTTATCACATCAAGGAGAAACACGAGGAGCTCCTGAAGGAGGTCGACACGTATGTGCAGGAGGACACGGAGCAGATCAACCGCGAGCGAGAGGAGAATCAAGGCAGTGTGTGCAAATACTGTGGCAAGGTGTGCAAGAGCAGCAACTCCATGGCTTTCCTGGCACACATTCGTACACACACTGGTATGTAATTCACCTTTGTACACAAACTCTGTCTCTTCTGCTTCCTGCACTGTTAGCACGTTCATGTAGACCACACTCATTGAAAAAGGCAGCATCACATCCTGTACTTTATGTATAAATTAAATTAAAGGAGGGCTTACTGGCCACCAAGCGCTTGTTAAACACTACAATGTTAGGAAGAGTTTCATAGTAGTATATTTAAATAATGTATGCATCTTTATTTGTAAATATGTGAAGTTTTAATAATGCAGTAAGCTAGAGGTAACCCTTAATACCACATATCTGAAAACACATTTTTTATTGGAAAACTTTAAACGTATAAATTCTTGTACAAATTTAGAAATCAGCAGATTCTTAAGTTATCATCACTTGCCAGGTCTGAACAAATCTCTCAGAAAGTAACCATCAACCACTAATTAAAGGTCGAATATGGACCGCGAACACCACAGCGACATCTAGTGTGTGGAGGTTGTAGTTGCAACAACAGCTTACCTATCCATGAGAAAATTCGTCATTTCCGCGTGCGTTTAGATGCTGTGAAAATGTTTTATTTGGGTCCATCTGTTGTAGGCTTCACCTAAACTCACTCTGGTTTTAGATCTTTTATGGTCGCTCCTCTTCTGAGAAGGATAACGACATCTTCTGGGCTCAGAAGCAGCTGCTTGACTTGCCGAGTCTGCCATTTTCCACAGTGCCAGCCTCGCTGTGCCGAGCGGACTGTTTACTGTATTTGGCAACCCAGAATGGTGCCCTCTATTGGCTGGTAGATGTAAACATAAACCCAGTGTCGTGCCCATCAAAATAAATATTTGTTTAGTTTTTAACTTAAATATAGTTTTTAAAGGAAATACTGTACCTTCATTCTGCACACCTCTAAACACCTTGTAGAGGTATTATTTTTTTTTAAATATAGCTTTTTATTAAATTGTTCCATATTGTACCTTTTAATGTTTTAAATCAAGATGGCAGCTACAAGCTATTGACAGTAACAACGGCAACGGCAAGGGGAGTGAAATCGGAAACGAGTGGATTGCTAATTCTGGGTCAGGGAAGAGGTCCTACCGCAAGTGGAGAAGTTTCTCAGGGTCTTGTTAACAAGGCAACTGGAGATTGATGCTGAACCAGTCTGTGGTAAAGATGGTGGTAAGAAAGTGAAGCTCTAGATTTCAGGATGGCCAGGCTAAACATTAACTAAGACATCCAGGAGTAGAGCTGCTGCTCCTCCATATCAAGAGAAGCCAGCTGAGGTAGTTAGGCATTTGGCCCAGATGTCTACCATGGGAGGTGTCGAGCATGTCCAGTCAGCAGGAAGAACCCAGGTTGACCAGAGCATTCTGGAGGGATTACCGTATGTTAGCCTATTGTACCAAATAGATCTAACTCCATCAATTCCCAAGTTGATTTTACCTAAGGTTAAAACTCTGACTGGAAAGGAATTCTGGGCCTTTGGTTAAACTTCCAGTAAACAGTTCAGATGTGCTTAGCTGTTCTTGAAAGTCTCATTTGAGGACAACATGTATTACAACATGTATTCAAACCTATCCTCCCTTTGAGGCTGGTTCCCCAGCATTACGTGGAGAGAAGCAGCCTGTTCCATGGCAGCTCGGCCCATTGTTAAGGCTACTATCTCTACTCCAGCCAGGTAATAGCTCTTTCTGTAGAGGTGAAGGTAAAGACTGATTGAGCTTCAAACCAACAGGAGAGACGCTAATGGACCCCAGATTGGGATTTCCTGAGCAACGCTTGGTCAGAGACATGTGCGACTCATAATTGATGTGTCCATTACCAAGACTCAGTTGTAATTATAGTCAATAAGTCTCTGTAAATGTGTTAAAGCTTAGGCTAAAAGCATTGGAGGTCCAAAGAGAGGTGGGCTAATAATTTAAAATAATCAATGCAGACATATTCAAAGCCTTTAATTTCCCCGGTGTGTGTGTGTGTGTGTGTGTGTGCTTGGTAAACGTGAGTATATGTCAGCCTTCGTGGCTAGCTGATTATCCTCAATCCATTAGGATTTATCTTGTCATTTATAATGCAAAGCAGGGCTGCATCGGTCAGGGCGTCGGCTGGGAAGTCCGGCAGGTTAAGAACACGGGGCCGCTCCATTACTTCTCCCTGACCGTGTGTATTAATTGCTTTTAAAATCAACTTAATGCAGAAACGAGATGTGAGGGCGCCATCAATAAATGCCCCTGACTGACTCCTTTAGTCCATCCCCCTTTCAGGCTGAACTTTAATGGGACTTTAATTGAAGTCTATGTGGTAGGCAAACTGCGCGTACACAATTGTTTGTGTCTTTGTGTGCATTAGGCCTTTTTTATTTAAAAATGTGATGTTTTATAGGTAAATATCAGTAATAACGTTTCCAGCATGGAACCGATGATTAGCTTTAGGCTAGTAGATTCTTCACTCATTATTGGGACGACAGGACAGGAACTGAAGCATTTATCCAGTTTATCCAGCACCTTGTGTGCTAAAGCCAGATTTCCTACTGCTCTACTGAAATAGCTTAAAGCAGGAGGAGCTGGAGGTTAAAATCCTGATGATTAATGTTTAGCCCACCACTCTTCATATTAATGGTTGGTCTGTATGAATTCATAATTTTCCTAGTGTCATAATTCTTAAGTTTTGAGGTCACTTACTCAGTGTTACTTAAGAAAATGAAAGCACCGACACTGAGGTAGATGGCGTCAAGTCAAGGGCACAGTCGGAGGTTTCTGTTTGTTTTTTAGAGTTTACTTTTTTATGCTAGACTTATGTTCCTGTTTATGAGATTACATTATGTTCATTCATTCTTGTTTGTCTTCATTTTGACAACTTATGTCAGTTGTTATTATTGCTAAATCCCCTCATTACAGTGAATTATTTGGCCTTTATGTTGCGGTGATTTAGTCTGAGAGTTTGTTTGCCGGGGCTGAGGAGCAGCGCGGTGGGGGTCTGCCAGTTCCTGTGCTGGGAGCACGTCCAGCTCCTTTTAATTAAGACCTAGTTTTTGCTCACTTGATTAATCAGTGAAATCGGGGGACGGTGGAGGGAGGCTGCACACAGATTTGTCAATTTGTCCCTTTAAGGAAACACGTACACATGCTTGCATTTTGCCAACGAGGGTACAGCTGCAATTTGCATTTTGAGGCAAATTGGTCACTTTTTCACTGAAGTGAGCTGTCTGACCTCAGACTGGGCCTTAAAACAATGGACACACATACCAGGCGTGGATGTTAACACGCATGATGTGTGTTTATGCTGGAGGCTGAGGCAAAGTGAAAGTATAAAGGAGAAGAAAGAACAAGACCAGGGATTTTGATTGATAACGGTTGATTTCTTATGATGCTCTATCACTCATCACAGAGTAGAGCAACACATCTGCTAATACTGTATGATTTAAACAGTGGTTGATACAGATTGACTGGTCACTGCAGTGGTCACAGATGAGCAACGTAATGTTGAAAAAGCTCCGTATGTTAAGCTCCCAGATGTTTCTCTCAACTTACTTCCATTTAAGTGAATAAACAACCTGATGTGGTTGTATTGTTGTATATTTGTGGTGGTGTGTCCATAATCTGCCCTCTTTGTGTTGCTGCTGATGTGAAAAAATAACTGGCATGTTTCATCCCCTCTGTAGATGATTCATGTCAAAATGTGTTCTCCTGTGTAGGTATAGCAGATTTCCAGTCATCAGGGTGTGTGGCCACTTCTAGAGGCAAAAACAATCAAGATCTTTTCTTTTAGCATTATTTAAAGGGGACCTAGAGTGTAAACCAACATTTTCCTTGTTGTTGTTGAATAAGACAGCTCGGGTGGTCAACAGTAGCATGCCAAAAAGTCAAAGCCATGTTTGACCTACTTTTTATGTAAATTAGAAAGTTGAAAAAGGTGAGAGAAAACCTCCTGTTCTGAGAAAGCCTTCCTTAACGCGTCATAAGGGGGAGCCACGCCTCCTCAAACCTGCATGTGTCTGAGGCCTTCTGGGGAAACCAACCAATCAGCATGCCCTGGCCGAGTGGGAGGGGTAAACAGCTCTTTTCACTGAAGGCCTGAGTAAGGGGGTTTAGAATGGCCTGTATCAGGGCTCCTGGGACAGATGAAAGGCAAAAAAAAATTTTCTTAATCTTTTTGGAGGCTCAAAGCTCTGTTTTAGAATGTCGATTAATTGCATTCTAGGACACATTTAAAGCACTGGTACATCAAACATTCTGAGTTTAAAGAGGACATATTATGCAAATCCCTCTTTTTGCATCCTTCTGTGCTGCCATGGGTCTCTGCTGCCTCTTTAAACATTCCCAACATGAATAAAAACTGCTGGTCCAGTCAGATGCTGGTTTCAGGAATCGTGTGCTTGTATTAGCCATATGAAAATGTCCCTTTTTGTGATGTCACAATAAGGAAAATTAGCATAGACCCCCCCCCCACACACACACCTGTCGTTGCTTAAGCCCTTTTTAGAAGACACACCATGCTGTCATATCAGCGTAACACTGCCGCCACAGTGTGTCTTATGAAAGCGCTGTGGCGACATGGCGATGCGTGCATTTTGCGGCATATGTGCGCCACGCTTGGTAGTAATATTGCCACAATGCCTGACTTGTGAATGCAGATTACGCCTTGGTGCAATAAAAAGCAAGTTATGTCCAAGCTAAACGGAAGTCCGCGGCAGCACAGAGACCGCCCCCATACCCCTTTATACCGCCATCGTGTAATCTTTTGTAAAAAGGACACGATACACGCATTTTTTTTATCAGGCTGAGTTTAACTTCACTCACCACACCCAGGATTGATCAGTGTCAAGTAAGTAGACCAAATGATCTCAAAATGCAACACATCAGTGTCTGTTTTATAGAATTTGAGAACAAAACCACTCAGAAATGTCTAAATCTCTGCAGGCCTCAGTCGGTTATGATTAAGGTTAGAGGTCATGTTTCAACGTTGGGATAGGGGGGGCTTTATGATATAATCTCTGCTGACTAAAACAAACACAAAGGCCTGGCTTGCATTTACAAAATTATTTCACAAGAACAAACATTTGCTGAAGCTTTCCATTAGAGGCTGCGTTTATTCACTTTTATCAGCGAGTGTTTGAGGGGCTGGAGGAAACTCCAGGGTTTCATTAAATGACCTCATTGACCTTTTGGAGGTTGGGCTTTTCAATATAAAAGTATTCAGTGTTGACGGGTAACGAAAGGTGCTTCTTAGGAAGCGAAGGATGCTTTTAGAGTTAAAACCTTATAATGGACTAAACGTCGGAATATTTTAAACACCATTGCTTCATTTTCTTTTTATTGTGTCTTTCGTTTGTCTCCCAGCTTTATGGAAGTGCAGCACCGAGACACTTTTCCCTCTTGGCATTATGCACACCAGACTTTTCACAGATGCCATCAGATTTTGTGGCTGCAGGCAGCATGAAGCGCTTCTTCCAAGTGTACTTTTCACACTTTGGTGCTGACAGGAACAGGTGAAACATTTCAATAAAGGATCATGTTTAACCAAATTCAAATCCGCTCATTATTTCGGAGAGGAAAATATTTATTTGTAGGCTAAAACAATTGAAACGAAGGCTAAAGATTGAAATAAACTGTATTTGAATACCTGGCAGTTTGGCGTCGGAGAGAAATGGAAGGAACACGAGCACCAAGGAAGACATCTATTTGTGTGAGATTATCATTTCTGTTTTCTCTTCCTCCAAACTTGAAGTAAAAGCCAAGGCTGTGACAGGTGTGTGTGTGTGTGTGTGTGTGTGTGAGGTGAAGCATTGCATGAGGTTCTTCTCTCCTCTCAGGAAATGAATTAGTCATTCTCTGTCTCATCTGGGATGTGAGGAGCCACATTGCCCCTGTGTGGATGGCAGTATTAATTTAACATGACACTGCATTGATGGTCAATTTCAGTTTCTGGGAGGCTGTTTAAGTGGAGTGGTGGAGTATTAATGTGATAAGATGTTTGAACGGAGGGGGGGGGGGACGTTACATCTCTCTCCTCTCTGCCATGTTTCATACTCAGCCAGCCATCTGGACAAATCATCTCCACACACACGCACACACACACACACACCTCTCTCTTCTCAACTTTAGGCTGAAAGTGTCTGAGAGTGTGTGAGTGAGAAGGACAGAGGAGGATTGTCTCTTATTCTGTTTTTTTTTCTTTTTTCCGGAGGGTGATTGTGTTTTGGGAATATAACGTGTCTGCTGTGAGGTGGGGCCCTGAGGCTCCACGTAGGTGTGATGGTGGGTGTGGTGTGACCCTGTGCGTCTGTCTTTTTGTTTTTATTAGGTGTGGATGATATTGTTGTGCGATTTCTCAGCATTGAGGTGTGAACGCTTTAGTTCAGTTTAGTGTCTTTTTCTTCTTTTATTTGCTTTTGTGGAAATGTTAGTGTACTTTAGGGACGTGTGCAAAGAAGAGGCAGACTTTTGCTGCTGCCCATGCATAGACCCCTCACACACACACACACACACACACACACACACACACTACCCCCACCACCCCGTCCCTTGTGTTTATGGGCCTTGTTAGCACAGGCTTGCCTTTCAATCTTCGTTACCGGCGTAAAATTCAACGTGTCGTACTTCCAGCTCACAGCAAGTGAACCGTGTATGAACGAATTAGTAATCTACACAAAGTGCTTAATCAAATCAGCAGCTGCCCCCGGAATAAATATTCTAGAACGTCTTGGGATGTTCACTGGGAGAAGGTGAGGGTTTTGCTCCAAGATGAGCGCGTGGATATCATACCGGGCTGCCACGTAGACCAAAGTGTCACACTGCGTCATGCTGGCTGAAACCTGGCTCAGCGTGCCAACCAACCAAATACTCCAGTATATAACCGCTTGTTTCACCAGAGACTTGAGTAGATTTGTGTTGTTCTACACTGAGGGAGGAACAAACGCTGTAAATTCACTTTGTCTTAATTTTCAACGTATTGTTATAATTATTATATCATGGACCAGGTCACTCTTCCAAATGAGTTTTCACCTGGTTAAATAAAGAAATAATAATTATAAAATATCATTTATTTATTTGGTAAGAAAAAATATATATATTAGATTTTATTAGCGGCTCAGACATTTAAAGTGGAACTCACTCAAATTTAATGAATATTTCAGAAGAAAAACAGGAAATTAGCAATTACCCTTCTAGTTTTGGTTTGTCTGTAAATCGTTAAACAAATATAATAATGGATAAATCTCAACTAAATTATATCTAAAGGTAAATTATAGCAGGGGCTGCACAGTGGTGCAGTGGTTAGCACTGTTGCCTGGCAGCAAGGAGGTCCTGTTTGCATCTCGGCCTGGAGTCTCTCTGCATGGAGTTTGCATGTTCTCCTTGTGCATGCATGGGTTCTCTCCGGGTACCCTCTCTAAATTGCCCTTAGATGTGAGCGTGTGTGTGCATGGTTGTTTGTCCTGTGTGTCTCTGTGTTGCCCTGGGATGTTTAAAACGAACAGGTGAGGTTTCTCTTACTTGTGTTTGAAGATCTAACATATTCCCCACAGATCAAAGAATCCAAGGTCCTCCCAAAAAGTTTTCCTTCACGATTATGTTTTATTTTGTTTTTTAGTTGGCATTGACTTTAGACATCCAAATAAATCCTTCCAGGCACATAAAAGTGACTTTTTTCTTTTTTAAATGTCCTCTGGTGACCGTTCATGCATCACCCTGATAGTACAGGCATCCGCCCTCACTGCTCTGCTGTTAAATGATGGATAGCAAAGAGAAGCTTTGCCACTTTCTCAAACACTACCCCGCCCTCTGGACTTATTAATGACAATAATTAGGAAGAAACCTCCCTGTGAAGCCCGCCAGAGTGATTAGTGCTTTAATGATGGAATGGGAGGTAGCGAGTGCACACAGAATTGATTTACGCATTCGCCCTGACCTTTGGATTCCAATTTACGCATCCACAGGCAAAGGAAGAGTTGGTAAGAGATGAAGGAGACTGACAAGGATAGATGAAGAGTGAAAGAAGGAACAGCTTGGCACTTTTATTGTTTTATTACCAGAGTAGGGACCTCTTCTTTGCATTTCTGAAGGTATGTGACAGTCGTACAACAGATTTAAATATGCTGTTTCTGAAAATTGTTATTTCTTGCTTTCTGCAATCTGTTATCCAGGATCTAAGCCCTTCACGTGTACCATTTGCAACTTTTCTACGGCTCAGCTGGGGGATGCCAGGAACCACGTGAAGAGACATCTGGGCATGCGAGAGTACAAATGCGACATTTGTGGGTAAGTTACAAGAACCAGAGAGTTTAAATGGTTTTAAAGTCTTTAAACACGCTTTAAAAACTGGGAAATAACAAATTAAAGAGCAACTGACAAACCTCACAGCGTTATTGAGACATAGTGTGTGTGTGTTTCTATTCATAAGAGGAGACGGTTTTCATAATAAATGTTAGATACTTTAAATCCATCAGACAATACTTTAATTTAGAAGAAATGTCAATAGTGTAGAAGGTTTTCAGAGCTGATATCGGGCTGCATGTGGGTTAAAGTTATAAGTTAAGTTTCATTTTCAAAAGTATTAAGCAGAAAGAGGGACGTGAAGTGGACACTAAAGCAGAAATAACATAAAACATCCCTTGTGGCTTGTATCGGCCTACGTTTTAAGCCCCGCCCACTCAATGTAAATAAAACAGAGTAGTTTCCTGATATTCCTGGTTATAACTTTGGTGATTTTACAGAGCTCTTGCTTTGCTGCTGTATGTTCGAACATTCATTCTTTTATGTTTAACTGTAATTATTTATTAAAACAGAGGTTGTGTGTAACCGGGCCTTTCCCTTGGATGCAAGTGCATCGCTTAGCGTCCGCGAAACATATCACGCAGCAATTAGCCGCTGTTTTAGTGCATGGGTGCGTTTCCACTGGCCGTGAAGCGTTGCGTTTTAGAAGCATCCCAGAAGTGCAGGTTCGTGTTGCTACGCTTTGAGACTATTTTCAGTCAACCTCAGCTGTTCAGATCCGACCAGACAGAAAATCAAACACGAGTGAAGTGTAAAACATCTGAAAAAATAAAAGTCATGGGCAGATTTTCAGTTTAACTAGTAAAAAAAAGTATGTCATTTCCTGTGAAATTTCCGTAGCCAAGGTAAACACAACAGAAATTAAACCACACACTGTTTTGTTTTCACGTGAACTGCTGAAATCATGTGTGGTTGTGCAATTCTCTGGTGATTTCATGACCGTCGCATCTGAAACATTCGCAGTTGGAAGGGAACTCGTGGGTAAAATGCATCTATTGCATTATGCGCCGCTTATGCATCCAGTGGAGGGCCGGGGTGTGTGAGTAGGGTTAGGGTTGGTCCTAGAGAGCCGCTATCCAGCACGTTTTAGAGGTTTCCCTGCTTCAACACAGTTGATTCATCTGTTCAGAAACTCATCAGGCTCTGCAGAAGCCTGTTAATCACCTGCTGATTAAACGCAGGTGTGTTGAAGCAGGGAAACCTCTAAAACATGCTGGATAGCGGCTCTCTAGGACCAGGGAGTTTCTCAACCATAAAAATTGTTGCAAAAGTTCAAATTCAGTGTGATTCTCAGTAAAAAGCTGCACAATTTCTTACACAGCTGTGAAAGATTCTGCCTTTAGACCTCAAACTAGAATAAAAACTCAATGTTGCTCCAGTTTCCCATCTTTAAAATAGATCTAAAGCTAATTATTGCTCATATAGTCTATTATGGATTGTATTCATCTTTGACTGGTGCAAAATCCAGTCATGGTCACGTGAACGAGGAACGGAAGAGCTGCGTTGTTTATGTGATGCAGATGTGCTTTTGAAAATTGTGCGATAACCATAAAAAAACCCCGCGTGTCCCTCAGAACTTTATTAATTAAACATTTACTATAATTCTTTACAGGAGACTCGCAGCAGCCCCAAAATAACACGTGCTCCTCCGATAACCTGAATGTGTGCTGGCTGGCCTTTTTTAAAGACAAATGCAACGCTCCTAGTCAACTTTTCTCAAGACATAGGGTGAAAGAGTTTATTTTACCAGCTGTACAAATAATCCTAATTGGAAGTTTATGTAGGTTACCACGAGGCTATAAATACCCAGTAGTTCTGCAGCGTGGCTGTTATCGCGGTACCTTGTACCCCCTACATGTTGACCATATGTTGTGCTCAGCTCCGCGCGTTCCCGTGGTAGACCTCCTTACAGCCTCGCCGTGTTCAAATAAACGTGTTAAGCTGTTTAACACGCAGTCGGGGAATAAAACCAAATGTGGGATTTTCTTCTTTTTTTAGTTTTCTGTCAAGCTTCTGTGTAGGTACAGGCGTAGAGCCGTTAGTCTCTCCGTCTGTGGGACTCTGTTCAAACCGATCCGTTCGGTTCGGTCGCAGACGGATTCTGTTCTTCCAAACGTGTTTATTTGCTCCCGCTGATGTTCGCAAACATATTACAGCAGGAGCAAACAAGCTTTGCTTTAAACACTGCTTCTTCTTTAATGAGAGGAGAGACTCATGTTTCACAAGCCACCCCCCCAAGCTGAAAACCTGCAAGTACACACACACACACACACACACACACACACACACACACACACACACACACACACACACACACACACACACACACACACACACACACACACACACACACACACAAACAGTCGGAACAGTTCTCCAATATGCTTTTAAATGGGACTACTAAATACAGCCTCTGGTTTCACAAATCATGCAGCTGTAGGAGCTGCGTGCTGCCAGTGCCAGCCACCGGTGACAAATCGGCCCTGTGTGTGCTTTCAGGACTGACTGATCACCAGGCCATCCCTCCTCTTGACTAAAGAGCAGCAAACACAAAGAAAACCCCCAGAAACAACCTCATTAAGGCCAGAGCCATACATACACATAACCTGCTCCCCTTCCCAAACTTTTTCACGTTTGATACGTCCTTAATCTGAATCCAAAGCGTGTTGCTAATGGATGGCCATGGATCAGGCGTAATGTGTAATGTTATTACCCGTTTTGTTTGTTAAGGGTGACCTAGAAAAGTGAGATTATGGCGCGATTAAGCTTTGCGTTTTCCCGCGGATACTAATGATGGGGCGGCATTTTTGCTTAACCCAAAAAAAATTGTTTTACAAGATTTTTAGTCTTTTTTTTGAACGTGTAATCACACTTTATCTTGTCAATTAACACACTGTTATAGTTAAGGTCCCATTTTTTACAAAATGTATTTTCTCTTTTCATGGCCTCGGTGTTTTACAGCGTTCCTGGGTTGGTTTCACTGCCTTCTTATTTAGTCTCAGCACATTGTCTGTGTGCTGTTTCCTTCCTGTCTTTTTGCTTAAACAAAGAAAAAGGAAAGATCTCTCCGCTCTTCAATCGATCGCCACGTCTCCCCTGTTAAACTTTCAGACTGGAAGATTACCTGGATGTGCTGCACGTCTGCTGTCCACCTCGCTTTAGCTCCAGCTCGTTGCAGCTGTTCTCTCTGCAGGAGCCGAGGGGGAGTTGTTGATAGTTAAAGATCATATTGTTTTGGCATTTAATTAAGAAATGCAAATGCGAGGCCAAGACAGATTGGAACCCTTGACCGCGCTGCCAATCAAACCTGAGTGTGTTGGTCAGCGTCTCGCTCTCCATTCCTACCGCTTTATCGGCTTTTGCGTCCGCCGAAGCGTTTCTTTTAAGTCTTCCACATCTGTTTGTCTGCTGGGCTTACGTGTCTGTCTGCTTACCTTTTGTCTTCACGTTTGAAAAGCCTTATTTGTCTTAATTTGCTTATAAAGAATACTTGAAGTCTAAAAGAAGCAGAGAAACACAAATTGGCTGTTAGCATGCAAGATAAGATTTCTCAAATTTAATTGGTTTAAAGGAGAAAAAAAAGGATGGCAGATTGTTGCGTTTCCTCCTGGCGTGTTTTGTCCACAGTGGGGCTTGGCTACTTAATGAGCCTCCTCTTCCTCTCCTCCATCATCGAGCCGAAAGGCCGTGGATTCAGCATTTCCTGCTCCCGCTCTCGTGTTCTCCCTGAAGATGCAGTGGACGTCCAGTGCTGTTGTAAGTGTTAAATTATGGATAAACAGTCTAAATGCTTTGAAGCATTGGTTTAATATCTCAGCTTACGCCTCGCGAGTTGTAACACTCCCGTGGACGTGGATTGTCCTCATGTGGACCGGCGTTTTATGATTATGGGTCACGAGCTGCCCCTTTCCGAGTGTCACTTGAGAAATTTGAGCAAAGTTTTATAAAACGCATCTTTCTGCCAAACACAAAAAAGTTTACAGAAGTTTCACGGAGGACGCTGCATTGTGTTTTTCCCTCTCCTTTCTAGCTTCCTTGACTTTAGTGTGCGGAGAGTATATATAGTCATGATTTCATGTTGTGTGTGTGATTTGACTGTTAACAGGATAGGGCTGGCTCGTGTCAGGGTTTTTATGTCCCCCCTGTCTTGTGAGATTGTCTGGTTTGTTCCCAGAATAGCCCATCAGTTCCGCCCTGCGTGGCTCATCCGTTGTAATGTGCCTTAATGCCCGGGCCTGTATGAGTAGTGTGAGGCCCGGCAGTGACAGTGGAGCAGCATCTTAGCTCGCTGCTTATCCAGAGAAAGCCGTCACTTAACTCAGCCCCTCTATTGTCTGTCCGCACCCCTCTCCTTCTCCTCTGACATGATTCTCCGTAATCCTCAAACAGATTCTGGTTAGAAGTCCCTGAGAACTATTTTTATGTTTTTTTTCCCTTCCCTTCCTCCCATTTAAACATTAATGGTTGTTGCAGATGAAGAGAGGGATCCCTATGAGGATGATTATAATGTCACTCCGCTGATCTCCCTGCCGCCCCGAAATAATTGTACATCATCGCTTCATAACGTGTCAGAGGGACACGTTGGTGGCGTGCAATTAAAACCGCAGAATATAATACACCAAATTACGGGCTGTCAGGTCTATGAACAACACACTCGGTATTTGAGTTACACTTAATCATCACGTACATTAGCGATTTTGCTAAGATCCCTTCAGCCCACCCCCTCCGCTCACGCTGCAAGGCTGTGAAAGAAGCTGCTCCTTGCAGGCTGCTGAGGGGCTGTTTTGTGTGAAACTAGATAGATAATGCATTTAGGTTACTGTTAGACATAAAAATATAAAATACTCCAAATAATTCAGCAGGTTCAGCCAACAACAGACACAAAGTTTTGACAGGACTGGTGAAAGTGAGTACAGAAGCATTAACAGTAGAGCTTAACCCTTTTTATGTTGTTTTTATATTCCAGTTTTGACCATACTTGGTCAGTTAATTGATTTGTTTGATTAACTTTAGTTAGATGTCTGATTTTAACACTGAGCAGTGCACAAAAATAAGATTCAACAGTGTTCAACTGATGTTTTTAGTGATTTTAGCATGCAAATAAGTTGAAAAACATTAAGATATCGGCCATGAAAATCGACGAAAAAAATCGGCAGCACATATCGACCATCGGCTGACCATGTCTTCTACATATTGGCATCGGTATCGGCAATAGAAAAGCCAGTATCGGTCGACTTCTAAAAAGCACCAAAGTAGAGGTCGACCGATATGGGTTTTTCTATTGCCGATGCCAATTTTTATGTATATAAAAATGTATATCTAGATGTTTTCCACCTTATCTGTATGCTAAAATGTCACTAATAACATCAGTTGATGCACAAAATTTCTGAAGCTGAACCAGTTTTTGAACTCTGAATATAACTAACTGTTAAATCTTAATTTTGTGCAATTCTCAGTGTTAAAGTCAGACCTAAATAAAGTTAATTTAGAGTATTTATCATGCAGATGTTATTATGTAATAGTACATTTAAATTGAATTCTGCAACAGCACTGGGCTGCCCGAGGATGCGCCTGACTTTAAATCGGCTTTACTAAGGACAAATATTGGCCGATACCAATATATAAAAAACGGTAAAAATCGGCCCAATATATTGGCTGATCGATATATCGGTTGGCTGATATATTGGTCTACCCCTACTAAGATTTACTCTACTAAAGGCACTTTTTCTCCAACTTTTCTCAACTTTTCTGACTGTCTTCAGAGCAAGTATTGGTTCTTTGTATTGTGTTAAAATGCAGATGAAAAAGGGTGTTTGATATAATGCATCAAGTGGCAGGGACTATCAATATTTCTTTAGAATTGTTTTGTTGTTTTTAACATTAATTCTAATGTATTTTACCAGCATTAGAGTATTTAACAGATCACTTTTTGCCTTTTATCGTTTTTTCCGTTTCAGTTATTTAAAAAGGTGAGCTGATTTTGACCCTTGAGTTTTGCCCTTAAGTGGAAGCGGAAAGTCTGAATAAATTATATAGATTTTCTCCTCATCAGACCAAGAGTCTGGTGTTTCCACTCAGGAAAATATATGACTGTTTACTGCTCGGGAGACTTTAGAGTCTGGGAACATGGTCCTTGTCAGTCAATGCAGACTCCTTTACCAAAATAAACACATTTTCCTTTAATGCATTTAACTAAATTTAGTGCGCCATTATCGGAAATGAAATAAGTAACGCTAAAGGTCATTGGGAAAATAATGCAGAAAGGCTGGTCTGGAAAGGTTAAGTATGTGACGGAGCTGCTCTGATGATAACGAGGGCTGCGTATTTCTCGGAGAGCTCTGCGTTCTGGTTTGACTTGGCGCTCTGCGATCGCTCTTTATGACCAAGACAGCTTTACAGCCCGTTACCCTGCATAACACGATAAAGCGCGGCATAATGGATTGGATGTGTTTAGTAGCCTTGGGCTGATGTTTGTAAAATTAATGTTTTTTGCAATAGAAACACACTCTTACACAGGCGTGCTTGTACACGCCGAGAAAGGCAAAAGAGAAGGGAAAGAAACTCAGACAGCACTGATGTATTCAGTGCAGATCCACCGGCCAGTTTTCACTTTTTATCCCTGGTCCCGAAGCAGATCTGCGGGGCTTTATGTAACCATAAGTCATGCATCCTTACAGGTAAGTCTCAGCGGTAGAGACCACAAACGTATGGCTTCATTAGTTAAGTTTGTGTTTTAAAGCGTTAAACCGAGCAAAAACGCTGTGAATGTTATTAAATTTATGTTTCAAATTATGCAGCACAAGTACTTGAGGGAAATGTTGTGTTTGCTCCGTCAGTCTTATAGTGGTGAAAGGATACTTTTGAAGAATTTGAATAGGACTCTACTCAGCACCTCTGAGCTCAAGAGACAAAGAGAAATCTCTGTCAGCACATCAGTCCCATTAGGTTTTAATAACAATCTCATATTCGGTTGTGGGGCCACAACGGGGCCTGAGGGCTTCATAATCAAACCGGTTCCCTTTAATCAGAGACAAAGCGGCACAAACAGTCGGTCTAGACACTAAACAGCAAAATCGGATGTTAAAGCAGGGAGCCGACGCGGCACAAAAGCTTATGTTATACAACTCTTGAGGACTGTTCAAGTTAAGAGGCTATTGTCTTAGCTGCTCGGGATCTTAGTAGTTTCCATAACTAAACTACTTTTGTTCTTTTATTTCCCCAAGTATGAGTGAAATGACTTTCCATCTTCCACTCCAAAACACAAGAAGTGCACACTTTGTCCGATGAAGTAGTTGAATGGTTTGAAGAAGTTGCTGAACCCGCCGTTCTATAGAGCTAATCGTGTCATAGGTATAATGTTGGTGGAGAGAAAATAAAGGGAGGGAAGCTAATGAGTGATTAACAACAGCAATTAAAAGATGAAGAGAGAGGCAGATGAAGAAAAGAGGTGTAATTAAAATATCAGTCCGCTCATTGTCAGAACTGCGAGTGTCATCCATTGTGCTTTTATTAAAAGCCGGGTGGAGGGGAAGGGGCGCCTAATTCCTGCAGCCCGAAGTGTCTGGTGATCTGCCCGCGGATGGAGCTGCGGAGGGGCCGTAACTCACGTTTAAAGTGTCGGGGCCGTGTCATGGCGGGTTCACAGCCATGCATTTCTGTGTTGACACCCATCGTGGTAGGGGATATTTGGCAGTCAGGAGTAATTTAACTTAATTAATGGGATGCATATTTGATGGAGGAATAAAATATCCCGGCTCAGCAAAGTGGAAAAGGCAAAAGATTTAGTGGGAGTTAAAGGTGGAGGGGAGAGTAATTTGTGCTTTCAGTTACCGGCTGCTTGAGAGACAGAGAGGAAAGAGAGAGAGAGAGAGGAGGGAAGGAGAAGGAGAGGAGAGTGCGTTGAGGCTGATAAAGATGGTAACCGGTGGGGGGGGGGAGGATGAGAGATGGATGGTTGACACAAAGCTGAGCTGATGTGTGGAGGGGAATGGGCTGTCCCTCCATTGAGAGGACCATCAGAATGACAACGCTTGATTTAATTGATACCCAGACTGAGCTCTTTCTCAACACAAACAGACACATTACGCTGGTTTGCAAACTTGTGGCGGCGCTGCCGACTGCCAAGGGCCTTTTTAATATTCATGAGAGGGCTTTTAAAAGTGTTCAGCAACGGTTTCCTCCCGCCGCTGCCACCGCCGCCTGCTTTCCAACTTGTCTTTGCTACCAACACACACTCGCGTACTTTAACTTCCACTCACACCGCAGACACGCAACACGCTGCTTCTCTCAGACAAACCCGTGGCCTGACGAAAAGCTGTCACGCTGCTCTTAATCTCCCCTGGCACTTTTTAATTGACTTCCTGTAGGTATAGATTATTTTCATGCCGCGTCTGCCACCGAGATGTTTGATACCGCCCCGGAGACTGGCATCTAGTACGCTTGTAGCTCAACGGAGATGACGCCGCTATCTCGGTCTCTGTCTCCCTCTGCTTCTCCACTTCCATCTCGCTCATTGTGATGGCCAGACTTATTTGGGCGACGGGGGAGAGGTAAAACACAATCACTCATTGCCATCATCATAATTGAGCTGATGTACCTGCTGGGAGTGCTGGGGAAATGTTGGCCTGGGTGAAGGGAGGGCTCTTTGTGTTTGACTGGAGCTGTTAGTAACATTAGACCGAATCTCGGGGCAGGTACCGGCCTTCTGCTCACAACTGGATGTCAGCCAGTTTATGCTGTCCAATCAACATGATGGATATGTTGTAGTTCTTTTGATTACACGCTGTATTTATTGTCGAATTAATCAACACCATGCTCCCCTGTCTGAGGAAAGCCCTTAAGTCTATTGAAACAGCTTGACCGGATCCCAAATAATTAACCATTGAGTGTAATTATGATTGTTAAGTCAAATGAAGCTCGTTTTTTTGCAGCTCAGGACCATTTATTTTGTTTTTATGAAATTCACAAGCCCAGAATTGCGATCTGAATTCCCTGGTAAAGAACAATGCTTAACAAATACAATTGCAAGGTGCCAACAAACTCTACTGAGAGTCTGGATGTAATGGGTTATTCTACTTAACCATACTTGCATGAAATTTTGGTGAAGAACCGCACAGTTTGAAGTTTTGAAGTGTTCTTGGCCCAGAAAATGGTGACATTTGAAGTTACGAAATGTTAGCGCAAACTGTCAGCTGTCAGAGGCTTGAGTCCAAAACACTATGTTGGGGATTCAAGCCCTTGTATCAATCGGCGCGCCAAATACCGCTCTCACTTCATGTATCACATGTTGTCTGGCCCACACACGCTCATACCAGGGAAGCTCGCGGACAGGTCCTCCGCCTACACGCCATCATCTATTTACACATTTGTCGAATAAACACCAACTTGCCTTCGGTGCTAGAAATAAAGGCCTGTTGATAGTGCATTGACATTCGAGCAGGATTTTTTTTCATCTCCTTTTTGGTTCTTGGATAGGTCACAAGGTCAGCAAAGATCCAAAGTGGGGGTTTCAAACCAACAAAATTATTCTGGGAGAATGTTTTATCAAAGCAATGGCACTGCTATCAGCCACTTGTCTGCTATGGTCTTTTTTTTGCAGATCTACTGAAAATGCATGTGATGCATGCTTCCCTGCTGTATACTCACTCATGTTAGATTCTCCACTTGTTTGAGAAGGCTTACTTGTTAAATTTGGACCTCTGCAGCCCATTATTTAGCAGCATCCTTCGGGCTTAATATCACTGGATCCCCATGATTCTCACATTTATGAAGCCATATTGACCATCGTCTATGTGAAACAGATAATAAGCTGTGATGAATGGCTGACATTAGTGATAAAATTACATCAACCTTAACAGGCTATTGTATTAACACACCTTGCCGATTCCAGTCCTCCCCACTGCCTGTTTAATTGATTAATTGCTGACGTGGATGGATGAGGGGTTGCTGGTCCTGAATCGGTGGCTGATTGCTAGTCAACCATAAACAGGAGCAGCCACAGCGGACCCTCAAGGGCAATATTCATGCTCCCCAACCTTATGGTGATTCCTTATCCTGCTCTGACAAGAGGAAAAATATTCGGCCATAAAAATGCTGGTACAACCGGGCTGACATATAAAGCCCTCTGTCTCTCCCTGTTTCTTTTTCATACTCTCCCTCCTCCTTGGCTGTGTTGCGTCTCCTTTAGTGCTCAGAACACCCGCAGGCCTCTGAAATCACCCGTCCCCTTCTCTCTGCTGGTTGTGTGTGTGTGGACCCAAAGTCCCTCAGGTAACCCCTGCACCTCCTAAGCTTTAAATGTGAGCAAATAATGGCAGAGTGAGTGATGCTGCCCTCGTCCTTGACTGGGATCCTCTGTGTGCCGTAGCCACATCTCAGTGTCTCCGAGCCCTGCGGGATGCATAAAACACCCCCGTAGAAAAAACTCTCGAGGCTCGTTGATGGCATCTGTTGGAAGGATGCAGAAAGGCAACGAGGTCTGTGTTTGTTTATGCAATTCGAGGGTGGGCTGCGTAACATCTACACTGCATCTAATGAGAGGGACACCGAGTCTAATTTAATGTGTTTACATTTCAGAAGAGCCACGACAGTGTTATTAAAACGGCATGCCATACATCACATGTCCTTTGCGTCGTGCCGTTTGTTTGGCTGCATCTTTTGTGGCCCTTGTCGTGTTTGGTGGCGAGGAAGGTTAGGTCAGGTTCGTCGGCTGCCACTTAGATCTCCTCATCACCGCGGTCGCCGCAGAGCTGTGTTCAAGCTCCCGACAGGGGCCAGGCGGAGGGTAGAAATAGACGGGCGACATTTTCTCCCCCTCTAGTCACAAATCTACAAGTTTCGGTCCCGTACTAAAGACGAGAGAACATGCAGCCTGAAAAGTACGAGACCCTTTTGTCACCCCTACTGTATTTGCTCTGTCGGACACAACACCACGTTAACCTCTGTTCCGCCAAGCCCCTCTGGGCTGAAACACGGGTCTGAACCCCAGCAGCCAGCCGTGAAAACGCTGACACATCGATTACCACTCAAGAAAAAAAAAAAAAAAAAAAAAAGTTAAGCTTGATAAGGAGGAATATGAGAAAAAGAAGAAACAACATTTATTTACTTATTCTGTTTATTCGGCAACACAAACAGGAGGCCAGGATTATGCTGCAACACCGATTGCTTGTTGTCTATTACGGTTAAATTTCAAATTAGCTGGTTCACTCTGCCCACTTGTATGGTCATTTCAAAGCACGCCTGCTGTCCTGCAAAATCATCTTCAGAATCAGAACACTAATTAGTTTCCCCAAGTCCGGCTCAGAGCTCAGAGAGGTTGTGGTATTTCTGCTGAACATTAGATGGCGCCATTCAACCTGGTAGAAACCGACAGATCAGTTGCAGCAGGTGACTTGCTTCTGTTCATGTAGATCTGATCAGATGGAATTCTGTTGGGTCTGTAGAAACTTGAGTTGGAATCTGTGACATTTACATAGAAATATGTATAAATGTATCTTGTTAAATACCAGACCACGTAGATTCTTTATTTTATTGTGAAAAGTAACAATGATACTAAGGTTATTATTTTACAAAGTAAAAGTCATACTTTTTAATACATAAATGATTTTTATTATTGAAAAAAATAATTAAACCCATAGAAACGAGCAAAAAGGACGAGCTTTTTTAAATTCTGAATTGGTTAATAACACAATTCTTCCTTTGATATGGGTGACTAAATGTTCGTGGAGTATAAAAGGTGGAGGCTTGGCTCGTGGCAGGGTGGACGGTGGTGTCCCTGCCGGTGCCGCTTTAACTAGGACAAGCCTCTCTATACCGGCGGAGCTCAGGGGCCGATCAGCAGGTCTCAGGAGAGGCTCCCCACTCCGCTGTCTCACCAGGCCTGTCACCAGGGAGCTGATGCTGGCTGGGTGTGGGGCTGCTGCGGTGATGATGATGGTGGTGGTGGTGGTGGGTGGATGGGTGTGGGCTGACATGCCGAGAGGGCAATTACAGCAAGGACAAAGACTACACAGTGATAAGTCCCCACAGCAGCCCTAATGAAGAGAGCAGGTTAGCCTGTTAAGAGGACCAGGGGAAATGGCCTCGGTGCATTTGCTCTTTCTGGGTTTTTTTTTTGTTTGCGTGTGTGTTTAACCTACCCGAGGAGGATACATTTTCTGAGGTCACGTCGCCAGCGTACTCACTAACCTCACTAACTGACGCCTTCCTGAGCTGGTGTTTTCTCCTCGCGGTGCAAAAGCAAACAACGACGTGAAACTGGAAACCAGTTCATCTTAAGGGAATTGTATTCCTTTGGCTCCGTGTGGAGAGAAAGACGCGCTTTTAATGAAGCAGAATCTTTCAAATATCACTGCTTTGGTGGGTAATTGTTGCACATTAGTGAATCAACAATTGGTTTTTCTAAAACGGCTTGATATTTGACTAATTATCCCAATTAAAAGTATTAAAAGTTTTAGATTGAAACAGGGATAAAGTAGCAGGAAGAGTTGGGCTGTTTTCCTGCTTCCCATCCAGCCTGGATGGGATTATAGTTGGATTCTGCTATCAGGAAGCAGCTCCACTCTTCATCAGCTCTTCATCTGTTCTTCTTGCTATCTTCTTCTTCTTTTTCCTTTTTCTTTTTCTTTTTTTTTGTTAAGGGGGGGACAGCAGAGGGAAAGATGGCGTGTACCTGATACTGCTGTGTTGGCACACCCGTCTGGGATCTGATAAGAAAGCCTCTGGAGCGGCACTTATTCAAATCAGCGCATGTTCACAGTGAATGGGAGCAGGTAAAGGCAATAAGATACAACACGATAACCTTTCTGGAGAGGCAGAGAGAATAGTTTTACACTCTGTTTCACAGCTGCACAAGAAGAGAGATTCTCAGCATCGTCTAATTGATTTGCTTTATGTAGAGTGTCGCCGTACAAACTCTAAAAACAAAACCCAGCCGTCTTTTGGTGTCTGAGAAGACGGATGCAGGACAGATGTTGGAGGAGTTGAACCTTTTTTAAACATGTTGCAGTGATTTTTATGATTTGGCTTTTTAAATGATATGTTTCTAAGTTAGTGTTTAAAGTAAAATCATGTTAAAAACATGCAAAAGTCTCATGATGACTTCAGATCGGATCATTTGCAGTCTCAGGGGAAAAAACAGAAATGTGCTCTACGCTCTGGAAGTTATTTATTCAAATCTGTGTGTTTATGACATAAACACACACACACGCACACACACACACACACGCACACACACACACACACACACACACACACACACACACACACACACACACACACACACGCACGCACGCACACTTTTGCATTACATTGAATCAATTAATTTTAATAACTCTGATCCGCAGTGATCAGTTTTAGAGTCACTGTGCAGAAATCTAAAGTGAAGCTCAAAGCTTAATTGCAGAGTGGAGGGTGGTGTTCCTGGGATTCTCAGGGGTGTGTGTGTGTGTGTGTGTTGGGGGTTGGAGCATATGTTGCGTGCGCCCAGTGCAGGGCTCAGCAGTGATGGTTAAACACTAGGGTGAAATGCAACCTCCGAGGGCCTCCATGGTAATGCGTTTGGCTCGAGCTGAACTCTCAGCTTCTGAACGTCCTGAAAACCACACCGCCGTGAAAAGACTGAACTGAATGTTCTTCATGATGCAAACGATAAGGAAAATTCAAATTGTTACAGCACTAAGAGTATTTGCTGCGACTAATAATTAATTATGCATTTCTAATTTACTAATAATACAGTTTTTATTTTCATTTACAGCATTTTCCCCCTCATAGATAATTTATAAAACAAATAATTTTGATTTATTATTTATATTTGGTTTATTATCAGACTTTATTGCACTTAATCCTAAAAAATATATCCATTTGTGTGTTTTCTTTCCTCTTTTTTATGTGTATTAAATTCTCATATTTGCTACATAATTAATATATATTTGGAGTGGATTGCAAATGGATGAATGTAAATGATTTTTAGATTCTTGCAGGATTCTGAGACATTTTATGATAAGAGTAATAATGTATATATATGTGTGCTTTTGTGCAGCTCATTAGTGTCAGAGGTCTAACATGCAGCCTCTGCTTCCTCCCTAAGCAGCCTACCAAGTGAACAAGATAATGAAACACCCCCCCCTTCCTGCGTTGCAACCAAACATCACTAATCTAATATATTAGTCACCCGTGCTCTTGAATGCGTGAGCAATTATTCTATAAAGTTTCCACACCGTGCCGAGGTGACAAAGGGAATCCGGGCAGGACGGAGTGTGGACACGTTTGACGGCTGCTCAGTGATGCTGATAGGCCAAACGGTGGTGGGAACCCGCCACTTTTAATCATGTGGAGGGGTGACGGCTTTCATAAGAGCACGCGGCGACTCTGACAACTCTAATAAGAAGAGGTGACAGAAGAAAACTTTGTGTGTTAGTGGCAAAACAGAGGGGGAAGGTCCTGTGTGTGTGTGTGTGTGTGTGTGTTTTCTGAGCATAACAGACGAATTTCACTATCTGAGACTGGATTTGTGGTGAAAGAATGTCAGCATTAATAAAAGGCTCGGGGGACAAGGTCACACGGGTCTCTGTACAGCAGAGCACCTCGAGTCTGTTTGCAGCTCTGGAGACGGGCAAAACACGCCAAGACGTCTCCTCGTGCATAAGGTAACCGACCGGAGTTTTGCCCGTCAACGTCCCGTCGCAAAGTCTAATTTATGATTCCTCAGCCTTTTTTCAATTCAAAGACAATCTTAGCTCTGCTGGAGTGGGGGGGAGCAAAAAGGAATGATGCTTTGAGGATATAATTAAAGATATCGTTCAAAGAACAACTTTTTGCATATTTGAATTATTACTGTCGTTAAAAACCACACAAAATATGGAAATATGATTGCCGGAAGCACATAAATCAATGATCAGCAAGGCCTCAGAGCCCAATAAATATGGGGAGTTAAATACTTTAAAATGCAAATCACATCGGAAATTTGCATATGGGTGAATTTAAAGGAAGTGTGCTTCTTTAAGACCCTCTGAGGTAGAAAGTGGTGGAGCTGGAGGGGGTTTGGGGAGGAGGGGGTGTAGAGGACACAGACCGACAGCCGGATCTGCTTCTGTTTTTTTTTTTCCCCTTAAATTAAAATATCTTTTTCCGTCATTGGTCAAGTTGTTGGATGGCTGTAGACGATAGCAGCTGAAGTGGGCTGACAGACATGACTGCATCGCTTTTGTGGATCCAGAAAGTGCCTTAAGTGATCTGAATAATTAGGAGTTAATTATTCTTCATCCATCTAAATCAGAAAAGGACAGATATGGGAATGGAATTATAATTTTAGCCCGACGCACTGTCTCGTTCTAATGTGGTAAACTAAAGTGACTGTGAATAATACCTACTGACCTTCCAGTAATTACGCCTCGCTCGGCAATTTGCTTGCTGTTGCTAATTGAGGGTATTGATTCAGTGATATTCATATTAAAAATACATATGTTTTATGGCTGGGATTTTTTTCTTCTTCTGGTTGTGTTTAATGTATTATTAATCCTTGTTATTATCTTGTTTTTTATAACCATAATTAGAAGACAGGATGTGCTGCACTGGAGGGGTGGAGGAGTTTCTTTGTCCTAATCACTGTTGCAGGTAGTGTGTGCGTGCGCGTGTGTGTGTTTTGCAAAACTTTTTGCTGAATCAAAATTACTTTTTGTGTACTTGAAGATTCAGCCCGATGAGAAGTAGTGCATTCTTAATTTTAGCATCAAAGGATTATTTCAGACATCATTAAACACATTAAAACAACCTCAGAGCGATGACCCTCTGTGTTCTTTCCCCCCTTCAGACATTTAAAGACGCTCTGGCGGCACTGCTGGATCAATGGACACGGTGTCTCTTTGTGCATTAACATTCAGGTTAAAGTGTTGGGTTAAAAAAGTCAATTTTTCCCGTGGAGTCAGAGGGGTTCTGGATGCATATCTTTACCAATACGTGTGTTTGAGCGGGGCGGTCGGATCCGTCACTCGTGAGCGTTTGCATGTGTGAATGCCCTTCCTGTGGCGCCTGCAGGTATTGACCAGTGCAGAGGACGAGGTGGCTCGTTCCAAACACATCTCTCCTCCCTCTTTAGCTCGTAATATTTTAAGCCTTTTTGACTAGCGGGGGCTCCGGTGGCAGCTCACAGCCTCATAATAACCCAGATAGGGATCGATGGCACTGGATTTAGACACTTACCCCTGCTAAAACTGGTAAACTCATTTGTCTTTCCGGAGCGGCAATCCCTCTGTTGTTTAAGGAGACACTTAAAAGAATCCCCTGAATTAAGATAATGTGACTGTTGGTGTGTGATCAGGCAGGCTCAGCCCAAAAGGACAAGCAGCTTTAGCTCTTTTATTAGCTCTCTGTTTAAGGGGCCATACATGTTTTGACGGAGTCCAACTCTCTTTATTTTATTTCTGTCATGCTGATTAGTGTGCTGCTGAACACCCGCGTGGCTCTCACCCCCCTCCCCACAAGACCACTGTATATATATATATATATGTGTGTGTGTGTGTAAGGGAGAGAGAGAGAGAGAAAGACTGCGTTAAGCATGCCAGCTCTAAATGAGATGGACCAAAGTGTGATCGCCCTGCTGCTCCGCTGCTTCAAGCCTCAACACAAATTCTTGGTGAAGGACTCAATGGATGCCGTGAAATCGTATTTGCTGTACAGCTAATGGCATAGGACTGGTTCTGCTGGAATGTTCCTCAGAGCAAGAAAACACGTCATTCTGCTGTGATGCACTCTGACCACTTACACACACCATTCAGAGCAGATAGAGCACCACAGTGCATGTAAAGGTTTAAAAAGATGCTCTTTTCTTTTTAAGGGAAATTGTGCAAAATGATTAAAAAATGCACTAGATTTAATGTTTTTTAGGAATGCAGCAGGGATCGGAATTCTCCTGAAACCTCAGCCAATAGACACAAAAATCTGCAAAATCAAGTGATACACACTCTGTACACCACCCACACAGCTACTGAGTTTCCAGTGTTCACCGCACAGAGAAGAGAGCCCCACTGAGCCTTTAGAGGTGCTGTTAAAGGTACCTTGTCTGGAGAAAGTAGGACAAAGTGACACTTTCGGTGAAGAGAGGAAGGAAAAAATACAGTCAGAAACAAAGGAAGGAAAGAGAGAGAGGTGTGATGATTCAGGAAAGGACCTTTTGGTGAAGTGTGTGTGTGTGTGTGTGAAGTAAAACCCACCTAACTTCAAACATTCTTTTTAAGCCAACTTACAGCACCCCTCTACTGAACTACAAAGGGCCGTCCGTCCGTAGGAGCTGCTCTGCCGTGGGGCAGCTGCTGCTGTTGGTGGTAATTAGGCGTCGCAACACTTAGGCCGTGAGTCTGCCGCCGCCGCGGATTCCTCCTGACGTGACGGAGAGAGACGGAGAACTTGTTCAGTTCTGCAGCTTCTTCTGCTCTGCTGGTCATCTGTCCTCTTTGGGGCCCATCAGAATAAACAGCCCCCCCCCACGCACGCACGCACACGCACACACGCACACGCACACACACACGCGCGCGCTGAGTGANGATAGATAGATAGATAAATGAAAAATAGATGGATGGATATATAGATATATAGATAGATAGGTAGATAGATAGATAGATAGATAGATAGATAGATAAATGAAAAATAGATGGATGGATATATAGATATATAGATAGATAGGTAGATAGATAGATAGATAGATAGGTAGATAGATAGATAGATATATAGATATATAGATAGATAGGTAGATAGATAGATAGATAGATAGATGGATGGATGAATAAAATATAGATGGATGGATAGATAGATAGATAGATAGATAGATAGGTAGATAGATGATAGATAAATGAAATATAGATAGATAGATAGATAGATAGATAGATAAATGAAAAATAGATGGATGGATATATAGATATATAGATAGATAGGTAGATAGATAGATAGATGGATAAATGAAATATAGATAGATAGATAGATAGATAGATAAATGAAAAATAGATGGATGGATATATAGATATATAGATAGATAGGTAGATAGATAGATAGATATATAGATATATAGATAGATAGGTAGATAGATAGATAGATAGATAGATAGATAGATAGATGGATGGATGAATAAAATATAGATGGATGGATAGATAGATAGATAGATAGATAGATAGATAGGTAGATAGATGATAGATAGATAGATAGATAGATGGATGGATGAATAAAATATAGATGGATGGATAGATAGATAGATAGATAGATAGATAGATAGATGGATGGATGAATAAAATATAGATGGATGGATGAATAAAATATAGATGGATGGATGAATAAAATATAGATGGATGGATAGATAGATAGATAGATAGATAGATAGATAGATAGATAGATAGATATATAAATAGATAGGTAGATAGATAGATAGATAGATAGATAGATAGATAGATAGATAGATAGATAGATAGATAGATGATAGATAGATAGATAGATGGATAGATGGATAAATGAAATATAGATAGATAGATAGATAGATAGATGATAGATAGATGGATGGATGAAAGATAGATAGATAGATAGATAGATAGATAGATAGATAGATAGATAGATAGATAGATAGATGGACCCTGTGTGCACAGCAGAAACTAAATATGTGTGTGATTTAATCTGGCCTTGGCGAGTGTGCAGCAGTGACAAATGGATGCTCACTATGAAACCCTCTCATCCAAGAGACAGTATTAGTTTTTGCTTTAATTACCAGCAGCAGTAATGTTTCCTATCCATAACTGTCGGCCTGCTAGAACGCAGCTTGGCAGAGAGGTGAGGGCCTTGTCTGTTCTCTCAGTGGGCCTCCTGTCTCTTCGCCCATCTTCCTCCTTCTCCCTCTCTGTCTCTCTCTCCCCTTCCAATTCCCTGCTGCCCCCTCTGCACCTACCGCATCTTTCATTTCAATATTTCAATATTTATGCCTCATCTGAAAAGTTCAAAGTCACAGTAAGGAGGCATAACTTTCTCCCGCCTCCCTTCTCCTGTCCACCAGGCAGGGTCCTGCGCTGTCGGCAGGGAGGCGGGTGATGGCCAGTATCCCCTCCCTTCTCCTCGTCACTCGTGACAAAGAAAAAAGCCATGTCCTGAGGAGCAGGATACCAGTACAGAAGGGTAGTGAGTAATCAATACATTAGACACTGACAAATGATAGTTTAATTTCTCCTAAATTAGTTAAGAAAAAAAATATGGCTTTAACACCTTTTTCATATCTTCAAATTGAATTCAGTTANCCCTGCTACCAACCCCTACAAGCACCCGCAGGCAGGAGAGGGAGGCAGTGTGTTGGAGAGAGAGACAGAGGGAGAGATATCAAAGCCCCCGGGGGTTAGCAGAGGGCTGTGGAGGGGGAAACTCAAAGGGGTGTGTGTGTGCTCGTGTGTGTGTGTGTGGTGCAGTGTGGGGGGGCTGCTAGTCAATACTGAGACCTCTGAATCACTAACTGTACAGACGATATAGATCAATATTAGGTGAAGGGACTCATATTTTGCTAATTACTGCAATAATTAAAAAGGTCTTCTGTGATTAAAATAAAATCAGTACATCGTCAATTTTTTTGCTAAATGCTTCCAGACGCACCAAACTAATCCTGCTGCAGCCTTGTTGCTCCTCTGTCATAAAATCATTGGAAGAAAATAAGATTAGTGCAGGGAAGCCTTTTATTTTCTGTCTTTCTTGACAGGTCAGCTGTTCCTTCACCTGCATCCCGTTTAATGCATTTGCTCTGATTCAAAGTAAAATTAAAGTTGTGTCTAAAAGTTAAATTAGCTGCAATTAGTGTGTTTATGGTGGCATATAGCTGTCATTTAGCGCCTAATAATCAAAAATCCTCCAACAAAAGATTTGATTAAATAATGAAAAAGGCAACAGGGGGAGCCGGGCTGGGAGAAATCTGCTGTGGCAGTAAATTTGGAGCACGGTGTGCGGAGCGGAGTGCCGGGCTACAGCAGAGAGATGCACTGCTTTCATATCCCTGAGCCATGCTCACATCCACCACAAGACTTGTGTTTTTACACAGGTAGGCAGTTTGGGGACTATCTTAGTGAGATGAAGGGGGTAAAAAGAAAAGAAAAAAAAACATGAGAGGAATCAAAGCATGTTCCCCCCTTTAATAATGTAACAAATATTCTAATTTCCAAAAATAAAACCTCCTCTTCATCCTTCCTGCTAATCTGAGCTGTAATTTATTCCAACCCAAGGCCATATTAGTATGCTAGCCCAGGGCAAAATGGTTATGACAAAAACCAAGTTCCACTCAGTCACATACGCAAAAAAAGACTGAAACGCTTCAACTCTGAATTCCAAACGCACGGGCGATAATGGGGGTTGACCTGCGTGCAACACAAGTTTTAGCTTAATATTTAGTTTCCTGGTTTAAAGTGAATTTACACACTAAGATGTTCTAGTTTCTGCTCCGTATTTGTGCACAGATAGTGATCATTTATTTCTACAAAATTAAAGATTTAATGTTTTACTCAAATCAGATTCAAAGCAAAAGGTCAAGGTAACGCGGTTTTGGAGCTAATTTAAATGTAACATAATGCCGTGCTGCTCTCTGCACATGCAAGCATTTTTACTTCTGATTAATTGCATCTGAGCTGTAAGTTTTTATATCTCTGTGTGTGTGTGTGTGTGTGTGTGTGTGTGTGTGTGTGTGTGTTTTCTGTCCACATGGATATATTGATGCCATTTTATGAAAGGCAATTGAGCAATGGGACTTTGTACTAACCATCAAACAGACACTTCATTATGGGAGCCGTGATAACAAATACACTGTGTAGGATAATGACGGCAGTGGTTCATATTGTTCATTATATGTCTCCGTGTCACATGGAAATTTAAAGGTGTGTGTGTGTGTGTGTGTCTGCTTTTGTCATTTTACATCACGTTTTAGCAAATGAACGTCGGCGCCATCGGGAAGAAAAATATACCATCATCTGCTATCGATGACAAACAATATATTTTGGATAATGATTGCATCTATTGGCGTCTGCATTTGTAAATGTGAGGTAATGAATTTCTCTTTGAGAGCAATAAAAGCAGAGATATTACGCCACTTTTTCTGAGCAGGCCAAACAGATGCATGATGTTCTCTCGTGCCATGATGAACTGCATCGGTAAGAAATTCCCTCTCTAGTAAAAAGCACACATTGCATAAATATAACTATAGAATCCAGTGCCGCTCAGACACTTTGTCCCATGCAGAAAGCAGGAGGTGCTTGATGTGGAGGAAGACTGGAGGACGCCTCTGGCATTTTGGCTGCCTTGAACTTGTGGGCCTGTCGGAGGCTTTTTTGGGGCACTGGACTGAATCGATGCCTGCCACACACACGTCATGCCTCCCCTCCCTGATGAGCCCCGCAGTGCCGCAATCAACACTGTTTTTGCTTGGAAATGTATATATTTAATTTGTGAACCAATGACAGTTTCGCTTGATTTATGGTCCAAGGCGAGATTTAATTAATTGAAAAACGCATATTACCCCGTGACTTAATTATTAGCTAATTAATCACCGGGTACTTGTTCCGAGCTCCCCTTCTTTTTTCCGTCTTTTCGGGCATATTTCTCTGTGTGTGTCTGACACTTGAATTTCCTCCTGGGGTCGTTTTTATGTGAGGTCATGGTTTTTCTTCCTGAGTGGCTGTTAAGATAGAGAACGTGCGTCATAGGAAGGTTGGCGTCCTATGCTGAGAATGTTAATGCACCAATCAGAGCAGGATTTTCTCGGATTTTGTAAATTAGGAAACGTATCAACGGAGGTCAAAGGCTCAGAGTTCGGCAAGTTATTTCAGGACTCGAGGGCTGGAAGCCTGAATGATTGTAGTCCCTAAGTAGTTTTCCTGCTTGTTTAGGGTTGTTTTTTATATTTATTATTTATAATTAATGTTGCTAACCGAATGGTTGACACTTTCATCTGACTATAATGATGCTAAAACGAGAAAATTCTGGCTGAAATTCACTTGTTATAAATGTGTTCTCCAGCTCTGCAGTCACTCAGCCAAAAGAAGCTGTCTTAAAGGGATGTTATCATTTTGAAGAGTTTTTCTGTGTTAAAGTAATAAATGATTACTATCAAACCCAGATAACATCCTGGACAACCTTTGTGTGGAGAAATAGGGTTTCCTTTTTAGTTTGTCCAGGTGTGGACATATTTTTTTTAAACACAAACATCTGGAAACACTCTAAAGTATACTTCTTTTTTCTTTTTCTGTGTTTTGGTTTCTTTTCACACAGAGAAAATCACAAACCAATAACAATGTGTCGCCACAAACCAGGGGAGAACATTCAGTCCACAGATTGTCTTGGGGGGCGGGGCTACCAGAAGGGCTACCTCCTCTATCTGAACTGCTGTTTTTATGAGATGTAGCTGATTAATCCAGTCGTCTGTCCAAATATCAATGAGTTTATGCTTCTTGTCTTGCCGTCCGCTAGACCTTGGTTCGATTTTGGCTAGCTAGAAGCTACTTGGTAACTACTGACATTTAAGAGCCCTCCTGCATCCCAGAATGCAATGCTACAGGAGGGAGTTTGGCTCAAACATGCAGCAAACATGTGATCATTGTGTTGGATCGACGTTATAAATAAACTGTTCTGGAGTTTGTTTGAAACCGTAACGAGACCCTCTCCTCCAAAGGATCTCGGTAGGTTCTTTTGTTCCAATTGAGATTTTAACTACTGACATTTGAGAGCCTTCCTGCATCCCAGAATGCAATGCTACAGAAGGGAGTTTGGCTCAAACTTGCTGCAAACACATGATTATTGTGTTGGATCAACGTTATAAATGAATTGTTCTGGAGTTTATTCAAAACCGTAACGAGACCTCCTCCTCCAAAGAATCTTGGTATGATTATTTTGGTTCTTTTGAGATTTTTACGTTCACACCTGCACAAACGACCCTCACATAGGCAGAAAAAGGACCTGGGCCTGATTTTGTGAAAATACATAATCAGTGACATTTAACTCTTCCAAAAGCTAACGATTAGCTTTTACTACTCGAGACATTCTCTGCTGTTTCTTGGACGCTAAAACAACTGCCTTCCTCGTCGTGAGTCAAGATGGGTGACTCCATTAATGTTGATTAACAGTGTGACGTAGATCTGTCAGGATTTTCTGAACCTAGCATTTTTCTGTCTATTTTCTATCAGAAGCTAATGCAGGAAGTAGGTGTAGGACACAATTTCACGTTCAGCCTGCATGTTAAACCCAGAGTGACCAATCATTTTCAAAAAATATTAAGTAAAAAATGGTTTCTCAGTGAACCTGCTTCTTAAACCTTCTGTAATCTGTCCTATGAAGTATTTCTAACATTTAAAACACACATGACATTAGTCAAAAATTCCCTTTAATTGTAAAGTCTGGTTACGTCTTTCTAAGTTGGCAAAGTGGCTCCAGGAACTCCGTCTACAACCCTTCGCCCTCAGATATAAAGGTGGTTTCTCGTAATTCACACGGACTAATCACACATTCATTCATAAATTGCACCCTACACTTTAAACTCTGTTAGAAATACAACTGCCAGTTTTGTTGCTCACATAGAAAGTATTCATATGTTGAGTGGTAGCCTTGGGAAGCACAATTTACCAAAAGTGTAAACTGATCTTCAGGGTCATGGTCAAAAAGGGCGAATAAACGTGTGACTGTTACAGCTGTCAGTGGTTTACCTCTCAGTGGTGGAGGGTGTGAATAGCACTTTTTATGCTGGTTGGTTTTCCTCTGAACACGTGGGGCTGGTTGGTCTAGAGATCAAGGATTTCCCCCTCGTGAGAGCCTTTCCAGATAGCTGCTGTTAGAAAATGATAGGGAACGGACACGATGGATGCAGGCATGCAAGAGGAGGCGGGGGGGGAAGTTGTAGCTGCTATCAGAAACCATCCTGCCAAAAACACCTCACCTCCAAAAGCAATTCCTCCTTCCTGGCCACTATCTGGCCCCCGTGTGTCTGAGCCTGGTAATGGTAAGCGTTTTAAACTATTAGGGCTGCTGTGTAAAAGGCCTGTTTGAGTGCAGAGCTGTCAGTCTGCAATGAGGCAATTGGGGGTGGGAGGGCTGTCATGGCTGTCACTCAGTGGGAGGATGAGAACTGTTTGGCCCCTAATGGATTTCTCCAGGCAGACGGCTTACACAGCGGTTAGAAGTAAAATCGATGCGTTGTCATGAGCGAGTGAGGCATCATCAAACGGCCAGGTGGACGGGGAGGCAAGGAGGGGAAAGCCTGCACGGGTATTTACGTCTATATCTCAGAGTGTGTGTGTGTGTATGTATGTGTGTGTGTGTGTGTGTGTGTGGTTGGGAAAGGAGAGGAGAGACAGACAGATGCTCGGCTCAGCTTTACACGCCCAATGGGGCCTCTGCTATGATTGTAAGCATGAAAGGGGGCTCTGACCTCCATCATCTCTGTTGCTTTTATTTTCCGGTTCTCTTGGAATCAGACACAGATACACGCAGACATACCCCCCCAACACACACACACACACACACACACACACACACACATGCACACACACACGGTATATTGCCCTGACAGGTCAAACATCATCTTGTAGGCAAAAATCACTTTTCATACAACATATTTCCATCCAGTGATTCCAGGTTTTGACTCGAACCTGCAGAGAACGACGCAGCCAAAGGCCGGATAGTCTAACACAATACGACAGGAATTCACATCTGCATGTCTTTTTGCAAACTGCAAATTATTTAATGTAGCAAAAAGAAACACTGGAAGATCCTGACAGAGTGAGCTGAACGACCAGCGGGAGGAAGGATGAGAAAGAAATGAAGTGAAATGGAAGGAGGAGGTTTACAAAAGAAGATCTACCACAGATATCACCCAGAATAGTTATGAAACTGCAACAGAGGTCATGAAAAGTATCAAGTAATCATATAAGTTTTAGTACTAAAAAGGTCTAAATTCATTCAGATTCTTTAATCAGGTCTTAGAATTGAGCATTCATTTCTTCTTGTCTCTTTGTATTTATTTTATTTTAGATGTAAGCTGGTGGAGTTCATTCGTTCATTCTGAGTGTTGTAATTCTGTCAGGTGTGGGAATGCTGTGACCAAAACTACAAGTCCCATGATGCAGCAGTCTCTAGTTTTTCATTTAGGGACCAAAACTCAAACTTCCTTCTTATGTTGTCCTCTGCTAGCTTCTCCATGATGGGAATGCAAACATGACTGGAAGATGTGTTAATGAATATATGAAAGTTGGCAAGGAGGTGTGTGTGTGTGTGTGTGTGTGTGTATGTGCTTGCATCTAACAACTAGTTCTACCCAATATTTACAATAAAACAGTATTTAGGTTTAAAAAGTGTGATGTAGGTGTTTGTTTAGCGTTCAATGTTAATTATGAAATAATACTGATAGAAATAATTATAACATGATGCATCCAGTCTCACACCTAAATTATGGGATGCTGAAACAAATACTAAAAAAATCAATCACTGATGTTAAATCTGCAGTTACATCCCCAGAGAAGTATTCACATACTCCTGAAGTCACCAGATGTTCTTTTTTATGGTTTTGGGAATAAAATGAATACAAATTAAATTCTTGTTATTCATCTTCAAATTAAGTCATAATGGGTTAAAAAAAGTCGTAACTGTCTTAAGTTGTATGTAACTGTCTCTCCCTGATGTGTAGATTAAAACAAAAGGGAATTAACAGTTTCAGGTTATTTTATCTCTCCTGGCGGGAGACGGTGGCCCTGGTGCGTCCCCCGGAGGCCACCCTCTGGCCCCTGATTGGGCCCGAGGGAGCGGTTCAGCTCTATTGATCGTCAGAGTTGGAGGAGATTGCTCCAAACTGCCTGTGGGCCGGCTGTTGATCCTGAGCAGGTCTGCTAGTGTTCAGTTTCTTCTGTCGCCCTCCTCTAGCTCCGCTCAGCCTGACACTTTCTGTTCCACTTTAACTGATGTTTCATGACATTCTGCATTTTATGAACATTTGTTTAAAATATTTCTGATGTCTTTACTCTAAATAAAGTAATATAGTCCTAAAATGTACTGAGCCAGGTTACTGATCTCAAGCTGTGTTTTTACTATGAACATAAAAACCTTCATCTTAATAAACTTCCATGTTCGTTTTAGCAACAAAACTCAAGATGCAGATGAATTTTTTAGTGTGTTTTAGCAGTTTTTCCTTTTTTATCACCTGTTTTAAGAACATTTAAAACGTTTTATTCTAATAAAAACTTATAGGGATGCATCAATATGGAAGAAATACAAGCTCACCAGAACATTTAGACATTGAATTTTTATTCTGTGAAATATTTGATTTTTTTTTATACACCAGTAAAATTTTCATCTGTATTTCAACGTAAAAATGTCATTTCATTATAATATTTATCTCCAGGCCAAGAAAAAACACAATGAAAAAAACATTTTTTTTAATTTTTTATTAAAACAAGTTATAATAATAATAACTATTAATTTTCACATTAATATTTATCTACAAATAATAGTTTTTATGTTAAAGTAATAATGTAACATAACATAATTTAATTTAAACACACCCATATGTTGTAGATTTTTTGTTTAGTTTAGTAGTTTCAGGTGCTCCAATAAGATATATGAGCAGCGACATGCTGCATAAATGAGTTAACTGTCTAAAGGATTAATAGAAACGCGTCATTGTTGGTAAAATGTTGTATAAATGGAAACGTGAAGTCATTTTTCTTTGTTTTTAAAGCTACAGCTGATGTTGATACCACACAATTCTTGTATTTCAAACTAAGAAACCCTTTTTAAATCCACACACATCATTAGGATCTGTGTGAATGTTTAGTAAATTCCAGCTGGAGAGTTTGACGTGCTCGGATCTATCGTAGGTTTCAGCTTTAGTGATTCTCCGTTCAAACTTGAGACAAGCCAGTCATAATGGCCTCCCTCTGGTTAGCCTTTGGAAACAGGAATCTCTGTTTTCCTGCTGAATACATGAAAGAGTTGGTTTTGATTAAGGAGGCCTTTTAAGCTGTGAAAGCCCTAAATGTGCTTTGTCCTTAGTAAGATGAAAAGGAGCTGAAGTTAGCCCGAGTTGTTTCTTACCTTAGCTCCTCCAATGGGAGAACCTCTGGGAGGATGCCTGAGAGAGAGACAAACTTAAAGCCTTTATTCTCTATGCTAATTTATCTGCATTATACTTGTAATTATGCCCCAGCATCCTTCTCTCTCTTTCCTCTCTGTTCTTCTCTAACTACACCCTCCCTGCTTGTCTCCTCCTGCAGATGAAACATCCTCTCCTCCGCTCCATCTCCATCACTTTTAAAACTCTCTTCACGTCTTTTAGAACCTCCATCTCCCTCCTTATAGGAGCCGTTCCCGTTAGAAGAAGCTAAATAAAGCTTTGTTTCTTACTTTGTAGCTACAGATTGAATTGCTCGCTCCTTGATCGATATGCAGTGGAAGCCGAAGTGTTTAGTGGTGACGTATGTCCCTTTTCTCCTTCTAACATGCCACTTCTCCTCCATCTCAGCGCTGCCACTGCCCATATTTATTTTATCTTGCTAATGTGGGTCACCCCTGCATGGCGGCCATCAGCGAGCCACAGTCAAATAGCCGTGTCTGAAGCCTACCTTTGGCATGATTTATGGGCCGGTGTGACGCTCGGCTCTCAGAAGGACCGCCATTGTCCTGCTACAGCTCTCAACTCTCGACGTAGGGGCGCTTTGTCTGCGTTGAGGCAAACCAGACCCCTTTCTTTAAAAAGAATCAAATTATTTCATCATGTTGGAAATGAAAAGGCTGTAATTACTTCTAATTAGACCCTGACTTTTTTTTTCCTTTTCTTCTTTCTTTCCCTCCTCTTGCCATCTCTCCCTTTTTTTTCTGGCTCAGCCGTTTCTGAAGTGAACGCTTTTTCCGGAGGGTTTGAGATTGCTCTAAATCAGAGCCTTTAAGGGTGGAGAAGTAGGAAACAATTTTCTGTTCAGTTTGAAATTGATTAATGTAGGCTTGTGACAGCTCTGCTGGCTTTGATATTCTGTGAACGGGGAGGTCTCAGATGATGTGATGACACTGTAATGTTTGGTTTAAGATCTACCTTAATGGGGCCGGCTCCAGCTATGTCATGATACTTCACCGGCCGGGGAGGAAAACGAGAAGCAAAACACGCAGTGTGTGTGTGTGTGTGTGTGTGTGCATGAGTGAATTCTTGGTGGACCATCTACCTTTTTGAGCTGGTTGGAGGAGCGTTGCTGTGGAGCCGTGTAGGGTTTCCCTTCCAATAACACCCTTCAGTGTTGGAGAGCTCCACTCTAATGGGCGGCCATCACGGAAAATCACTTTCTGCCCGGCGACTATTTACACGTATCTTTACCACACGAGTCTCGCCGTTTTAGGCAGCGCAACAATTTGCTAAGCAAATCTTTTTGCCATTTATCTATCAGGGGGAGGCCGTCGGTGTGTGTCTGGATAAAGTTGGGAGGGGTGGCAGCTGGTGGATTGGGGGGGTGGTTTCAGAGGAGGTGGGGGAGCTGTGAGGGAGGCAAATATTTTCTCTGGCTTGCGACAGCCCAGTGAAAACAGACTCCTGATGCTGATGTATATTAGAAGTGAGCCGGGCAAATATTAGCAGTGCCTTACAGTGGCAGAGTGCTGGTGTGGGGACGGCGAGGGAGGGGCTCACTGCGCCGCTTTATAACGCACAGAGATGTTTTCCTCATTTTTAATTGACCTGCCACATAAATATTTTAATTTCTAACAGGATTTCTTACATGATTTTATTTCACCTAGAGAGGAAACCAAAGCAGGACCTGAGTAAAATTATTGGTACAATCATCACATTTTCTTCTGCACACTTTCAGGATTACTGCTAACAGTCAGGGATCACTTGGAAAACACTGGATTCATTATCAGATGTGTTTCTGGAAGGGATGTGCATTGCTGACTGGCTTTCATGCTGGAATAAAAAAAACACTAACACATGAAATGTGGCTCAATATCTACCAAACTGTCATTTTGTGTGTTGATGAATGCTGATTAGTTGCAGCAGCCATCTTGAATGCAGATAACTCCAGAGTCAAAGGACTTTCCCTCTTTCAGGAATTATATAAGATTTTTTCAGAAATTTGTAAAAGTGATATTCTTACCCTGTACTGGGATATAATGTAGGCATTATGTCAATGTTTTTTTTTTTTTGCTAAGCCTGACCCCTGTCCTTTAGAGCCCCATGCAACTTGAACTGAGTGGCGTTCAGCATTAGCCAACAGTGTTAGACATCCACTTACGTACAGATGTCAATCACAGAGCGTGCTCGTGCATTTGAGGATGTACTTAGATGCAGAGTTGGCAACCTTTCTTATGGACATTTAAGTCTTTAATATATATATATAACTGAAGAACTTAACATGAGAATAATAACTGTAAAACAATCTATTTTAGCTCTGTTTGCCGGCTAGAGGTGTGCGTTCGGGAATGAGAGGCGTTGCTTCCAGCCGTAATCATGAAAGTAGGGAAAGGGGCTTCAAGTGCAATGCATGTTTCTGCCTCTAGATGGTGACCTCTGACAAAAAACTCCAGATTTCTGCTTTAACCAGTTGTAGACATATATCCAGTGATTACTTTGACTGTTTTTAATGTTTCATAAACAGACAACAGACTCAAAACAGTCACAAGATTTCTCTGCATGAGTCTCAGAGCCTCGCTCTTGTGTTGCTGGAACATTTGCAAAACATATTTCCTCTTTAAAGAGTCGGTAAATAACTCACACAATGTATATCTCCCAGGATGTGGATGATGTTTAAGTATTATGACTGAAACTTGAGCTCTGTGATTGTGATTTGAAAGTTTCAATAAAATCTGTTATGTAGTTTGTGAGATATTTAATTAATCACAATAATAACACTCTCATTCATGTAGATAGAAGGTGCTGTAGCTTTGGTGGAACTTATCTAAAATGTTAATGCATTGTTGACCTATCAAGTAGTTGCTCAACTAATACCTCTATCCGAAAATAAAATGTGGCAAGGCACAACTTTACGTCCAGACTGAGCGACCCACCAGCCCACCCAGTGCTCCTAAACAAATCACTGCTTTTACTCAGCTGGACGTGAACATGTTCAGGTTGGCATGTTGACTCAAGGGCACAACAACAACGACAGCGCTAACTCCACCCACATCTCTGGCATAAGCCAAATACTTGTAAAAGAGGGAGAAAGCCAAAAGACTGCAGAGGGGCGGTCAAACAGAACAGTGATGCGTCTTGTTTGTCTGAAGCAGAGTGCGAGGAAATGTGACAGAGCGCTGGAGGAGGTTTCCAAATCTATTTCCTGCTGGTGTCCGTCCACATCAGCTGCTGACGACGGATCTGCTGGTTCTTATTGTTTTCTGTTACGGTGGTGGGGTGGAGGATGTGTGTGTGTGTGTGTGTGTGTGTGTGTGTGCGTGTGTGCGTGGAGGGGATGGATGGTTGCATGTGCATACATGCCCAAAAATGATGCGTCTCCTTTGATCTGTTCCAGTGTGAGGTGCATGAACAGCTCTGCCGCCAGGGTTACGCACGCACGCACACACGCACACACACACACACACTAGAGCCCTGCAGTTTGGCCCCTTGCACATTCTATAGCTCTGCTCTATCCCGTATCTCTTAATTCATGTGCATGTATGTATGTGTGTGTGTGTGTGTGTGTGTTTCCAACTCATTTTGGCATCTTGTTTTGTACCACTTACATGACTTATTTTTTCAGAAACATTTGTAGACTCAGTGGAATAGGAGCTGGTGTTTGAGGTGCAGAGCTTATTAGTTTCTTATCTCAGCTAATTACCCATTAAACACACACACACACACACACACACACACACACACACACACACACACACACACACACACACACACACACACACACACACACACACACACACACACACACACCTGTTAGTAGATAATTAGTAGCTGGATAAATATGAATATGCACAGAAATTTGAAAATGTCCATTGTAATTTCCTCAATTGATTAGTCATGCCTTTCATCATTGAGTTGTGCCTCTCCTCAGCACAATCCAGGATCAGAGTCCTCAGACTGGTCTGCTTATCATGGATTGAGTAGATTTTCATCACCGAGTGTGATGTGGATCGCTTTAGCTGGTTGGGTGTAGATCTGCAGTTTTCACGCAGAGACTTCTTGATACTTCATTAGAGGTAATTGATTATGTTGGCCTGCGGGCGACCCCAGGAGTTGGTCCAGCAGCTGCAGATCCAAGCTCTAATTCAGGCCCCACTGGAGCTCTGCCAGCTTAGTGCTTTTATTGCTGATTTCCAGTGTTTTTTTATGCTTTTCTCTACATTTTCATCTTTGGCTTTGAATATTAAAAAACCTCTTGATAAACTTTTCAGCTCTTGATTCTTTTTTCCGCTGCGGGCCTGGACAGTCTGTTCCTGTTTGCCTTTGTTTGGAGTTGTTGTTTTTGCCATGCCCATCCTTTTTGGCCTGGTGCGCAGAAAATATGCTTGGAGCAGTGTGTGTGTGTGTCACATCAGGTGTGTCAGGATGCCCATTGGCCACCAGCCGCTGACTGGAGTCGTCCCGGCCAATCAGCTGTCGGCGAGCTGACCTTTTCTCTGCCGCCCTGACCCTGATGGGAGGTGAAGTGTGTGGCTGGTAGCAGTCAGTACTGGCACAGCAGGATGATGAGGAGGAGGTGGCAGAGGACGAAGGACCAGGCCGGAGGGGGAGAGGTTTTCTTGGCCAGTCGCTCCTGTTCCCATCCTCCTTAAGACTCCGCTCCTCTTCGGCTGGATTCATGACAGCCACTCTTGGCTGCTTTACTTCACGTTTCACATGCAAACACTAGCTCACATCTCTTGTTACAAAACCAGAAGAGTTTAACTACACAAGATCCTTTCAGGCTTGTAAATCATACATTTTGAGATTGTGATTGTTTTCCCAGTGATTTGAAATGACTACTCCCATTTCCAGTCAGGCTTTTGTGTCATTTCGGAATACATAGCAACAATCTGCCCTCACAAATGGGAAGACAAAAATCAGAAGATGCTTAAAAACACTCAAAAAGGCAGTAATGAATATTTTAGACACAAAGGACCACTCTTCCTACCTCCATTTGCGTGGCTCAGTCCTCAAAACAGCCTTTTTAAAGTCAAGTGATGAGGGTTAAGTTAATTATGCACATTAGGACCAGCCTCCCTCCTATGCTCATTCAGTCACTGTGTACATATGCTTGTGTGTGTGTGTGCCTTTGGGTTGCAGCGGTGGCTTGGGATGCCAAAACTCTGCCTTTAATTAAACACATATGCATGGTGGGAGAGACTGTCTGTCACACAGACCTTTAACAGCAGCTGCATGCATGCAGACGTGTATGCACACAGACGCATACGCGGCTGAAGGAGATGAAAGCCTCGGTGTGGGAGCGCTTGATTGTGTAAGAGGAAGCAAGTTCTTTCTATCTCCGCTCTGCAAGGGGATAAATACCTTCATCTAAATTATGCTTGAAAATGGCTGGCTTTAAAAGGTGGAGAAAAGTTGAATATTTAATTGTTTATGTGGGTTTGCAGGGCACTTTTAAAGGAAGTGTAGGTGTATCCTAAGGTGTTTTATCTTAGAAATATATTTATATATTATTCTCACTTTCATGTCGTTCATCTTTAAATTCATTTATTTGTACTTGTGCATCATCCAGATCTTCTTCTGGTGTCCAGTTGGTTGGAATAAGTTATGTTTTTTTTGCCGTGACTGCATTTGATCTTCCATGATGTCACGGCTGATTGATTGAATCCATTTGCACAAAGAAAAGGAAGCCAGTGATGCTTAATGACAAGCCTTTGATGCAAAATTTACCACATTGAGATCTGAAGTAATCAGAGAACTAAAGGAGTCCAGATGCTCCAAACAGCTGCAAGTTTACAATCAAATTATAACGTTTACTTTATGCACTTTATGACTTCAGCGTAGTGTTATGGTAGCTGCAATTATGTTTTCTGCCACCTGTTTTATTCCGCTGCTGATTGCTTTAGTAACATATTGAAATGTACGAGTATATAAAAACCATATGTACGATTTGTGATCAAAAAGGGGCACAAAATAAAATATATCATAATTTTTGCATATTTCCAAGCTGTCATAGAAACAAATTATATTTACAAATATTTGACATTTTCTGATAGATTTGCTGCAGGAATTTATGTAAAATTTTCCCCTTTTGGTCAGTGTGAGGGATGTAATGGGACAAATAATTAGTTTATTGTGTGAAAATATCACATTTATGTTTATGAACATGGTATTATAAAATTATGAGAGTATTTTGAAGTAAGTGTGCTTTGAATATAGCTAGGGCTTTTATTTTGAAAGAATTGAAGTAAGTTTACATGTATAAAAACAAGGCAAAGGTATGTAGTGCATAAGTTGTAGAGTTGAAAGATCCAAGTGCTTACCCTAGTGGCTGGCAGCAGTATTACCTTTTAAGCCCCACCCTCTCCATGTAAACAAATAGGAACATTTCCTGACAAAAGTAAATATAATTCTGTTTTATATTTCCTTTGTTGACTTCTGTCTATTCTAGTAGTTCTTACCTCACAGTTGCATGTTTAAATACAAATGTTTAGTTAATTGATGCTTGGTGCAGTGGAGTAGACCCTTCAGCAATGCATTTTGTGTGTAGAAACTATAAAAACACCACATGGCAGCATCTGAAAGTTGGTTTTAATAATTAAGAACAGAAGTAGCTGCAGACATCATGTCTATTCACATGGGTTGGGGTAGAGTCATCAACATACATGTTCATGGCTCTGCTTCATTGCTGCTTATTGATACTGTCAGGATAAGAAAAATAACACATCAGTCTTGTTCAACCAAACGTTTGACCAATATTTCAGTAGTTCTATCAAATAGCTGCACAATTTTAACCTTACCTTACAAGAATGGAAGAAGCCTTGATTGAATTCAAACACCTTAATTTAAGGACCGTGTTTGGTTGTGCAGTAAAACCAGCAGAAATCTTCTTAAATGTTCATTTCTAACATCTCATAGACTTTCTTTCTGCTTTTACCTTTATAATATCCTATAAAGTACCTGGATGTTCTAACATTATTCAAACCAAAATTTGGTCCTTTCTGGGGTCTTCTGGTGCACTTTTACTACCATGTTTCTGCTCGCCAAATCCTGTCCACCAGACGCAAAAGCGTTGCAAAACGGCCGCGAAACGTACTTAGCGGCAATTAGCCGCCGTTACGAGTGCCCTTCCACCGGCCATGAGGCGTTCCAGAAGTTGCTTACATTTCAAGTCTAATTTTTACGCTCTATGCTTCCAGATCACATCAAACGCTGCAGTTCAAATCGCACCACACAGGAAGTCGCAGTGTAAAACATCCGGAAACTTTCAAAATAAAAAGTTACGTGCAGATTTCCAGTTGCTTAACTTGTATTTCCTGTGAAATCTCGTAGCTGAGGTAAACAGAACAGAAAATAAACCACAAATCTTTTGGATTCATTCAGACATCTTTCTTCTTTCTTGTTATCATGTGAACTTCTGAAATCACGCGTGGTCTTGCAATTCTCTCGCGATTTCGTGACTTTGTTGGACCAGCTGCGTGGAACGCTTTCGCTCCCGTTTCGCATCTGAAACGCTCCCGGTTGGAAGGGAGCTTGTAGGTGAAGCACCTCCATTACGTTACACATTGCTCACGCGTAGAAAGGAGGGGTTAATGGTGAATTAATTTTAAAACTTTAAAATGAACCCTAGGACATTTTTACCACAAAATCCATCAAGACTGCTTTCACCCCTTTTCATTGTTACTGTTATTTGCGATTTTCACATTTAAACTTATCCAATTAAACATGTTCAGCTCATACAGGATGGAGGCGTTCGCCATCCATGAAATCCTGAAACTCTGAACTTCTTCCCCTCCTTTTTTTGTCTCCGTGTCTCCTGTGCCGCTGCAACCAGCTCATTTTTCATTAGAGGATTGCCCCATTATTTCATTTCTTGTGATAAAATGACAAAAGATTACTCATGAGAAATACTAAATACAGAGCTGGACCGATGGGATCTCCCCTCATATGTAACGGCACTGCGCGGTGGCTGAAGGCTTCATATTTCCTATTTCTCTCTCCATTATATATGTGGCACAGTTGTAGATATAAGGACTCACGTGTGGCTCCATATGTTTGTGTGAACTGTATTACATAGTGTGTGTCCTAATCTGATTGGACAACACTCGCTGGTCATCAGACCTTGCTTCTTTTCTTATTTCATAAGGAAACCTTTTTTAGCAAGAAAATTGGAGGGGAAAAAGCCAGTTGCACCACTGACAGAAATGTCACAAGGTTGTGGGAAAAATAACTTATTTCAGACGCAGAAAGAAGAGGGGATGTGCAGCAAACAGAGGCCAAAGATGGCTAACTGGGAATTAAAAAAATAAATAAAAAAGCCTATAAATAAACACTATATCTTTATCTGAGATGATTCATATTTTATTTCAAAACAGCTCCCTGCATTGGTCATATTTTTCGGCAGTGGATAATAGAAAGTGTAAAGATACGGGAGGTGAAATATGAGTCGGTTTTGGGAGGTAAGAATAAGAAAAGATTAGTTTGAGATTAGAATAAGAGAGATGGTGGAGGCCAAAGAGTCTTGTGGTGTGTGTGTGTGAGTATTTTCACCGCATTGTGTGTCTGTCAGCGTGTGTGTACATGAGAGAGTAACGATCGCACACAATCCCGCTCTACTTTGTTTTCCACCGACGTCCACGCTGGCGAAGATTGGACGTCTTTGACCGACCTGCTCAGGTGTTTTTACACCTGCTCACGCAGCTTTTATTGTTTATGACCTGTTAAACTCCACCTACTCTTAAAATTCATAAACTTCCTTTATGACTTATACAAGCAGTCACAGGCAAGATGAAATGTGGTTGTTATTGTCGGCACACTCATAAGCATCTGTTTGCTTTGTGAGACTTTTACTGGGGTTTTTGCATATTTATTTGCCTGTGATGGATCAAATATCCCACCTCGAGTCTCTCAGCTGTTCTCAGGTCAGTAACCTCTTCTCCGAATTGCCCCGTGTCTTTCATTTAACAAGATACCCACTAAGTGGACTTTTTCTGGCTGCACGCCTCCAACCTTGAGACTCATTAGGGCCGGCCCACGGCGAGGGAGACCCAGCCAGACGTTAGCACAGGCAGGCCGACACCGAGAGAGCTGCGGGTCAGTCAAAAACGTCTAGATCAAATGCTCCCAGACTGAGAGCAACAATTAACACGTAATTTCCATCTTCATTTGAACCCACGTTCTTCATCGTTATTGTAGAAATGACTCGACTTAAGTTACTTCCTGTTTGGGAGGAAAATTGTTCACCATTTGCATAAAATTAAATCTGAAAGTGAACAGATCTGGGTTTTCTGATAAAGTTCTGATTTTTATTTTTGCGTTCAACTTACACATTTATAACATAATTGAATGATCAGATTTTTTTATGAGATTGGAGACTAAACATGCAAAAATAAAAACTATGTGCACTTTAGCATCATTTACACCAGTGGTTTCCAGATGTTTAGATGCCAGGTTAATATTTAAAAATACTGGCCATAATAATATTTGTTTTAACAGATTTGTTTTACTATTACTTGCTCCACAATACAATAAAAATGCAATATCTTAATTTATTAATTTATAGATACACCATATAAAATGAGTCACATGTTTTTGCCTGAATAAAGCAAAAGCATCAAATTCCATGGAATTGATGGGTTGATTTTCTTGGTCTTGAAAATAAATTATAAATTCGAGTCTGTCTTACTTCAGTAATGTTTTCATGTACTTAGTCAAGTTTTATAAATGGTTGAGCACAGGTTTGATTTTAGCAAAAGTCTGTGAAGGTTTGTCAGTTTTTTATTTTTATTTCTGTTTTAGAAGGTTATGGCCTCACATTAGTAAAATAAAAACCCAGCATAAAATCATTTGCCACGCCCAAATTCTTGAATTGCAGTTGAGAGCCAAACAACTTCACATTGGACATTATATAGCATCATCAAATATCCCCACAGTAACAATCAGTCATCCGGTAGCCAAACACCAAGTTCAGGTTGATGGTATTTTTGCAGTATTTGCATTTATACGCTACCCAGCCAAAAAAAAAAAAAAGTCACCACCTGGATTTAACTAAGCAAATAAGTAGGAGCCTCCTATTGGATAATTACTGCATGGGCGATTATCTTTCAGCTGCAACAAGTTGTTTAACCCCAACTGGTGCAATGAGTTGCTTCTCATTTCTTAAACAACCATGTGGAAAGACACATCTGGTGGTCGTGGAGAAGATGTTAGTCTGTGTGAGAAGGGTCACATCATTGGCATGCATCAAGCAGAGAAAACATCTAAGGAGATTGCAGAAACGACTAAAACTGGGTTCAGAACTGTCCAACACATTATTAAAACTGGTGTGATGAGTCCAGATGGACCCTGTTCCAGAGTGATGGGTGCATCAGGGTAAGAAGAGAGGCAGATGAAGTGATGCACCCATCATGATTGATTGATTGATTGAAAGCTAAAGGCGGTCCAATGAAATATTAGAGTGTGTGACCTTTTTTTTGGAGGAGACTTTTATTTGGTGGGGCAGTGTTTTATAAAAGTGCATCGCTGACATTTCTACTGAACTTATTTACGTGATCAGATTGGGTTTTCCCTTCCTGTCCAGTTTTATAACCTCAAAAACAGACTGTCTGGTTGGGATTGAAGCTGTGTACCAAAAAGTCACGAATAACCATTTAATCTGTTTTTACTTTTCAAACATATTTCATTTGAACCAACAGCGTGGTTCTATTTAGCTGTTTCAGTATAAATAGTGTTGTGAAAATTTGATACTGGGAAAATTTGGAAAAAAATGTGTTTGTAACGTTAGAGGCCATTGCTGACCTGTAACATTTTTATATTCTTATTGAATAAATTCCAGAATTCAACAGTTTATTTCTAAGTCTGCATCTCCCAATGTTGATAGAAATCATTTCCACTTAAAGGAACTACATAGTAGACGCCTGCAGTTGCTGCATCTTCTTTTTCTGTTAGTAATCAGCTAAATATGCACCAGACTCCTATTTAAGGTGGGTTAAAATGAAGGAAAGAACCTTTGATGGCTGTAAAAACAGTTCTGAACTGATGTTTTTGTTGTTCGTTAATGTTTGGTTTGTATTGTCAGCCAGACAACCTTCATGTAGATTATTGGTTTAGCATGTTTTCAACAATGGCCAAAGACGTTAGAATAACTTTTTTACAAAAATAGTTTATTTGTTTACTGAGATGAAGTCCATGCTCCATTTTTCATTAGTCAAAGTAGATGGGTCATCAGAGTTCTTGTGAAATCAGCTTAAACTAGATGTGACAGGGTCATTTTGCTCTAAAGGCTGTTGTCAGTTTGTAATACACATGGCAGCAATTTGGTTTGCTTATCTTAAAGAGAGAAAAATAATCCAAACACATCATTTTCTGTCCATAAAAAAGCTCTCTGTTTTCTTTTTATCATCGTGGTACCAAGTGTTCATTTGAAAGTGTCTGCTCCGATGGCATCTGCTTTGCTTTAGAGCAGAGCTGAGCAATTCATAGTGACGGACGTGGTCGGCTCATCACGCAGGGCTAATTTACTTTAAGTTTGGCCGCGTTTGAGATACCTCTGTCACGGGATAACATTAACGTTGCTATGGCATGCTGTTGTTTTGTTTTGGCCAATAAGAAAGCCAAACACGAGAATAAGGCGTGATGAGTAATGCTCTTTGACAGACGGGGCCTGTTGGTGGACGGGGCTGGCAGAGTCTGGGACGGCTGTGTGTTTCAGACCAAATGGAGCACGTTCTCATACAGCTGCTTATGGATTAAAATGCTCTGGCTGAAGGCGGTTCCTCTTCAGCAACTGTGTGTCTAATTTTCAGTATCCGTTCACATCTATCATTAATGTGCAGCGTTGCTAAACTAAGGTAAACCTAAACTGTAATAATATCTCTTTACACTGATGTGTGTTGTCATATATCTACTAGAATAAAGCTGCTCATTCGATTAAGAATTAGAATAAAAAAGGTTCGGAGGAAAGGGAGTTTTGTAAAGAAGTGTAATAAATACACAATAGTTAGAAATAAATAGAAAATATGGCAGCATAGTGGAGTTGTGGTTAGATTTGTCACCTGACAGCAAAAAGATCTCATGTTTAAATCTTGATTTAGACATTTTATGTCGTGAGTTTGCATGTTCTCCAAGTGGGTTTATGTGATTCTGTCTGTCAATCCAATTCCCTTTTCAATTCCCGAGTAGTTTAATAGGTGGCAAAAAATGAATTGCACACAGTTTCCTGCATTATAACAGTTAATTTATGATAAATAATCAATGATACCTGGAATTGTTTGGAAAGATCTTTCCAAATGTTCTCCTTTATGCTCCTTGTGAAGGCAGAGTCATCTTCCTGTACGGTCTAGTGTTGCTGTAGCTTTTGCAAGATGGGAAAAATCTCACCACAGGTCAGACTTTTGTTGCTGGAGTCTGCTTGTGTGTATATAAGGCAAATGACGCTAACATGATAGGCAGTGTTAGCTGATTAGTTACCTGCAGTATTAACAGGAGAGGACGTGCTGCTGCTGCGTTGAATATCACCAGTCAGGAGTGGGTCAAAAACGCGACATTCACTTTAAGTTATTGCGTATTTTGTGCGAAAACGCTTTTGCATATTTGTAGTGTTTCCTCTATTTGATGAAATTACTACTGTGCAAGTATTGCAAGTTGCCCTGTTGTCACCCTTTCTTGTAAGGTATAACCAAACTTTTGAGCATTTGTGATGCTTAGGCGCCATGTTTCCTGCTGAGTAAGTGCGTAAGCTACGCGACGTGCGTGGTGACATTATTTGCGCCAACTGGAATTGATAAGTAGCCTAGTGAACTAGACCAAATTCTTGCCTTGCAAAGTTTGGTCTAGGCATGCTTCATTGGAACCCTCGCAGCCCGATCCACTGCTGTGACTGTCCAATCACAGCTCGCTATAGTTTTGGTTGGGCCAATCACACAGCAGGAGTAGCCGATGACGTCAGAGCTGCGGCCGCGAACACAAACAACATGGCGGCAGCGCAGGAACCACGTTCGTTTGAAATGGCTTTGTCATCAACATTGGATTACTTAGACTCCAACGTGCGTAAGTCTGTCTGATATACTTAGCGGCTTCTTATTTTTATCAAACAAAGTAGTGCAATGTCCCAGTACACCTGATATTCACATGTTTTCATACAAAAACGACAGAAATCATTGATGTTAGACACCATTGCTGCCTCCCTCTTTTCTGTCTAATTGGTCCTAGCGCTATCCAATTGCGTGCTGACAATTTCAAAGACAGCCGTAGATCCCGCCTCATGACTGAGAGCCGTCAATGGGTCGTGGCCAGACTATATATTCACATATATTGGATGGCTTGCCAGGCTAATTGATAAGAGAATTGTTTGCAAAAATGGCAAACGATTCCTAGGAATTGATACAGAGGGAACCGTTTCTCAACAAGAACTGGTTTTCGATTCCCACCCCTGCTTGTGTGTCTCCACATGGTGCTACTTGCTACCTTCAGAGGCTTAAAGGTGATATTAATGCAAACTGCACATTTTGTGAAAGCAAAAATCATTGTTCTTGGTCTTGCCAGTTTACAAAAAAATCCTTGGAGCAAATGTCCAGAGTGTCTCATTGCTACCTGCTCCCATTTCAACCGGTTGACCATATGTTGTATATTTAGTAAACATCCTACTGGAACTAGAAGTTAGAGTCAAAACCAAACAAGTGGCCCCCTAGTGGCTGGTTCCAGTACACATCTTGAGTGATACCCATCCAGGTAAACACATGGAACATTTTACTGGCTAAAATATGAAAATAAATCTCAGATAACTTATTTCATTAGCTGATTTTTGTTTATTTACATAATTCCTACCTTTTTGTATATTCAATTCAATTCAGTTTATTATATAGGGCCACATAACAAGAGTCGTCTCAAGGCACTTCATAAAGTAAACCTTCCAATTGAACCTACTTATCAGTACATTGAGTTCACTTCATTATGCCAGTTATTTGAAAGTTTCCCAAATAAGAAAACCCATCAGATTGCATCGAGTCACTGACTTGTCGTGTCAGAGACTCCACAGCAATTCCTCATACTGAGCAAGCATGTAGCGACAGTGGAGAGGAAAACTCCCCTTTAACAGGAAAAAACCTCCAAGGTCTTCAGGTCTAATGTTTCCTATGTAGCTGTAACAAGTTCATGATGCTTTACAAATCCACTGTGATTGTGTGAGGGTGCAGTTGGGACTTTGATTCAAACAAACAGGATGTACACCTTTTATTACAAAAATGCAACATGGTAGCACCTCTATACGTGTTCAATAAAGGATCAAGGAGATGGTTGGTCTGTCTTTTTACAGTTTAACCAAACAAAATGAGAAATGCAGTGAATTGAATCCCTCTAACGCTGGCCCTGAGGAGCTTCCTAGACTCCTCGCTACACATGTAAAACTTGCCAGTCAACGCTGAAATTACATACACACTTCTGTCTAATTAGAGATGGAGTCGTTGTCATCTGTCTCATAATGAGGAATCATGATGGCTTTTTATTTCTATTTAGTGTCATTTGATATTTTACTGTGTCTACAAATGAGCAGCGAAGTAGTTTTCATATTTGAAGGTACTGTTGTAAACAGGGTCACTTGCTGTTTTCTCTTCTTTTTTTTTTTACCTTCACTGTCAATTACCCAGCAGCAGTGAGGAAACAGTGGAGCGGTGCGCCGGCTGGCTGAGTGGCTGGTGGCTGACTTGGTGGCTGACTGGCTTGTCTCTTGGAAACCTCTGAAACATGATTTACATTGAGAGCATGTTGTAGCGAACCCTATCCCACGGTATGCATATTCCCCCATTGTTTGTGACAGTTGGTTGTACCTGTGCCGGGGGGGAAGAGAGCCAAGCAGGCATCCGACTTTGCATTTCAGTAGGCTGAGCCGAGGGTCAGGAGCACATCTGGTTTACTGGGAGCTTTTGCGCGTGGTGTCACTTCTGTGTTTCACATTCCGTAACTTACGCACACATACACACACACACACGCTCACACATTCATGAGCTCACTTGTTGCTGTGCAGCCGGAGCCTGTGCGAGTAAAGCAGCAGCAGCAGCCGCGGCGCACAAAACAGTAAACCCAGCACACTGATGCACTCCTACACAAACAAACAAACACACCTGCTGCTCCTGGCAAGTCGCTCTGACAATCAGCCGAAGGAGGGAAGGCAAACAAAACAAACAGTTTAATTTACATGACAGTAGCCCGCTGTACATTAGCATGCTGCAGCAATGATAGAGTGAAGCTCCGCTGGAAACGGTAAGTAATGAAAAGTGATGGTCCTATTTGCGGCATACTGTAAGTACAGGAATGGAACGCTCAAACAGTCACAACTAATAATGTGCTCTGCGCTGCATATCTCCAGGAAACTTCTTTTGCTGTGCTGTTAAAAAAAAGAACATAATACTTACTCTCCCTGTCGTTTTCTAAAGAAACACGTTTTTTTGGCAACATGATAATAAATGTAAGCAATTTGTTGTGGGGAAGAATTCAAGATGTGGACAAGTGTTAGGTGGAAAGAGGGCACTTCTGGTTTTTTCTGTTCGTGGCTTGATTCGCTTTATTTCTTTCTCACAAACTTTCTTCCTAGAGGCACAACATGAAGTCTTTATGCAGCTTTTGCAAAACTATTCATGTCAAACTTTAACGAGCAATTAAATTCTTCGATAATTAGGTAACCAGTTTTTTGTGTGTTTCTAGTGTGCATTGAAGTACTTTTACTTTTCACTTTGTAAGCGTTATTTTTTCATGGACATTTGTACCTGTGTAGGTTGGGGTGAGTTTGGTCGGTAAGTTTGCAAATGCATCATGCATATTTATAATTTCCATAGATGATGGTATACACTCACTGTGCCATGTGCTTGTAGTGTGTGTGTGTGTGTGTGTGTGTGCACTTGTGTCTGCATGTTTTTGTGTGTCTGTATGTGTGTGAGTGTATGTGTTCTGGCTCCAGTGGTCTGCTCCTCATGTAAAGAGATAGCATCTTTCCAAAACAGATCAATAAGAGAATATTTCTAGATTCCCCGCTTCTGTCTCTGATTTAACCAGCCGTGTGTGTGTGTGTGTGTGTGTGTGTGTGTGAGTACAAATGTGAGGAAAACTCTGACTGACAATCTTGCTTTTGTCCTGGTGGTTAGGTTCAACTTTTCTGCAATTATCAAATTTATTGGCACATTATGAGACAGGGAGGGGGTGTAAAGCCTGATTTTGTTTTCCTCTGCTCTGCAGTGAGACTGCAATGGTAAGAAATGTGCCTCTTGTTAGTGTGCCAATCTAAGTAAACACCTCAACAGTCTTACTACACCTTATATAAAATATAGGCGGATCTCCACTGTCCCCCCATGCACGCACGCACGCACGCACGCACACACACACACACACACACTATAATCACATGTGGATTCACTGTCTTGCACATACATCCTCCTCCACCCCCACTTTTCACCTAGCTCATGTTTACTTGCTGTAAATTGTCCTAAAGGGGACACAGTCACAGATGATTTACGGTGCCAGATATGATTAGATCTCGCATATTTTCACGCAACGAAGACACTTTTTGCACAAGACTCCTTGAGGTGGAAGCTGGTCGTCATTAACACCCGAACAAACATTGTGTTCCCCGTGCGTTGAGACCCAGCTTCATGCTTCTCCCCCCGCTCATAAGTGTCATGGTGGCTGATGGCAGCACCCTGGCAAACACAAGACACCCCACTCTGAGGGGAATGGGAAAATATTTATCTAAGAATGTATAATGTGTCTGCAGAGGGGCAGCGTGTCAAAAAATAGGGGATGGACTCAGGCATTCTCTGGTAAATTAAAGTCCTGACTGACAGCTCAACTCAGCTCTTCCTGAACTGGATTTACTCAGGCTGTCCCTTTACAGTATTATCTGCAAGCCACTGCATTTGCACAAGGAAATCTCTGAAGTGCAAAAAGATTTTGATAAAATAAAGAAATACACATTAATTTTAAGAATTTTCCATTGCAGAGTTTTACTGGTCTGTTCTAAGACTGAAAATAATCTGTAAGAGAATCAAGTGACAGCATAGAGCTCATTGATCACTTGTTTCATGGGGACAGTTATTACTGTTGGACAAACTGCTGATGCTATATTGTTAGTGATGGAGAAAGAATGAAAAAAACATGTAGAAAATCAGAAAAAAGGCCAAAAGTTTTGGATTTATCAAACACAAGGAGACAAAAGACACCTCAGTAAAACTTAATTTGTTCAACAATACCCCAACATCAATGACTCTATACAATGACGATGTGTTTCCAATGAAAACGTTGTTCTCTGCAGTCTTTACAAGACAAGCATTCTGATTCACCCTAGTTAAAGGGAGACTAGGCAGTTTTGCTTTTAGCCCCCCCCTAGTGTCCGTTTGTAAAACCGAAAGTAAAACTTATCTCTCCTCGCTGTGCGTTCATCTTTTTAACACCTTAATCTAACTGCTGAAATGTCTCCTCAGCCTTCATTAGTGTCTACAGGAGCAGTTCATCGCTAAATCAAACAAATCAGCTGTGTTCATGATCTAAAACATGCAGGAAACATGCTGGAAGCAGACTGCAGCACCAGGCATGTCAGCTCCATTTTTTTCTAAGTCTAAGTTTCTAAGGTGTGAAACTACTCAGACAGAGCTGTTCACTCATAAGCATTACTTTAATTAATTCTTTGTACAGTACAAAGACTGACAGATTAGACAGCCAGGCAGACTGATTAAGAAATGTCTAATGACAGGATTGATAATGTTCTTTAGTTCTTAAAGAGGTCAGATGTTTAAATTTGCTCAATTCTTCAGTTGTGAGTTCAGTTGTAAACACTAAATCTGTTTTGAAATACAAATAAAATGTGTAAAATGCTTGATATGTGATTGTTTCAACTGATGTTGAATAAGTAAAGCTCATTTACCACTGTTGTGCATTTCCTAAGAGATACGTGTTTACTCTTTACAATAAGGCTCCAAAATTAATTCAGTGATATGCTTAAGAAATGCTTATGAGTCTATTAAGCATTTAGAAAGTGTTTCCAAAGGGATACATGTTTGCTATGTAATGCATAAAAGCAGTTGTTAATACTTTATTTAATGGTTTAGTAATGCTTAATAATGCACTAATTAACGTTAATAAAGGGACCCTTATTGTAAAGTGTTACCAAAGTGAGTTTGGTAAAATCTGCTCTTTAATGATTTTTGTCCTCTGCTTTTATAATAAGACGGGACAGAAATCCTGCAGGGAGTCAGTGAGCTACACGTGTTTCTGTCCCCATCCGTATAGTTCTGACATCTTTGACCTGTTTACTTTTTGCTCATAAGACCACCCCCCCCCCCCCCCCCCCCCCATTTGTTTTATCTGCACGTATAATCTTTATGTCTTGCAGAGGTCGGGCATGCACGGTTAGAGGTTACTTTCCAGTTCAACACAGGACTGCTCACAGATAATTGTCAATAATATTGACGGTTTTCTTCTACTCATATTTTTTCATTGTCTTTCCTCCACCAGACACTTCTCTTCACTCCCTTACTCCATTATCCTTTGCCAGTGTCCTTTTCTTTTCATCTCAAGCCAGATAAGTCTGCTTCGACTGCCAAAAGCAACGAGTATCACTGCTTGCTTTTTTTCCCCTCCTGTTATGTTCTCCTCTCAGTGCACTGAAGCCATGTCGCAATTTCTCAGGGAGTTTTGAAGCCTGGATGTCTCCTGTCTGGGCCCATCTCGTCTGAGCCGCGGTGCCGGGCCTATGCGATCTGAACTGCGCTGCCTCGCTGCAGGTCAGCCTTCACGGCCGATTAGTGTCGAAGCGCCACTTTGGTCACAAGTTGTCGGGAGCGCTTATCGTGAAGATCAACAGCGATCAGTCTCGCTGCTTCACTCTCTCTCCCCCTCTTTCAGTCCGAGTCCTCCTCATCTCCTCCCTCTTTCTTTCCCCTTTTTGTTTTCTGCCCTCTCCCCTTTTGGCATTACCTCCCTCCCCCCGCCTCATGTTTTCTCCTCAAATCACCATATTTCCATCTCTATCTCATCACTGTTCTCTCTCTTTTTACCTTCCTCTCTATTTGTGTGACTGGCTCCTACTAGCATAGCATTTGTTGATTTCTTGCTAAACATTTGTTTGAGAGTCAAACATCACTGGGTCAGCTACCTCATAAAGTCATTAAATAACCTCTGAGCTGAGATACCATGACT
>SSNS01000023.1:1725386-1775386 GCA_006937985.1 Aphyosemion australe
GATGAATAAAATATAGATGGATGGATGAATAAAATATAGATGGATGGATGAATAAAATATAGATGGATGGATAGATAGATAGATAGATAGATAGATAGATAGATAGATAGATAGATATATAAATAGATAGGTAGATAGATAGATAGATAGATAGATAGATAGATAGATAGATAGATAGATGATAGATAGATAGATAGATGGATAGATGGATAAATGAAATATAGATAGATAGATAGATAGATAGATGATAGATAGATGGATGGATGAAAGATAGATAGATAGATAGATAGATAGATAGATAGATAGATAGATAGATAGATAGATAGATGGACCCTGTGTGCACAGCAGAAACTAAATATGTGTGTGATTTAATCTGGCCTTGGCGAGTGTGCAGCAGTGACAAATGGATGCTCACTATGAAACCCTCTCATCCAAGAGACAGTATTAGTTTTTGCTTTAATTACCAGCAGCAGTAATGTTTCCTATCCATAACTGTCGGCCTGCTAGAACGCAGCTTGGCAGAGAGGTGAGGGCCTTGTCTGTTCTCTCAGTGGGCCTCCTGTCTCTTCGCCCATCTTCCTCCTTCTCCCTCTCTGTCTCTCTCTCCCCTTCCAATTCCCTGCTGCCCCCTCTGCACCTACCGCATCTTTCATTTCAATATTTCAATATTTATGCCTCATCTGAAAAGTTCAAAGTCACAGTAAGGAGGCATAACTTTCTCCCGCCTCCCTTCTCCTGTCCACCAGGCAGGGTCCTGCGCTGTCGGCAGGGAGGCGGGTGATGGCCAGTATCCCCTCCCTTCTCCTCGTCACTCGTGACAAAGAAAAAAGCCATGTCCTGAGGAGCAGGATACCAGTACAGAAGGGTAGTGAGTAATCAATACATTAGACACTGACAAATGATAGTTTAATTTCTCCTAAATTAGTTAAGAAAAAAAATATGGCTTTAACACCTTTTTCATATCTTCAAATTGAATTCAGTTAAATGTTAAGATAAAGAAAGAACCAGGTTTTAGTAATTATGATGACACTTTAATCAAATATTGTTTGTAGAAATATAAGAATGTTCACCATCCTTCTGGTCAGAATCTTGAGCTAAGATCAACTTAAGCTGAGAAACAATGTCGTTTTAGCCATTTTAGCTGTTTAATTAGCCTAGAAATCTAAACGGACCGTTCCCGAAAAAGATTTTCCTCTGCATGTCGGTCTAGCTACACTCCATAGAAGCCTCAGCAGGTATACCGTTGGCCTGATCAGTTTTGTGTCTGGCCAATCACAGCGCTCTATCGGTTTGGTGGGCGGGATGTTGCTGTGACAGGGCGAAACACATTTGTGTGTTCAATCAGCTTGTTTGAAATGGCTTTGGCAACAACTTTGGACGATTTAGACTTATGCTTTTCTTTGAGTCAAGACCAGATAGAGGTACTTAAATAATTTATTTAGAAAAAGGACATATTTGCATCTTTTTCGTCAGTGTATGGTAGACTTCCCTGTCGATTGACATCTGTAGCGGTGAGTATATCATGTTGTTGGTTGTCCAATAGCATGTGGAGACAGCTTGAAAGACAACTGTAGATCCTGCCCCATCACTGAGCTTTGTCTATAGATGTGGCCAGACCATATATTCACATATGATGGGTTGCCAGGTTAGGGTTTAGAATGAAACCTAACACAATATTTCACAATCTCACGGGATCTGTCTACAGTCAGAATATGTGGTGAGTGACTCTACTGGTCAAACTTCAGCTCATTATCGAACACATTGGCTGTTATGTCCGTTGTTGCTTTGGGTGTTTTTTATCGGCTGCAGTGGTCATTTTGAATTCTTTAAATCTCAGTTTTCATTAGAAATCCATCCACTGGTTTATTAGATAAAATGCTAACACTACAAACACGCAAGTTTCAGTGTGCGCTTGTTTCGTTCACCTCTGAGTTGACGTCAGTGTTTATATATGTACATAAATCTTATTTTCTACAACTCACGATCTCTTTTTAGAAAACCCACCTCAGATTTTAATAAATAAAAATGTCTGACAAGGCCGTCCTTTGCCATAAAGCTCCGTGACAGCTGCCGTCTGGTAATAAATTAGCCTAATTACAGCGTCCGTGAGTTTAGATCACAACGTCACGTACTCAGCCTGTCGCTCTAATAGCCATTACAGCCACTGCTCACCACTCCCCTCCTGTTAATGTAAAGTTGTAAAAGAAAGAAAAAAGACTTGCAAAAAAAAAAAGAAAAGCCAAAAGGAAAAGGTCGTCGTCATTTGCATGCAAGCCTTCATTAGAATATGTGAATATGCTTAAGGACTAGAGCTGGCGCTTTGCATGTGCAGGTGATGAATGGCCGTTGCGTTGCAGAATGGGCCCAGATGAAGGCGTCGCCACCCTCATCTGCATAACGGGCTTTATTTACTTATTTATTTATTCATTTACCTTTTGAGTGCCATGATACATTTCATGTCTGTAGATGGTGACTGAGGAGGACCTTTCTGATTTTACCTTCCCACTCTCTCTCTCTCCCTCTCTCACTCCAGTAAAAAATGATGGAGTGAGAACTTTCAAAATTGGTTCCTTTGCTTCAAAATGAAGAGAAATGTCTGAATACCATGAAACATAAAGTGATCCGTGCATTTTTCTGAAGATGTCCCCCAGAATTAGAAGGCACAGGAAGCGCTGGTTCAACCTGTAGAGCATCAGGGAGCGTGAGTGATGGGGGGACGCCAGTGTGAGGCTGAGTGAAGCCTTCCAGGATGTTTTGTGCCAGGGGGTGATGGCGTTTGGAAGGTGGCCGGCGACTTTTCACAGACAAAGTTGTCTCTTCACTCTTCTCTGCTGTCGGGGCGACAGATGGTGTGTGTCAAGACAACAGCAGCAGTAGCCAAGCTAAGACATTGTGTGTGTGTGTGTGTGTTGGGTTTGAGTAGGAGGCATCACATAACAACACTTAAAGCCATACTATGCAACTTTTTCATATTTTTAAATCATCTTGAGCCAGCATATGTTAAAATGATCCTTTACAGGGTTAATGAAATGTCATTCAGACCCCCACTGCTCTCTGTGGACAGAATACCGCACTTGCAACTTCAGAGTGGCGGGCCGCTCCCTGCTGGACTTAAAAAAAGGAGCTGACATACCTGGCACTGCAGTCTGCTTCCAGCATGTCTCCAGCATGTTTTAGATCATGAACACAGCTGATTTGTTTGATTTAGTGATGAACCGCTCCTGTAGACACTAATGAAGGCTGAGGAGACATTTCAGCAGTTAGATTAAGGTGTTAAAAAGACAAACGTACAGCAAGGAGATAAGTTTTACTTTCCCTAACGAACACCAGGGGGTGCTAAAAACAAGCCCCAAACTGCCAAGTGTTCCTTTAAATGGTGTATAAGTTCCAACGCTGTGTCGATCTTCAATCTATAGTTTCATTTAATTTAAGGTGGTCGATGCCAAACTGAACATCAGAGGAAAGATCTTCTGAATTCTCCCAGCCCAGCATCACTCTCGTCACTGTCAGTTCAACTTTTCTCATCCAGAAAACGTGAACTTTGGGTGGTTTTTCCTCTCCATCAACGGCTCTGTTTCTTTGAGCCTAATAAGTCATTCTTTTTCCTGAGACGGCTGAATATTAGATCAGAGCTGTAATAGTTTATTTTGCTTCTTTGGAGGGTGACCTTAACTGCCCTTCGCAAAGGCAGGGAGATAATGAGAGTGGTATCCGGGCCGACAGACAGGCCTGACATCCCAGCTGCGCCCTTCACTCAGCCGGCTGAGGAAAAACGTCAATACAGAGGCCTTATGTTTTATGGATTATCTGCTTTAGCAAAACTATGGTGGGAGAAATACAACTCTCGCTTGTCATGTTGCTTCAGTTCTTTTTAATGTGCGAGTGCGCTCACCAAAACAACACCGGTAGAAATTAGAGGCTGTCTTCTTTGTTTGTTTTTCAGCTTTTTGCTTCTTCACCACTCCTTCTGATTGTCGGCATCTTCCACTCACTCAGGTTCTGAACATGCCGACCTGGGATTCTTTGATTTAGCAAATAAAGCACTTATTTTACCTCTTTTTAAAGCAGCTTAGAGTTTTAGGAGTGTGTGTGTGTGTGTGTGTGGCATGCATCAATGATGTGCCTGCTGTGAATGAAGTTGTTCTAGATCTCCAGCTCTGGGATTTTTCTGTATTGTAGTTTACATTATTAATTTTCATTCCCCTCTCCGTTTCCTTCTGTTCTTGTTCTTCTTAGTGGTTTTCATATGTTTAATTTGTTCTCAGAGGACAGGCAGATAGATTATGTCGTAAACAAACTGAATAAATCATGTTTGTGGCGGGGGGGGGGGTGTTCGGGTCCACGGATGGCCTTAAATCCTGGGAGGCGGCTGTAAACGGGCCCAAGTGCAGCCCTTTTACACGCTGTTTAATCTGCCCACTGGGGTCCTGAGAGAGGCCGGGGTGGTGACTCCTGGATCATGGAGGAGCTCCAGGAGTGCAGAGGTTGAGTCTGGTTCTTGGTGTCTTTCCACTCAATTACTGAGGAGAAGGCCCTTCCAGGGTGTTTTCCTCCCTTAATGAAGCCGCCATAATGGCAGTGGTCATTTGGAAAAAAGCGGTCAGACTCGTTATAATTTGCTGATTATTAATCATTTGCAAACATCAGCATTCTTGCAAGAATGCAGGAACTTTTCCGTCCACTGAGTCAGTACCATTTGTTGGATGACATCAAGATGTCAAGACGTCCTTCAGCCGCATGGGTCGATCCTAACAAGCTGCTTCCAGCCTTTCAGGAACACCCCGCTGGTAAAAACACGTCTTTTCAAACCATAAATGATTAAATGTTTTGCTGTTAAAAATTACCACCGCCTGCTAACTCCTGGGAGCAGTTTTATATGAAACGTAAGCTGTCCTTCAGTCCAAACATAAACACACGCTTTCAGATACCAGCTCCAGCTCCCTCTGGTAATGCTGCCGTCTTGAAAATGTTTTTAAAAAACATTGTCAAGCTTGTAAAGCGAATTTGCTTAATATTATTGAAAGTACGCTGCACACAAATAAGCTCTTTTTACTTTTAAACTCCCCACACCTTCACCTCTCCACCCAGCGTGCACCACACACACACACACACACACACACACCACCTGAAGAGACCAAGTGAACAGAAGGAAACCTGCATTACAAATTACTGCACATCATAGAAATTGTGCAGCAAGCTTTTTAAAATACCAGCGCTGCCAGTGAGGCGCTTTGTAATTTATCCCTTCACGGCTGTTAGCCGCGCAGCGCAACGGTGATTTATTTGGTTTAAGAGAAGTTTTGTTTAGAGAGATAATGAGCAGGACTTCTCTTTAATGATTTAACACGGCGCGGTGGAGGAGAGAGAGGGAAGGGGGGAAGCACATATATTTTTCATATCTTTAACTGCACTGCAGAGAAGAAGAGAAGGAATGAAAGAGAGAAAGATGCATTAGCAATGGAAGCTAACCACCCTTAACACTCTGCATTTTTGATTCATAATGTTTTGTTGTGGAAAATGACTTTTTCACCTCGTCGTAACGCAGCATCATTCCAGCAACTTATGTGTTTCATTGAAAAGGTTTCTCAGGACGTGCTCCGTCTTCACGGCGGCGAGTGTTTCATCCCTTCTGTATTTTTTTTAATCTATAAAAGTAGATCATGTTTGTGCTGATACCACACAATATGCCAGCTTTTGGAAAATCTATTTTGAAAAGTGCTTTAGCTGCTTTTGTAACTGCCTCTACCGTTTTTTTTAACACCTCTCTTTTCATCTTGACATAAACTACAGCATTATTCTATCTTGTTCAGCATTTTTAAGTTTCTCCTCTCACTTAGGATTTAAATCCCAAATTAAAGCAGTTAATTAGAAAATATAATGAAGCTAAGTAGCATAATATGCAAACAGTGCTATGACGCTCGGAGCTGGGGGCTCCGTAAAGCTGAAACCGCCATCGGCGCATGGCGATGATGATATCAATAATAGATTACTTCATCAATCGCTGTTCTCTTGAAGATGGAAATACGCTCTTGGGAAGGGACTGAATTTTTTTTTTCCTCTTTATTATGATTTTTTCCTCCTTCTCCCTCCCGTTCCTGTAGCTTGGAAATGTGTGTTTCATCTCACATTAGGGTGTGCTCTGCATAAGTGCAGGTGGAACTTGCTCTCCCTCTAAATGATCCTTTAATGGAACAGTGTGCACTGGAGCTGGGAACTCTATGGGGCGCTGCCACTGTCGATGAGAACTTCGCCTCAATCAATCCGTCAGGCCCCATCACCTGCCTCAGCAGATGATCCAAAAACCCCTTCGGAGAGGCGGAGTGAGCTTTTTATGTACATCCTCCAAGACTAGAGGACACACACACACACACACACACACACTCACAGGGGCGGCAGCATCACAAGTGAGAGGTGTCTGTTTCATTGAGAGGCTTGACGTTGATCAGTCGTCAGAGAACCACTTTGCCTCCCTTTTATTTTTATCAGGATCATCTTGGAATAGATCAAGTGCTTGCTTTGCGCGGCTCGGGCCTAAAAACAGAATCAATTTGGAGGCTTTATTTATTTATTTTCCTCCCAATATCTGTTACATTAGGGGATGTTTCCATAAGTGGATCCCTCTCGAGTCCAAGCGGTATTGACGTGGCGTCGCTTCCTGCTTCACTCAAGCAAAGTGACAGCGCCGCGAACGACGCAGGCCTCTGCTTTTCACCCTTCACTCCGACTCCTCTGAAAACTCCATCACGACTTTCTCTTCATTTCCCGGCCCCTTTTTTCTCGATCTCTTGTGGTTTCTCTTCCTCTATCTTTCCATCAGCATCCATCTCCGCTGCACATCTGCAAATTTGACATCGCGTTTGCTGTAGTTTGCCCCCCATCTGCTGCTGCAGCCTGGCTCGGAGAACATCCATTAAACTTGAGGCTGTAAACTCAGCAGAATCCTGCCTTCCTCGGTCCTCGTTCTTGATGTGTGCCCGTCTGTCTCCGTCAGAAACAGCAGCCGCTCTGTCTGTCAATAAATATCTTCTCTTTTGACATCATGTTCCTGTCTGTTCATCTGTCTGTCTGACACGTCGGCAGCTGTCTCTGCGCTCCAGGGTTGCTGTCAGCCAAGTGTTGGTTTCTGTTCTGCTGTCAATTCACCTGCTCGTCACACTTCCTCAGATTAGACGTGTCAACTTACCTCCAGCTTTTCCGCCTTCCTCTGGATGGGTTTATAAAAAAATAAACAAGGAAGCAGCGCATTACGTTTACTCTTAAGAGTGAATTAGTTTTGACATGGTGAAATGTTCGTGCATCTCCCTGTTCGCTGTTAAATATAGTTACCAGGAGAAACGTAGCAACATTGTCAAGGTAATTGTGAAGGAGTTTGGTGATTTAGAAACTTAATAAATATATATATTCTATTACGTGTGTGTGGAAGAAGACGAAATCCTAATAACCGCGAAGATAAGATGGACAGAAATGGGGAGAGGAAGTGAAGGGCGGTATGGCCCAAAGGGCGAAGAAACAGGGATGTGTAGGGAGATGGATGGAGCGAGGCTACGTGGAGACGAGTGGTAGGAGAAGCAGAAGATGGAGGTGAGGCTAGATGAAGGAATCTGAGATGGCAGACGAGATGGAGGTGGGAGTAGGCAGAGGGGAGCTACCTGCTGCTGATGGCAGTCAGAGTCAGTGAAGGATGGAGGCCGATCCAGCTGTGACATTAAAGCAGCAGGTGGGGGCCATCATTAGGACTGGCGCAGGAGGCTAGATGAGCCCACGTGCGCTCATTTCTTTGGGGCCCAGCGGACCACTGCAGCGTCTGTGTCTGTGTGTGTGCATTCATCCAAAAGAGCTGAAACACAGTCCCATAACTTCAGAGCTCATACCCACCTCACCTTTTCATCCCCCCCAACTGAACCCCTCCTCCTCACGGAGATTCTTCAGCAGATTCACTCCGTTTGGGCTGAACGCTTTCCTGTGTCTGGTGGTGTGATGGCTCTCCTTAAACAAAGAAAAATACAGACATTTGTTTGACTTTGGTTTCATTTCTTGGCTGTTTTTTATCTACACACTTGAAAAAAACCCCAGACAAAACAGATGTCCGGTGTGTGTGAAGGGGGAAAAAAGGGGACACGATAATTTGTGCATAACCTTTGCTCGCTTGCTTTCTGTCTGATTATCTCTGCTCATAAAAATGTTTTGAGGACATAACTATGATTTAGCTGTTTCCATTTCATTTTCTCGGTGTGGACGGTTTTTGGCCAGCCCGGTCTTAACTGGAAAGACACGTCGAAAGCAAGGCTGCATCTTTAGACAAGAATAATTACTGATAATTACATCAATATCCCATTTTTCTTGGCCATTCTTGTGTGTGATACTAACTTTTAGCTCAATCAAATATAAGACCTGTGACGCCTGTTGGGATAAACTCTAGAAAAGATTGGTATGGTGCCATATTTGACCTGTCTCTATCCCATAATGCCTTGTGTACAGCTGAATGGGCATGAATGATTTGGGGGAGTGGCACTACGGGTAGCCCGAGCCCAGCTCCTGCTTCAGGCCTTTTCTTAGATCCTCCATGCCTTCCGGACCTGTAGACGGGCCTATCCAGGAACAGCATTAGGCAAATGAAGTTGTTTGTATCAAATATTGACATGTTATCTCTTCATCATCAAGCGACGGGAGGGAAGACGAAGAGAAAGATTGTAACTGTGGGTAATTGAGCCGTGTCTCCCCTGCTTATCGGTAAAGCTCCGGCACGTCACGGACCTAACGAGCTGTGGCGCGCCGATTAGTCTGAGGGGAAAGTCGAACGTGAAACACCAGAGCCTCTGTCTTTCTTTTTCTTTTTCTTTTTTTTCCTTTTTCCATGTCTGCAATGGATATTATGAGCATCCCTGGAGGGCAGAGGCACAGCCTTATTAGTTCAATTCATGAGGGGGAAGAGAATTGATATGGATGAATGGCATGTTAAAGTATCCCTTTGTTACAATAACCATCAAGGCTGATGGTTTGGGCTGATGATGCAGCCCAAGGCAGCAGGACGACAAGCTGAGGCCTTGACCTGGATGGCAGCGAATGCACACACACACCATGGGCAGGGGGCTGATTACACACCGCCTTAAACAAATGGATTTGCCCCCTTAACATTTAGATATGGGATCTTTCTCTCTCTCTGTGTGTGTGTGTGTGCGTGCATGTGTGTGTGTGTGTGAGTGTGTGATAAAGATTGGGTGTTGTTTTTTCCATGAGGAAGGATACCCATTTGTCTGTATTTGTATCAGCGTTTGTGTGTGTGATGCCTTGAGTGTATTAGATAATCACATAGTGAAGAACTAATTGTGAATGTGTGTTATCAGCCTTTGTGCGCATATTGGGTTTTTATTTTTCCATTTATGCATGGTTATTTAGGGTTGTGCATGTCTGTGAATAATAAAACTCCTTTCTGTGCGTGCATGTGTGTGTGTGTGTGTGTGTGTGAGTGCAGTGGATGCCAGGTGCTTCCACAGGGCATTAACCAGCTTGAGCTGGTGCCACTCTGAGAGTAATCCAGTGAAAAAGGCTGAGATGAGAATCTCGCAACATGCCAGTTTGATTTGTACCCCTTGCTATCAAAGAATGCTAATTAAAATCATATTTTGCATATGTCTTGTCTTTCATGCGCGTATGCAAATGGCCCCTGTTGCCTTTCAGCACTCTGTAATTAGGTTTATGAAGGACAGCTGTAATACATAATTAACAGAAATGTTTGCAAGCTCTTTTTTCTCCACGTCTAAACACGACGACTTAAACAAGCATCCGTGAAGTGTTTCAAGGCCGTGCTTTTCTCTCAGATGCATCCACTAATTCTTCTATGCCCCCCCTCATTTGGAGCCTCTTAGAAATATCTTAATTACGTTGTTTGTTTACTTATAGATGATGGCATCAGTCAAAGGCACTTTCAAGAGGCCAAAGGAGCTCCGCATTTTGATCTCGGTTGTCTCCTTGACTGGAATGAACCAGATTTAATCGTACGCTTGCTTCCAGTTTAACTCTGAGGCAACATTCCGGATGGGTGGATGGATTGAGTTAGAGAGGATTGAGAAAATCTAGAGTGACGATAATGAGGGAAAACAGTGGAACATGTTTGAATATTTATACTGTGGTGTTAGTTAGAGTCGGCCTCGGGGGCCTCCATGACGGACGCGACTCTGGGGCTATGATGGGGTGGAGGACGCTGATGTGTGCGTGTGTGTGGGTGTGTGTGTGTCCAGTTGTCAGAAGGGGTGTTGGCATAAAGGGAGGAAACATAAATGGTGCAATAATTATGCTTTTGCTTCACAAAACCCTGACCACTGAGTGAAAATGAAAACTTCAAAAACACTCACACGAGTTTGCCAAAGAGAAAATAGAATAACGTTGACTGGGAAGTGGGGGGGGGGGGAGTGAGAACATCCAGAGACGGAGGAAAGGGAGGAGCAGCACAGGGGAGGAGCTGATCCTGTGCAGCGGCTGTGCCAACCGCATGACTGTTGGTGCAAATCCCTCGGCCTCTTTCATGTTGCTCCATCCTTGGCTTTCAGATGTGGTCATTGTCTCTCAGTTGCACAATAATGGGAAGTGATGTGCGCTAAATGAAAAGGCCAGGGGATGAAAACACTGGTTGGATGTCAGAGTAGTTAGTCCTGTCATCCATTCATTATGTTTTCATAAGCTGTTTTGGAGACACGGGAAACTCAGGGCCCTCTACAGAGTCAGGGCGTTGTGGTCGCTGTCATGCAATGGTGCCCTAGTGCTTTTGAGTGCGTGCGTGCTACGGCGTGCACCGTCGATACATGTGTGTTTAAATCTTTGCACGTGTACACAGTGGCGTGACACAGCATGTGGTACGGGTTTCCTGATGTTTAACTAAAGAGGTGTCTGTTAAGTAAACACACTCATCGTTGGAAGGCCTCGTTTTATCGCCCTCCTTTAGCCTTTGGCGTTTTTACCTGTGTGGTCAGAAGCAAAACCTGATATAAAATATTTATTAGATGAGCATCTACAACTGATTAACTTTTCAAATCAACCCCTTTTAAAGCCATACTATGCAAATTTTTCATATTTTTAAATCATTTTCTTGAGCCAGTATGTGCTAAAATGACTCAGACCCCCACCGCCCTCTGTGGCCTGAATACCGCACTTGCAACTTCAGAGTGCCAGTTCAGTCTGTTGACATGCCTGGTGCTGCAGTCTGCCTCCAGCATGTTTCCTGCATGTTTTAGATCATGAACACAGCTGATTTGTTTGATTTAGTGATGAACCGCTCCTGTAGACACTAATGAAGGCTGAGGAGACATTTCAGCAGTTAGATTAAGGCGTTAAAAAGATAAAAGCACAGCGAGGAGAGAAGTTTCACTTTTGGTTTTACAACAGTGAATTAATAACGGACTCTAGGGGGTGCTAAAAGCAAGCAAAACTACTAAGTGTGCCTTTAAGACTGTAACTGCAACAAGCTAACCCTCTCAAACACCAAATAAGCTGTAAGCTGTGTTCATGTGAGAGTAGCAGAGAATCAAAACACTATTTTGAAAAGCCAACAGATTGCAGAACTGTGTGATATTCTGTTGTTTTTGACCAAAACAGCTAAATTTCCATCATTTATGATCATAAAATGCAGTGATTTGCTTTATTTCTAGGGATACCAGTCATTTTAATGTTAAAATGTTCTCCAGAACAATGGCACACCTGCTTATCAGTGAAGAAATGTATTAACCAGCATGTCACATAAGCTTTAAAAAATCTTTTCATATAACATCATTCTTTAACAGCTATAGAAGCTCCAGCTACACCCCCGTCTGCCTAAATATAAGGAAACTAATTCTCTTTCTAACAGTTCATGATTGACCTGGGTGCTTTCTGAGTGATCTTGTTTTATCTTCTCACACCTGTGTCTGTCTTTGATCAGCCTAGTTTGATAACGTTTCACTGCTAACGCTGTTTGTTTTGCAGATGGGCCTTTGTGATGAAGAAGCACCTGAATACCCACCTGCTGGGAAAACATGGAGTCGGGCAGCGGAAGGAAAGGTAAATCAAACGCATGCGGCTGCATTTCTTATAAGTCCCAATCTACATTCTGAACCACTGTTCACGTTTTTGAAGATTTTATGAGTATTTATAGGGGACATCAAAAAGTTTAGATGTGTCAGAATTTGGTTGGTTTAGTTGTGTTTTCTAGGCAACAAAGAGTGATATTTTCCAATAATTTCTAAAAAAAGAGAAAAGTCCTGGCATGGGAACAGCAATTAGTTCAAGATTCTGAAGAATGACGAGAGGAGACTCTGCAAGCTTTCAAGCAAAAAAAAAAAAAAAAAATCCCCTGCTTTTAAATTTCAAGCTAGATATGAGTTGAGATGGTCTCTCTTGCCCTAATGAGTTAAATGGCTGTCTGCTGTCTGTCTCCCTCTCTTGCTTACATCACTTTCTCTCTGTCAAACTTTATCTCCCACTCTCCCTCATCTTACTTTCTGCTCTGCCTCCTGAATTAGGGATGAATGATGTTTCTTGTAGCGTTTATGTCTGCGTATGCAAGTGTGTGTTTCTGTGTATGTGTTGCATCTTTCGCTTGGCCCTGTCTATCAGAACCAGAGCCCTGCTGTCAGTGTGTGTGTGTGCGCATGTGTTGTATGTGATGAGGAGATGAAGTTGTGAAGCACCCCCCACCCTCTCCTCAACACTGACAAGCCAAAATGAGACGTTAAACACCTCTCAATCTGTCAAGCGAGCTGCTAAAATAGAAACAGACCCGCTTTTTCATTACTCCGCAACCAAATTGATACTTTTGACAAGATGCGGTATTAGACATGACAAGTGGCCTCAGATATGGAAGTAAGCAGCCCAGCCAGACACCCCTCCATCTTTTCAGACATTAACAGCTAAATTCCTGCTGTCAGATGTTCATCTGGATTCGATGGAAACAAATCCCTGATATCCTCAACTACTTCAAGTCTGTTTCATCCTCGTTTTTTTTCCCTTAACCTTTATTGAACCAGTGATTGTTGATAGAGTTCCATATTCTGGTCTACGTGTGCCCTGCACACCTCTGTGATCATCTCAAGCAGCCCAAACAGAAAGGTTGGGTGAAGTTGAGCCACCATTGTTGCGTCTCTGATCCACATCTAGAGGTCATGATGGAGCAGATATGATCAGAATAATAAAGTATAAGCCAGGATTGTTTGATGTGTAGTGATGGCATATAATCTGTGATTTTTAAGATTTTTAAGAACAAGGAGTCTATAATTAAGATAAAAAATGGCGTAATAGTACGAGATTACAACATTGAGCTAATCTAAGATATTTTTTATAAAAGCATGAAATGAGAAAATACCTGACAAGTGTGTTGCCTTCATGGACTGAATGTTTTGAAAACTCGTGTAAATCCCATGATCTCACCAAGACAATAGTGAGATGTAAATGACAAACTGAGACATAAACAGGGGTTTACGCTGTTTTTCTTTCTATGTATCGTGGAAATGCAAGAGCAGATCCAAATTAGTTTTAATGTTACTTGCCATCTATCTTTCTCCAACAAAAGGCAATTAACTTGTTGAGTCAACTCAATTCAAGACTGCCGTCACAGTTTGACATTTGACATTATTAGACACATGGCTGTAACTCATTCCATTTTAGCTACATAGATGCAATGGGTATATTACAAGTCATTCCCAGCACATAGTCTAAGCACTGAAGGGGTCATATATATGCAAAGCTCTCCTTTTGTGCTGCCTTATGGTCCTTTACTACCTCTATAACCACACCAAATATGAATAAAAATCATCCATTTGTTTTCTGTGTTTGGCTTCAGGAATTATGTGTCTAAAACAAACCGTTTAAAAAAGTCCCCGTTTGTGATGTCACAATAAGGGAAATTAGCATAAAACCTCCTCTCACCTGTTGATGCTGGAGGAGCAGCATCTCTACTCCTGGAAATCTGAGCTCCTCACCTCATGGCAGCCAACCAGGGGGTGGGTGGGCGTGGCCAGCAGCAGCTTATTAGTGACAGCTCTGAAACAGCTCATTCTGGAAGGTACTGAAAATGTCTGGTGAGATTGCTTTATGTGAGAAGGATTTTCATGAACATGTCTTGTTTCAACCATGTGACGATTATATCTCGTTTTTGAAAACGTATGTCTCCTTTAAGTTTTAAAATCAGCTCTATTCAAGATGACACCACAGTTAGTGGACACAAAAAAGGGCTTTAACAAAGATAGTTTTACAGAAATTGGCTCACAGCACAAACTCTTGACTGCTAACAAATTCCACAAGATTTTGAGATTGAGCATAGAAGATATTAAGACTGAAACATTGATTCTTATTCTGCAGCATCGCTGGTAAAGCCACTCTTTAATACTGCAGCGATTCATGTAACTTTCTCCTGTTAAATAACTTTTTCATGTTTTAAGTCTCTGAATAATGTCAAAATTATGTCCTAAAGTTCTATTGGAACTGTCAACAGAGGAGCTTGTGAAAGTAGAAGATCCCAGTCTGCTCAGATGAGTTCATATCCACAGGCCCGACAAAAGCTCCACACATTGTTCTGTAGAAACTTAAATCGAACATTTGAGAAGGCATTTCATTGCCTAGGTTAGGATACCTCACTAATTCAGTCAGATTTTAGCAGATGTGCCGATGTCGTTTCACCCAGAGAGCATCTCCTATGCTGTGAAATCTACGTTTAAACTTGTATTTATTCTCGCAGCATCATCTGACCAGCGAGGCCAACAAAAAACATAAAAGCTGTCGATCCCTTCGCTCAGCGCGCTGGCTAACCTCAGATTCGTCCTGACAGTTATCCAACTATTATTTATTCAGAATTTCACAACAAGATGTTTTTCATCACATTAAATAAATTATATATTACATGTTTATGAATTTAACATCATAAGAAAGAAAGTAAATCCTGTAAGCTCACTGCAGCAGCTCATACTCACCACGATTAATTCAATTATCTTCTATTTCATTATTACTCAAATGCATTGATGTTGAACTCTACAGCTGTATTAATAAATCAGACGTTTCTATGTCCGCTTTATTTTGGATTGTTTCTTATTTGGTCTGGCGTGTTTTTAAGGGTTCGTGTGCGTGATAGCACCAAGGGTAATGCTACTAAACCATGTTTAGATCTTAATGCATCAAGCTTTTTAATCTGGAGGATTTTACTTCTCTGCATCTTGCTTTTTCAAAGAAATGTGTCAAAATAACAAACGTCACAGAGCACACATTCATTACATACAAAATACTTGGAGATAAAGAAGCTGTGAGGTGTGTGTGTTACCTAAAAGTGTTTGATTGAGCCAAGTTGAAAGATAAATGCAGACTGAGCTTATTACATCATCTACATGTTACATATGCTGAAAGATAAAGTCTCCCCTCCTGTTCCTGTGAGCCGCCATCATACAAATCTCCTTTTTACCTCCTTTTTGTTCATGGCTTTTGTACTCTCTCTCTCTCTTACACTTAAATATGTGCAGACACAGACATTCGAGCAGATGCACTCTCTCTCTCACACACACACCGAGTCACACACACTTAGAGGGAGGACAGCCACAAGGTTTGTTCTATTTAAACCTGTAAAACACGGTGTCATCATTTTTCTAACAGTCCTGCAGACAGAATTTATCTCATCATTAATTAACCATCATATTTCCAACACAGTGCAGCTTAATTAGCACAAGGTCATTGGGGAGGGCTTATTAAGTGGAACAAATTTGGGCAAGTGTAAGAGAGGAGGCAGAGGACGCAGGATGGAGGAGTGAGGAGGAAGGGGAAGGGAGATGGAGAGATAGGTTGACAAAGAGACGGGCAGGGAGGGGAGATGAAAGCAAGAAATGAAGGAAATGGAGGAAAAGAGGATGTGTGTGTGTGTGTGTGTGTGTGTGTGTGTGTGTGTGCGTGTGTGCGTGCGTGCGTGCGTGTGTGTGTGTGAGCGGTTTGGGCTGACTTGACAGAGCCGACTCAGTGATTGATAACTGCACTGGTTTTGAAAGCCCAGACCTGGAGACTGGGACGGTTGCTGAGGGAGAAGGAGAGACAGGGAGAGGGAGCGGATGGGGAATTTTCCGTGCATTTGTGTGTTAGTGTGTGTTAGTGGGGGTGAGTGTGTGTATCTGAACAGGCAACTGGGGACCAGTTTGGGGAGGGGTGGGGAGTTGAGAGGCAATGGGGGTTGTTGGGGGGAGCCAATTGCAAACATATGCTGGCTGGCAGGCGGTGGAGAGATGGATTGCAGTGGGACAGTGTCAGAGAGTCAGTTTCATCACCATCTCTACAGCCCTGTTCACCAGGTATTTTTAGAACACTTGGGAGATCTGTTAGTCAAAGGCAGAGAGGAGGAGGAGGAGGAGGAGGAGGAAGAACAGGCCTGGCTAGCTGTTTGTTTCACCAGGCTCCACTCAACCAAACGGGTTTGGTACCTCCAAGTTATTCTGGGCAGGATTCTGTGAAGAAGATGGAGTCGCAATGGTATGGGTGTTGAAGGGTTGACAGCTGACAAGTGGTGTTAATAATAATAATAATAATAATAATAATAATAATAATAATAATAATAATAATAATAATAATAATAATAATAATAATAGTTGAACTTCACTGGTTTAGGAATTCAGCCAAAACATTATGACCCCCACCCAAAGTGGAAGTGGATGCTGAACGCTGCGGACAATCCTCAATCACTCCAAATAGACTTTGGTGTTAGATTAAATTAATTTGTTTTTTGTCATTATGGCAAGTAGAAGTTGAATTGTTGCAAAGTAAAACAAATATATATATATATATATATATATATATATATATATATATATTTCGACACAGTTTATTTTGATTATTTTCATTCTTAGAGTCCAGTTTTAAAATGTGAGATATAAAAATGTTCCCTTTGCACTAAAGCGATAATCTGTAGCTCTGTGGAGCTTTAAGAACATGTTTGTTTATTGTGAGCTTCATATGAATGCCTAATTCAGTGATATTGCTGTTTTGGTTTAGTTTGAAATGTCGCTGCTTGAGTTTTGTAGAGACAGGCTTGTTTTTAATTAGTTTTTTGTTTGTTTTATTATTTTTTTCATTCTGTCAAACATTTTTATTATTTAGCCAAATTCTGGTGGCAGAATTTGCAAAAACGTGGCATTTTTCTTTTCCTATTTTGGAAAGTTCCAGACAAAGAAACATGACGTGGAAGTGGAAGCCAAAACTAAACAATGTCCCCCTAGTGGCTGGTTGCAGTATACCTGCCCTACTCCTTCATGTAAATGACTGGATCTTTCCACTCATATTTATTTCCAGGGTTTTGAAGCTGTGTTTTAAAATCATTTTCTTATATAATTAGAAGTAACTAATAACACTATTATTTAATCTTCTAAAACACCATGGTTGTGTGCAGGTGAGGAGGCAGGACTTTCTGTCCCATTTCTTCATAAACCTGCAGCACCTGTAAACAATACCACCTTTTATATGCAGATTTATTTTTTATCAAAACACAGCTGTGAGCATTTCAAAAACATTTACCACAATATCTATACAGTATTTGGACAACCCTGGCATTCACTATATCCTCACATTATCATTAAAGAGGCTGAAAAGACGTCATCAGCTGATTGTGAAGGTTATCTTTGGAAGTCCTGATGGCTCCGTTAAACATGTGCAAAACGTCCTTTTGGCCTAAAATCTTCAAAATCTATTAATATAAGAAGTTTGTTTCTTTTAAATGTTTTTAGGATAAATTATAACAAAAACTCAGAAAAAGTTCCTTAAAAACAGAAAAAAAAACTCTAAAAGCACTTAATATTTGTACATGAGATTATTTTTCTCACACATAGTTTTTGCTGTACCTGTATGGAATTAGGACACCGTGTCTCAATACAATCACTTCCCACTAATGAGTCGTGGACACCGGTGGCTGCTGCTGCCTCATTCTGACTTTAAATAAAAAGCTAACATTAGTCCCTTATGTTCTAACCCCAGAGGAGGGAAAAGGAAAGATGAATTGAAGGGGAGGAAGGGTGAGACGACAAACTCGGACTATCTGACAGGTTCTGGGTGAAAGAGAGGAAGAGAGAGATAGAGCTGAACTGTTAGGAAGTGACACAACTGGGTCTTTGTTTCAGTCACACCACCACTCCTCACTGCAGGCGCTGAGCACAGATGAGGGGCTTTTTGTCCTTTTATCTGCCTGTGTGTGTGTGTGTGTGTGTGTGTGCTGTCACGTACGAGTGTTCTTATGAAGAACACGCGTCCTCACAAGTTTACTACAACCGGCCTCCTTTTTGTGTCTGCGTGTGAAGCGACGGCATCGTAATGTTTTGCATTACACCTTGAAATTATAATAAGCTGTTGTTGGGATTAATATTTAGTGCATTTTTCATCAGCTTATTTTTATTTGTGAGGTCTGAGTTGGCAAACTGAGGGAGGGAAGAAGTCGCAAAAGTTACAGAATTTGCTTCTATTAATTTTGATTGAGTCAAAAATGCTGGTTCCTCCTTTTTTTCATAAGAGAACAATGGAGGTGTCTTGATTATAAAAGGAGGAGGGAATAAATCACAGCAGTAAAGAATAACACCCTCCAAGGAGGAACACGGAAACGTAATGATGAGCAACAATTCTTTTAAGGAAGATTCCACTGATTTAACTTTAACATATAAAAACGGTACTTTTCCTTTCTTGTTCACAGTAAAGTGTCGTTTTTATTCCATAGCTTGGTGTCAGATGCTTTTCTTTAATGTGGGGCCTGCAGGCACCTAAACAAACATGCTTGTGTAAAGGCCACGGGTCGAGAGCCTGACTGACAGCAGCAACCTTGACTCAATTGCTTGTAATTAGTCCTTTAAAAACAGGCCGCCGAAAGACAACTGACCTGTCTCACATACCTGTTTTCATAGGTAATTATTAAAACGTCGGCCATTTTCACGCTTGTAATAATAAACTTCTCCAGCTAATACACTCATCACTCTTAGAAGTGGAGTGCTGACAAGCCAGAAGAAAGATATATTTGTTTAAAAGTAAGGAGGGAGAGCAGAGAGCCTGATACCTGCAGCTGTTGTTTTTCTTTTATTTCCTTAAAAAAAAAAAGATGTACAACATTACAGTGTGTCTGAGCTACGTAAGCTGGTGCTAAAATCCCATGGAAGGAAGCAGAAAACCAGGTGAAAAGGCATGAACGCAGATCCAGAAATAGCTAGCATGATGCACGCCGCGCAGGTGTGGTGACTCACTAACTGAAGACAGGGGAACTGCTACAAAGCTGCAGTGACAAACACATGAAAAAGGGACTGTTTCTGCATTTAAATGTAAACTATTTAAATGTTCTTTTATGTAGATTTAAACTTGGCCTGTTTAAGTCTTTGCTTTTTGAAATAGTTATTTATAAAGTTAGAAAATGAGTTTAAAGCCGCAACTTTTTCACATTTTTAAATAATGCTCTTGAGCCAGTATGTGTTAAAATGACCCTTTACTGAAATGTTACTCAGACCCCCACCGCCATCTCTGGCCAGAATACTGCACTTGCAACTTCAGAGGGGCGGGCCGCTCCCGGCTGGAAAAAGGAGCTGACATACCTGCGCTGCAATCTGCTTGCAGCATGTGTTCCTGCAGGATTTCAGCAGTTAGATTAAGGTGTTAAAAAGACGAGTGCACAGCGAGGAGATAAGTTTCACTTTTGCTTTGACCACAGATAATTAATAATGGACACACGGGGGTGCTAAAAGCAAACAAAACTGCTAAGTCTGCCTTTAAAATATGAGAAAACCTGCATCTGCTTAACTAATGCACCACTGATAAATGCACACGGTGCTGCATGTAGCCGGGCCGCGCACCCAGTTCAGCTGAGCGGACATCTGGCTTTGCAGTGCCGTTCTCTGGGCTTGCAGCCGCGACCCAGCATGCAATGCAGCGCAGCCATATTGCCCCGGCACAGAGGGCCAAGACCATCCAGGCTGGAGCGGGGGGAGCGGGGGCGGAAGAGCCATGCCTGGAGCCAGCATGGTGGCAATATGGACCACATGGAGCAGGCGGGGGTCATGTCACACGGAAATCAGCAGCCAGCGTGTGTGTGTGTCTGTGTGTGTGTTAGCAGTGTGATGGGGAGATAAAGGGTAGATAAAGGCAACTAATTCATTATAATAAATCCTTTCCCTTAATTATTGATAATGAATCTGCTCTTTAATCTTTCCTTTTCTTCCCTCTCTTATCTGCCTGTGTCAGCACTTTGTCTCTCTGGCGTGGTGTTGGGTGGTAAAGGCCTAGTTCTCAGCCACCCAAGGGCAGCAGTCACTAACATCCTGTGTGGCTGTGCAGCAACATAACACCCCCCAAAAAAAAATCCTTCAAGTGTATTTAAATGTAATTTAGAGCCCAAGAGGACAGAATCTGAAAATAAAACCTGACCAAGATGCATCAGGAAGTGGGTTTCTGCTCCTTTTCCCAGAGGTCCCTGCAGCCCGTGTCGTCCCAGCCCGGTGCTGGCGAGGCCTCAGACCTCTAGCTCACCTTTTGGGTTTGCTGGCTGCTTGTTTGAATGGGAGCCAGCAGACGGCGCCTCCCTGTTTACCCCACTCAATATTTCATGGAGAATGAACACTTGCAAAATGAGGGATCGCGTTAATATTGCTGTTAAAATTAAGCGATAATTAAAATTTGTTAGTTTAAAAGCCATTGCAGTCTATAAAAGTTTGATTACTGGAAAATTAGGTGCATTAAGTTTTTATGGGTTGGCTTGTGCTAACTCTCGGGAACGATTTTTATGCACTTGTCACGGGCATATGGTGTTGGAACTGTGAGTGTGTGTTTGTGTAGGGTGTGTGTGTGTGTGAGGGAGGCGTGTTGCCTCTCTGGAAGCTGACACACTTAAAACTAAACTCTTCTCTCTTGTGGAGGATTAGGTAAATCGCTGCAGTACCAGTGCTTGGGAACAGCACCTGTGACAAAATGCCAATTATAAATCGGATGGCGTGTCTTGGAGTTAAAGTCAGAGGTCGTATTCTGGTCATCTCATTTAGCCGGTGATTTCACATCGGCGATGTGTTATTGTTGGTCGCTGTGAGATCCAGCTCCACGTTGTAGGGTGCACCGGGGTCGTATCGGCTCCTATTACTAACAGTAATGTTGGTCAGCAGTCGACAGCTCGTCCCAGAGTTGGAAGCCACTTCTCACGTCATCGCAATGTGACCTTGACTTGTGGAATAAATCTGCTACAATAGTTCATCTTCTCTACCTCATCTGGATGGTGCAGCTCCAACAGTCCCACCAGCTTTTGAAGGCTTTTCTATTTTTTTAAATTCCTCCTCAGAATGATCTCACCCTCTTGTGAAGCCAAAGTGACATTACTCAACCAGACAACAACAGAGAATGTGCACGGTTCACCTTCATATTCATTTCACATCCCGTGGCACAAAACCAGCCGGTTACGCAGTGACACAATTGCACAGCTAACTGTTGACAGAAGTTGGACATTATGTGCAGTGGGACAGTGGAAAAACTGGGCTGTTGCCCGCCTGTTTTTCTTCCTTATTGAAACATCAGACTGTCATAGCAGAAATGGATGTTGCCAGGCATCACTAATGAACCAATTAATCAATGAATTAGCTGAGCAGCGATTAAATTAATGCGAGCTGGACGGGCGAGCGGCAGTCCTGGATATATCCTGGGGAAGGTGATTAACACACACACAGAACAGGCAGCAATCAACAAGGCCGCTATTAAATCAGACAACTTCCTGAACTTTTCTCTTTACAGCTAAATGTGGAGCAGCTTAATTCATTTTGTTTTGTTGCGAACCAAAGAAACATGATTGCATTCTCTCCTTCTGGTGCATTGTGAAGCTAGGCTTCAGTCACTTTGTTTAGCTTCTAACAAACTCTAGTAGCAGATCATACTCACTGGATGTGATTAAAATAATACATGAATGTATGTTATTATAACCTTTGGTCAGGCACAGTTTAAAATGATCATTTATAAAAATAGATGTTAATAAATATGCTTGGAGATTTTCTTGCTTCATAATATTGGTGGTAAAGATAATCTTTTACAGTACATTTAAAGGTACAATAAGTAAGAATTTTACAGTGAAATAATCACATAACAGTCTGATGTCTCAATCATGTAGGAAGGAAGGTTACATTGAAACAGATTTCATTCTCAGCAGGGGGGTTGTCAGTTTTTCTTCTTTTAAAAAGGCCAAAGAGGGATGTAGTTACTGTTTGTCCCGCCTCCATACTTCCTGGTTCCAGAGCCAATCATGTGTGAGACCTCAAGGTTGCCAAGTCTGCGCTGGCATTTGTTATTCAATATCAGGCAACAAAAAGCACTACTGTAAAAGGAGCAACAGAAGTTATTTCTTGTATTCCTAAGAAGCCACTGCATCTTTTTTGTTTTATTCTAATATCGGGTGAAGAATACTAGAGGCTAGCGCTGAGCTAACAATGCTAACGGTGGATTAGAAAAAAAAAATGGCGCTAAGAAAATCACAACCTACTTTTTTCAATTACCAAAAACTTGCTATTACAATGAAATGTGTTTATCAACTAACTGTGTACAACTCGTCTTCACTCGTCATCTAGAATCTTACGAATGGAGGGTGGGATTGTCACTGAGAGCAAACTTGTTTGTTTGGACACATGGACTGCAGTACCCACATTTGTCCACAGGATATCATTCTTACTTCATGCACCTTTAACATTATTTGATAGGTCGATATGCCGCTGTTTAGGTGGCCATATTAGTAAATTCTTGCCAGACTAGAGCCCTGAATGCATTGGAAGTTCTACATTGTGTATTGATGTTTTTCACAGAAACACGTCAAACTCATGTAAAAATCTCTTTAAACGGTGGAAAAACACTGACTGTTTTGGTGTCTCAGAATTAACCGTGAAACTCAACATCTTTAATTACTTTGTGAACATTTTTCTCGTTTTTACTGAATAACATTTCTTCCTTTCTCATGAAATCTTTTACTACCACAAATAAAAGTCCCGTGTATCAGCTGTGCCCCTGTGTGTGTTCACATCACTGAAGGTTCCTATATGTAGTTTAAAACCTTGTTTTTCATCTTGAGGTCTGAGGACCATAAACAGGACAGTGTAAGGACCTCCAAGGGGTCCTCTGCAAAAGTTGTGTTATGTTGAATTTATTGAACAGAACAACAGTTTTATTGTCGAGTTTCATATTGGTTGTTATCTTTGTGTAAAAATGTTTACAATTAAAAACAAAACCAACTGTCACGGCGTCGCTGTAGTCTCATATTCCCTGAAGTTATACCTATGTGAATCTGGTCTATCTCATGCACCAGTTTAGGTTCGGCGCTGCTCCACATCATCCCTGACATCCGTGATCTCAAGGCCTCCTAAACTCTGCTTCATCTGGGGTCTCCAAGTCTCCGTGTTTGGGTAGTGGAGGGGCGAGATGGCGTGTTTGGGTGGGGCATATCTCCCTTGATTACGTGACATCCTCCGGAAGACCGCTGGAGTTGTTTCCTCCATTACTTAGCGAGGGAAAAAAGAGGCCTTTTCACTATTGAGACTGTCATTCTCAATTTGGGCTAACGGTAAGCATGCACAAGGTCTCCTGCATGCACCCCTACCCCACCTGCTCACACCCCTTCTCCTATCCCCTCCCCTTCCTACGCACACACACACAAATTCACAAACAGCACCACTCCTTCCCTTGCAGCAGGTCACCGTGGTGACAGTTTGATTAGATCATCAATCGTGGCCGTTAACAGCGGTTTTCCTGAGCACCTGGACCGGCAGGTCACAGCTGGCTCTGAGCTACCGCTGTCCCTCTGACCCAGCGCAGTGTGAGTCTGTGGACGTATGCTTGCACACACAAAATTGCACTTGCAGACTAATCGTACTTGTGTGTTGATGCAAAGCTTCTTTTTTTTACTGTATTGTGGCTTGTTGTTTAGTCCTGTGTGTGTGAACCATGCAGATGTGTGCACACGTCCTCACATGTCCAATTTAAGTGAATACCGCTGGGTGCAGAGGTTGTTTTTCACTTTATTGCAAATATAAAAACTATATTTCCTTAGAGGAACTTTAACACTTCTTACTTTATGAAATTCTTTCGTCCGATCTGAGAGGAAAGGAGGACGAAAGTATTCAAAATTCAAACGTTATTACAAACAATTTGACTTCTATGAGAAAGGAGTCTGTGGTGTTGTCTCAGAGTCTATTATTCTCCATGTTTGCAGATACCAGGGTATAGTAGTTATGGCTGTTCATCTGAAACAACACACACACACTGTACAGTAGCTACAGCAGTCCACTTCACAAACACACTCATACATAAATTCACCTGCTTCCCCGCGTCGTCTTCAGCGGCTGCGTCGGGTTCTTCCTCATTCGGGTAAAGCGGTTAAATTTATGGGCTAACAATAATGGGACAAAGTGTGTGTCTCATTGCGATTCCTCAGGTATTCCATGATTAAATAAACGTCCCCGGTCTTTTCATAAAGCTTGTTTATGGCAGCGTGGCACCATATGCTCCTGCTTCCACCCCACCCACCTACCTCTTTCACTCTGTTTAATTCTTTCTCTTTTTCTTTGTGTCTCTGTTTCGCTCAGCGCTTCACACACCGCCTTGCACTGCCTCCGACAGATGCAGGCTAGCCATTATTCTGCAGCGTAGTCGTCGTGGAGAAGCTAAAGTTGTGCATTAACACGATGAAGCCATCAGGGAGTGATGATGGTACTCGTATGTGCCGTTGTTATGTGATGGTTAGTAAATTGTCTCAGCTGTAATGGCAAAAAGATGAAAATATGACTCTGTTTTATCAACTCCAGGTGTATGTGTCGTATTTAAATTTTTTTTCTCCAAATGTCTAGTTTGCAGGCCTGTGTGGCTCAGTCTAGTCACAGAAATCCACTCCAAATAAGTGCGTTCATGCAGGTAAAGCACCTACTTTGGTGATTAATTGTGAAAAGCAGCATATACCTGTGCTTGTGTGTGTTAGGGGATTAAAACAAATCAAGTTCCTACAGAGCGGAGTCAGAAAAGCAATTAATTTCTCCAGCCAGGACAGAACAGTAAACAAATGTGATTGTTGGTCGTATTGTCTCGTTTGGTTTGGTTGTGGTACGCTGGCAGGACACTTGAGAGACCGACTCTGTACTTTTGTTGTTATTATTAATGGCCGTTTCACATTAACTCTGCGTTGCTAATACGCTCGACAATGGCCCAAATCACCTGAGCGATGAGGACGATGGAGGCGGCCCTGTCCCTCTTGTCCAGCTACTGCTGTATCGGCTTCTCTGCTAACCCCCACCCTCCCCACCCCCTCGTAAGCAATGACCAAGATTAATGAAACCTCCGCCGTTTTTAATTAGCATGGCCGCAGTCATCAATTACGTCTGCCCCACCCCAAATACAAATATTGTTATATTTGGAGGGAAAATTCTTGATTTATTTCATTGTGGCGGCCGAAGGAGTGAGATGAATGGCCTCCCATCATGGTCATTTGTGGAGATGAGGAGGAGGAGAAGAGAAAGAAGAGTGTGGGGTTGTGAGGGGGAGTAATAAGATCAGTAAAGGGAGGAGGGGGTCGGTCGCCTACACGGTACAGTAGAGGACGTGTACATGGCCGGTCAGGGTAAAGTCAAGTCTAACAGGGAGAGGCCCGTCTGGGTCTTAGTGTCACACAAACTTAATTAGACTTTCTGGGAACTCTGAGCTGAAAAACTCAGAACGGTGACACCAAACTACGAGAATGTGCACATTTTTACTGAATCACAGAATTAGTGCATTTGATACTTTTGCAAGAAGGTTTATGTATGACCTGGTCAATACGGGCTTATGGTGTAATGTGATCGTGCAAACTGTCTTGTTGCAATTTAGTCTCGAGAAGCTCTAAGTCTGTTTGTTTTTGAGGACAATAAGGACCACATTTTAAGTAGGGGTGGGACTCGATTAAAAAATTAATCTAATTAATTAGAGGCTTTGTAATGAATTAATCTTGATTAATCTAATTTTAATCATTCAAGAAAATTTTCCCCGAAAGCAATTTTTTAAAATAAAAATAATGAGGCAGAGAATCAAACAATAGACACGGACATTATTATTGTAAAGTCAAGCTCTTTTGATTTCTAAAAAATGCTTTTAATTGTATTTCAATTCAAAACAGGAGCTTCTGCTGTGCATCATGCGTAAAAAACGCTGCTGGCATAGGCTGGAGCTATTCCAGAATTTTCTCTACGAAGCCTTCTATCTCCATGACCGATTGGTCAAATTGGATGATTGACACCTCTGTTGGATCGTTAGGGCCAATAGAATCAAGCGTTGCCAAAATTAGATTGACAGCTCAGTCAAAGAGTTCTAAGCCAGTTCTAAGCCAGTTTTTTTGGTCAAAATGACTTTGTTTTCCATCTAAACTGTTTTCAGTGTGACACAAGAGGTAGGGTTAATAGTAAACAATAAGAACGTCAGGATAAAACAAACTTTTCAAGGTGAAACATCAAAGGTAAGAAACTGAGAGACAGAAATGAAGGCAAAAACACTCATGAAGAAAGATTTCCCATCACTCATTTGATTATAGCTTTAGTTGTGTTTTCGGAGCACATAAAAAAGGTTTGCATGGTCTTGTAGCCAAGGTTCTGATGTTTTATTAGAGGTGCAGCTTGATGATCTTTATTGGCTTGTATTTTGCTGCTAAACGGCAATGCACCACAACCTCAGGGCCCTTGGGCCCAAAGGGTTAAATGCATTCATTTTTATTAACATGCCATTTTTTCCCTAATTAATTAATCATAATTAACATGTTAAAGTCCCACCCCTAATTTTAAGACATTTTAGAAACTCCATTGCAAGCACTGTCCACAATTTGTTTCCAGCAGTCAAAGCCCTGTGAGAAGAGGTGACTGGTATTGGTAAATATTTACCATGGTTGGGTTAATCAGTGATCAGCTAGTCTGAAACTCAAAACTCACAAACTCACAATGTTTGTGAGCTCATCGATGCCAAGCAGCCCTAAAAAGTCAGTTTTTTTTAAACACACTAATGCTTAGTTCTAAGTCTTGAAAACTGAGTCAAACCTTCCTTATTTATAGTTTTACTTCTAGTATTGTAATCGTTAATCGCATGTGTTAATGCTTTTTTTTAATTTGACATAAATCCCAATCTGCCTAAATCAGCATTGGCAGCTCATATTTGCACAATTCTCAGAAAATGGTATCGGCCCTAAAAACAAAGGAATGCATCTTTTCTTGAATGAGACTGACTCTGACTCTATATTTTTGCCTCAAAACATAAAGCAGCAACAAGTGCAGAAAAACCTGACTTATTTCTTATCTGACTGAAATGACCCTCATTATGAAAATACATGCAATCATAAAAAAATGTAGTTTTTTTTTGGTAAAATGTCTCCTTTAAACACACTTTTATTCTTGAGCTGGTTTAATATTTACAGCAGCTCTTCAGGCAGGTTAGGGTCTATGCACTGCACAGCAGCAACACTACTAACGAGATAGGTGTTAAAAAAAACCACATCAGCAAAACAACTTGATTTGTCTCTGATTTGTGTTGCCGTGTAGATAAATGGAGACTGGACTCACAGTAAAAATCTTTACATTTCAGCTTGTTCTGATATGAAGTTTCAAAGAAAAGACGAAACTGTACAGACGTCGTATTTGGCTCGTCTCCACCGTTCTTTTGGCTCTCGCTCAAACCAAGTCTAGACTACATTTTCTCATCGTAGCATTCCTCTATAAATTGAGTTATGAAGAAAAATAAAGAGTTTATTTTTAAAAAGGCTATAATAAACATCAATAATTGACTGTATCCTTTCTGCACTTCGTCAGGTTTGCTAAAGTCTGACTGTGCCTGCTGGTGATAATGGTGCAGCTTTATGACTTGAAGATGTGTGCAGCTCCCTTTTTGTGGTTTGTGAGCTCGGGTGTTTACGCTGCGGTCAGCCACCAGTCATTTGACTTCTGATGGCCACACACACACACACGTACACACAGATTTTCTACCCTCACCACCACAGCCTGCCCACTGACTCAAGAGAGGATGTTGGGAAACATCTTGAATATTTTATGAGGCTCGGGAACCCCACCTCTGCCTTGCCCACCCTGCGAGCCGCAGTCGCTCGTGTCCAGCAGCGCGCGCTCACTCCCGTACACACCAGCAGAAAGAAATAATGTTTTAAATGCAATCATTGTCAGGCCCAAACAATGTCATTTATCAAGGGAGCATTTGGGACTGTATAATAAGTTTCACATTATTAATACAATTTTTCATCCTCTGTCAAGCCTATCTGATTTATGGCACACGTGTGATCTAAGGTGATCATTGAATTACAATTCCAGTAATAAGAGAGAGAACGGACCTGGTTTACTTCTGCTCACTGGAGCACAACCCCCCCCCCCCCCCCCCAACCAACACACACACACATATATACTCACAATCCTGGATTAGCAGCGGTTTTGTTGCACTAGTTCACTTGAACTGGTCAAACCATAAAGCAGCTTTGATAAAATGTCCGTAAGTGACGCTAACGTGAATTTCAGTGACAGGAAGGAGAAAAAAGGCCCAGCTTTGTTAATTAGATAAAGAAAAAAGCTCGTTATTCTAAAGCGATATTGGCGCCTGGCGAGTAAATATGAGTGGCCTGTTAGGGTCTCGGTAATGGGACAGGGACGCACGTCGTTACAGGCCTGAATGATTTACAACTAGATGCTCCTTGATGTATGGACTGCACCTTTTATTAAGTGGCTGTCGTTATGGTCACTGGCTCAGTCATTTCCCTTTGTGTCTAATCAGAACCCACATCCATACACGCAGCCGTTCAGTTCAGAGCGCGCCGTACCGGCGGGGAAGGATGCTCGCGGTGCCGATTACACAAGCAAACAGTAAAGAAACAAATGGAAACGGGGAATTCTTCTGAAGTAATTAAATAATAAAGACAGACTCCTATCATTACATTTTGGGTTCAGTTTGAACAAGTATTTTCACTATTAGCGCTCGTGCTTTGGTTTGATCAGATTAGCCCGTCGTCAAGGGCCCACTGATTGTTGTCATACATCACCCTGTTTGATTTCTGTTTAGAGCGAATTTGGGGAAGCCGTTAATTGGATTGTGGCAGTTTAGCCCCGGTTCAAGATGCTAAACTGCAGCGCCGACTCGTCCCCCCGACTCGCAGGCTTCGAAGCCGCCACTTCTCCTCAGGATCGCCACAATTTACGACACATTTTCCCCGTATTCTTAAAAGATAATTAGGTTTATCACCCACCGCCCCCATCAGACCCCCCCTTCCCATTACTTCTCTTTTGTGTACCTGAGAGCGCACAATTGCAGCATAAAAACATAAATATTTCTGCAGCACAGCAGCGCTGGCAGGTGAGCCTAATGAAATTCTAGGAGTGTAATTTGATTTACGAGGTGCTAATGCGGCCTGATATTAGAGAGAAAAAGCTCTGATATGGCTGCCTTGTGCTGTATTTAAGGCCTATCAGAAGCCTGATAAAGAGCATCCTGTCTGCAGCACTGCAGCTGAGTTATTGTTGCAGATATTCATATTGATAGTAAGTCTTCCCGACGCAATTTAGTACCGGCAATATATAAAAATGGAGATAATAGTTAATTTTGGAGGCCGCGTGGATTGCCGTGCTTTAAATTCAAGACTTGTGAAAAACCTTTGAGCGCTGAAACATCTGGACGCTTTTTAAAAGTGCCGTTTAAAGGCGTTTGACCACAACACATCCCATAAATCAGATTTGAACTGATTACAGTGGTAAACTTCCTGATTTGCAAGGATTCCACTGAAACATTCTGAGTAATTGTCTAATATCTGCGAAGCCTCTTAAGGTTTTAAGTGAGCCTGGAAACGGGAACTCAAAGGAGATTCATGTTGCTGCTTTCTGGTCTTTTACTTTGAAAAACTAACATCCTTATCGCCGTGGTTTGTGCCCCTGTTGGGGTGGGGGTGGGGGGGGGGGGTTACGTGTGTGTGTGTGTGTGTGTGTGCAGGTTCTTCTGAGGGTCGTTTTTAGGTGTGTGTGTGTGTTTTGGGACCGTTGAGCTATGGTGCACAATAAAACCAGGCAATAACGGCCACCACAGAGGGACCTGGCCTTTGCGTCTCCCCCCTCACACCCCCTCTCCCCCAGTACCCCCCCACACCCCCTAAGTTATGGGCTGAATAACAGCGCGACAATATTAAGATAACATTTCCTGATTGTTTGTCAGGCAGGAGGCTCCTTCACCCCGCTTTCATCACGTCCACCGTGTTCATTAAATTGACAATTTGTATTTGCCCTACAGCGGGATAAACAGGAGCTTATCTGATGGGCTTGGTCTTTTATTATTTATTTCATTATCTTTTCTTCACCCCCCCTTCCCCCTCTTCCTCCCGGGATTGAAGGTAAACATAAATCAGCAACAGCATCTCTGTTGAGTGCCTGTGTTTATACTGCAGTCATGTGCTGCAGCGTTCGTCTCAGAGGAGGTTCGTCTGTGATCCTCTGCAGACGCATGTGGCCTCTTCGTGGAAGTTTCAGCCGTAGCTTTGTGTGACACGCCGTCAGTTTGTTCCCGCTGCTTTCTGTGAGGTATAACTCGGGTTTGGACGCTCTCCCGAGAGGCTTCTCTTCTCTTTTTCCCCCCGCCAGCTGTTTGGACTGCTTGTGTGCAGCAGGTCAGAGATGGATGTCTGGTCATTCGGATGTTAAACCAGAAACTGATCCGGCTGCAGCGCTTCCTGAAGCACTTCTCCTAAGCATCGTGAGCAATGATGTTGCCCTCCTCGATATCTCAGCCCTCAGACGAGCCTGTCGTCAGTCAGGGTTGTCCCCGCAAACGAAAACTAACGAAGCCGGTGACTGTACTTAGGAAACACTTGTCCCAGAAATGTAATCGTTTGCCCATTTTTTACACAACAGCCCCTCCTCTAATCAGGTTTCAATTGACTGCCATTGAAGGAGGAGGCTCTCCTCAGACACATGCAGAGGTCCAAACCAGTCAGACACCATTTAAGGCTTACTCAGTCTTCCTCCCAATATCTCAGAGAGCTCAGGGCCAAATGATTTAATCTTCATTCAGCTAATTTAGTCTGGATTTAAGCTGCCGGGTTGTCGAAGTGCAGAGTGATGGAGTCTGAAAACAGGATGAGAGAAAAAAGCAGGGGAAAGCGGAAGGAAGGAGGGAGGGAGGGAAACGGGGAGATAAAGTTAGAGAGAGAGAGAGATGAGGGAGGAGGAGGAGCAGGGGGCTGAAGATGATGATCCATCCTGACCCTAGTGAATGCTGTCATGTTCCCCCCTCTAGGTAATCTCTCTCACTCCCTCCCTATTTTACATGTGAAAATGCTCTCCTGACAGTTGCATATCAGATAAATTTTCCCTTTTTTCCTCTCTCCCTCTCTCCCCTCCTTTCCCTTCGCCAAATAAACAACAGTCTTCACTTTGAAGTTGTCTGTTTGTGTCAGTTTGGCTTGAGGCGAGCGTCGGCCTCTCCCTCCTCTGTCTTTGTGCTACAGCGCCAGAGCATCGCAAATGATTTCCTCTCGCTACGGCCGGCCAGCACGACGTGGAGGAGCGGGAAACGTCTGAAAGAGAAGACCTCAAATCATCAAAATAGATTTAGTCAATTAAAAAAGAACGTTTGGAATCTGGAGGGGAGGGGGTGTCAGTCAGGCATAATTATAACGTCCCACTTTTTAATCCAGAGATTCGGAGCAAACATCCGATTCCTTTTTTCATCTCTTTTGCTTCTAATCAAGTCAGAAGTGGCCATTCAGACCTGCTGCTTGGTTACAGTTTACAATAAGCACACATTGTGCCATGCAGGTCCCCCTCGACACACACACAGCCTCACCACTTGGGGGCGATAGTGAGTGTGTGGTAATGAGTCAGCCCCCGTTAGAGGTGCAGCGGCTCCTCCTGAGGGATCTCCATCACTATTAAAGCCCTCGATGGCCTGTGATGCTCTGACAGTAGCCCCCCCATGCCTGAACAGAGGCAGGATCACACCACGGTATAGAGATGGTAATGAGGGAGGGTATAGATACAGCAGCATGCAGCTTCCTCCGTGTTCAGCCTGTTCCTGAATTCATCTGCGCTCCGTGTCAATCAGATCGCTCGGCTCTGCCGTCAGAAACAAACAAGTCAACATCCTCTCTGCTGATCCGTTCTTCACAAAAATAAAAACAATTAAAAAGAAGAAATCCATCCAAATTGTTTGCACGTTTTACTTATTTTTTATTCATTTGTTCCTCGAATAAGATGAATTATAAAATCTCTCAACAGCACAAACAATATGAATGTGGTCACATTATTATGATGCATTAGTAGGTCACTACAGTACATTCATCTAATTTACACAAACCCTGATTCATCTGTGCCTTCATGCCTCTGTTTTAATGTCCAGCGCTGAACGTTGTGAGGATTTATAACTGTGTTAGATATTCTGGCCAGTTCTAAAATGTTTATTTGTTCTTTGGTGTAAAGATACTTGTGTCTCTATTGCTGCTGCCTCTTGGCCAGGTCGTTGTTTTAAATGAGAATGGGTTCTCAGCTGACTCATCTGGTTAAATAAATAAAAATAAATAAATTATGCAAATCAGAATAAATACACAAGAAACAATAAGTTGATTTTTACATAAAGTTTTATTTTTATGTGGACCTAAATCTGCAGCTTCTTCATCATTTAGAGAATTTGTGTCTAATCTTGGTCCTTAAGGGCCACCATCCTGCATGTTTTGGTCGTTTGGTTACACGTTCAGCATGTCAGGCTCTGCAGAAGCTTGTTAATCATCCATTCAAACCAGGTGTGCTGGAACAGAGAAGCTTCTAAAGCGCAAAGGAAAGCAGCCATAGAGGACCTGCATTTTCAGCTATTATTGCAACATACGTATAACCCTGAACGTAAGGAAATGGACGTAGACTTGTACGATAGAAGATAGTTTGGAAAAATAGGAAAAACCCTTTCAGGTCATTTTTGCAGATGGACAAATATAAATACGTTTATCCTCCTACAATAAGAAAAAAATATCAGTTTTATATTTAGAAAAAGTATTAGCAGTGATGGGAATGTTACTGTCACATTGAAATTTAACATTTAATATTTCATTTATTTTAATAAATTACATTTAATTATTGTTTTTATTCTGACTGAATGTTTGTGACCATGGCTGTTAACCTTTTCCAATCGATTAAACCTCACAGTCAAACTCATTAAAAGTCATTTTAAATAAAACTTTGGATTTTAACATTTCACACACTCAATAAACTTTATCAAGACTCCACAAAGCAGCTGTTGTTTGATGCTGCGTACGCGGGCTATACTGTAGTGTCATGTCCCTTTATGGGTCTGCTACATTAAGGGGGCGTGGCTAAGTGTATCAGTGGTATTAGGAAGGTGTAGCTTGGTGAGAGAAATTATGAAAATTTAAACAACTAACTTATTTTCCTCTGTCATTGAAACCAATCACAGTTGAACTTATTTTGAATAAACTTGTTGCTGTCACACGCCACTCATTACTCTCCTGCTCTGCACTCAACCACGTCCGCTCTTGTCATAAAGGTCAGATGAAATAAACTGATAATAAAAACCAAGGTGAGGACAAATCTGAGTATAAATTAGGAGGACAGGCTTTTCATTAAGTATGGAGTCGAGGTGCGGTGGTTCGGTCTCTCTGAAGTCCCTCCCCTTAGTCCCTAACTTATCGAGACCGTGCTGGTCTGGTCTGCTCTTACGAGGGAGGACTTTCCAATCTCATTTTGTTGTTTTTTAAAATTGAATTCTCATATTTCAAATGGAGAAAACTCACTCGTTCTCATGTGTTTCTGTCCTACCTCCCATGCTTCGGGCACTCACTCCCCCTCTCCGTCTTTCCCCCCTCTGCCTCCCACCTTCAGTGCGTTTTGCATGGCTGTTTAGAGGCAGTATGCATATGTATGGGTGAGACGGTGGATCGTGACGGGATCTGACATGCAGGGACAAGATCAAAGCGCTCCATCTCGTCCCGTAAAAACAGACGCAAACCTTCCTCTCATCCTTACAAAAAACCCCACTGACTCTGCCAGCCCCGACTCCTCCATCTTCTCTCCTCCTGGCTTTTTTTCTTCTTCTTCTTCTCTCCATCCCAGCATGCCCACGTCAAGGCCCGCCTGCCTGACTTTGCGATTACGCCCCGCGATAAACAATGGCCCGTTTAGCTCATAAAGCAGGAGTGTTGTGCATAATGCTTACAATAAAAGATAGCATCTCTTCACTCATCTTATTTACCTCTCCCATGGTGGCGCGGGCGACGAGCGCTTCTATAAATACCACAGGGACGGAGGAGAGGGGAGGGAATACAGACAAACATCTGCTGGTCAAATAAAGTCAAAACATGAGAGTGAGGAAAGAAAAATGTTGTTTAACATTTGAACTTCAATCCGGGCGATAAAGGCGCCATCTTTTACTGAAGCGTGGCGACGTTTGTATCACATTTAGACTCATTTTTATGGAACGTATAGATTGATACAAAAAGCCACAACACGTCCTCCTCTCTATCTCTCCTTTCCTTCACCTCCCCATCTTTAACTCCCTCCCCTCCCCTCCCTCCCTCCCTTCCAGTAAGAAAGATGTATGAGTTTGAATTATTGATTCAGACACATGCTACATGCTGCTCGGAGTCATTATTTGTTCAGGTGAGTGTCATGCTGCTCGCTATGAAACAGATACCGCGGGGATTAAGCGACACAATCAGGACTTAAAGACAGCCGCCCTCCCTAAAATAACATGGCCCTCACTGCAAGACGAATGCTCCCCCAAAACCCGACTTCATTTGTTTATGACTCGCACATTAGTCATCCTGCGCCTAAATTATTGCACGGGGGTAAAGATTAATTCCAGCACAGGCATTTTCTATTGTCTTCTGTGTTTGTTGAAGCCAAAGAATGCAGCAGATGAATATAGGTGCAAACGTCCTACACACTGATTAAAAATAAAAAATAAAAACGGCAACATGAAAACAGCTTTTGTTGGTCTGTGGGCGTGATGAATAGACAGATGTCCGGAGAAACGACAGAATGGCATGCATATTCACAGCTTTTACGCTGATTCTTTAAAGAGGCCTCGAGAATCATACGAGGAAATTACAAACACCAAACAATAAATCATGAACTGACAATCTAGCGCTGGAGGATTAGTGATGTTGGAGATGAAAGAAGTTTTTCTGAGGTGGTTCAGAGGAAAGGAAGCTCTGACACAAGAGCCTTAAGAGAGAAGCGGGAGGTAAAATGTTGCTAACTGTTCATTTAGCCCTGGCTAAGTGGTCGGGGACACTGGACAGGTGAACTCTATTCTCCCCAATGGCCCTGCAGGGTGTGTGTGTGTGTGTGTGTGTGTGTGTGTGTGTGTGGACTGTAACAGAATTTCTCTAGTCCTCTGGGTCCTGGTGCAAAGCAGAGAATAAATGGTGGAGGTGGCAGGCCAGGACAGAAAAATCAATGCCTGCTTATACAGACATGACACACCAGCAGCCAACTGCACGCAGTGTGTTACTTTATGTGTGTGTGTGTCCATGTACAGAATCTGTGTGTGCGAGCAGGCAGCACCCTCCATTTCCTCCCTCTTCGGGTAGATTTTCTAGCGTTTTACGTCAGCTTTGGATCAGTAAATAACTCTTTTTTTTTTTTTATCCCTTCCCTCCTCCCCCGTTTCTCTCCCCTTTTATTCTCTTGCAGGAAGTTTGAATGTGAGCTGTGTGACCGCACCTTCAGTGAAAAGTGGGCCCTGAACAACCACATGAAACTGCACAATGGAGAAAAGCCGTACAAGTGTGTGTGGCCGTCCTGCCACTACGCCTTCATTAACCTGTCGGCCATGAAGGACCACTACAGGACACACACCGGTGAGACACACAGCCTGCTCTGTGGACCATCACTGCTGCTTCTCAAACAGCGAAAGGAAAAAAAAAACATGTCAAGTGCAGAAGGTCTGACTTTTACAGACGCCTATTGTTTGTGAGAGTCTGACACAAAGGCTTGTTTATCAACGAAAACGAGACTTGGACCAGACACGCGATGCTATAGCTGAAGACGAGCCCGCAAAATAAAGTTTAAGTGAACTGTGAAAATCTCACATTAATTATGAATCTTCACAGCTTTGGTTGGAATAAATATTCACAAGTTTTGGCCAATAATAGCCGCAGCTCGTCCATCTGTACTCGTTTTCAACATCCAGAGAAAGTGGAGCTAGCTCTTGGCAGCGCGTCGGACTCGTCGTTAGACGGTTAAACACACCTCTTGATCCTGATACGACTTTCACTCTTTTATGATGCGTTATCAGCCAGCTAGTCGCCGAAAGGAGAAGAAAAACAGGACACCAGGTCCTTGGAGTCCTGTTGTTTTTTGTTTTCCGCCTTCCTCCACACTTGGAGGAGGGTTACTGTACATGGCGAGGATATTAAGGTAGTGTGTGTTTCCCAAATCCAACGAGTTGTCGTGCGTAGCTTCCCCAAAGCTCCATCTGGACACAGAGTGTGTTTTTCCTCGAATCCAGCTGGTCAGCAAGTGTTTTCTTCAAATCCATCTGATGCTCATGAGTATTTTTATTCGATCTGAAATGGTCTTGTGTGTGTTCTGATGCTCTCAGTCATCTTCCTCACTTCTAAGACGTAAAAGAGAAGTTCGTTTAGCTTCTGGAATCCAAAAGTTTGAATTTAAATCTCACTTTCTGTACATTTCTTGTACATTCTTTAATTTTACTTGAACAAATCAGCTGGAAAGGTGGTTTATTTTAGTTGCTTCCATAATCTGAACCCATTTCCATGTTTTCTGCTACTAAACTGATTCCCCTGCAACAAAAGGTAGAGATCTCCCACACGGAAATACAAAGCGTGGTTTTTAACGCTGAGATAAGTGCATGTTTTCATTATGCTCTTTTAATTCTGTGCAGCAGCTTGTCTTTCCAATTCCATCCCTCCTTTTAGTCTCTGTATATACAGTAAAATGCACTGTGGGACTGCTCTGAATTGTGTTTTTTAACTTGCTAAAAACTTTGGATCGACAGATGGTTCAGTGGGCGGTGGGAGGATACTGTCTTGAATAATAGCCCCTCGATAGGAGCCCAAGTCAGCCTCTTTGAAAGTGTCTTTATGCTGCAGCCCAGCAGTTTCCCCTCGGCCCCGGTAATGTCCCACACATGGCTCCTTGATGCCCTTTTAAGTCAATGACAGAAGCAGCAGCAGCCACCGGCCTGACAGCCTGACTGAGCGCTTGCAGCAGAACCCTCCATCCGTCACAGGCGCCTGCTGTGTGCGTGTGTGTGTGTGTGTGTGTGTGTGTGTGTGTGTAAGACTTGCTGGATGTTATTTTAAATGTGTTTTAGCAGTGATGTAGCGTCAAGGCGTCTCTGACATAATTAGACGTTTTATTTTCATTTGTTTCCAGCCCTCATCATTCCTCATCAGACAGCTGGCGTCACACTGTCACATAGCTGTCACACGGAGAGGTGTGAGGGTGTGTGTGTGTGTGTTTGAGTGGGAAAACACACTTGAGGAGAGCTTAAATGTGATTGAGATGGGGAAAAGTGATTGAACAAGAGAACTTGAAAGATCAAGGGTGAGCAAATATGAACGTTGGAGAATTAAGAATGAACCAGAAACAACCTCATTTTAGTGAGCGACAAGACCCGACTTGATTAGCAACACTCAGAAAGCTAACACAATTTGCAGCGCCGTGACCTCCAACACTCCTTTGTCAGTAATTGGTGCTGGGTCAGACGGTTAGCTACAGCTTTACTATCACCGCAATCACATTCCAGCGGCCGACCTGACACACTGAAATATTATCTGCATGTTTGTGATCTGTTTAGAGGTTATAAATCATCTCCTTCACCCGGCTGAGATGCAATACTAATAAAATCAGGAGACAGAGAATTTGATCTGAGCTGCCCAGAGAGCAGCGTTGTCAGTAACACATCTCTGGGATTCTCGTGTGTGTTTTTAGGAGTTTTATGTACTTTTGAGAGTTTGGAGCCCCTTCTGACACAAAAACACAAGATTATAGAAACACGTCACACCGTGTTTGTGTAACACAGGTGGTTTATAAGTCAGTTGGTCTTTGTTGAGACAGGTTTTTGAAAATAAAAGTCGTGTTATTAAATAATTAAATGAAATGACTAATTCATAGATTGAGTTGAGCTTTTTAAAGTGGGAATGCAAAACAAGTTTTTTGCCTCAAAAGAAAATAAAACATTTCTTCAAACTTTTATAAGAAATGCACAAAGTCTATCAACTTTAAACTTTTTTACTTAGAAATGTAAATGTTGATTTTACAGATAAATGCTAAGTTCTCTGTGCTGGTTCGGTCTGTAGATGATAGAGTCGGAGTTTGACACCTCCTCATCCACTGTTCAAAAGTGAAGCCATGCTATCCTGTTTACGGCGCTATCATGTTGTGTTTTTAGGACTAAGATCTGGATGTGGAGCTGAAAGTCACACCTACTCACAACTTACACCCTTAACGTGAGAATGAACAAAGCAAAGTAAAAAACAAAAATGAATGAAAAATTATTAAGATTTTTTCCTATTTTTTTCATTTTTGTTTAGTTAAATATCTGGAGGGGTGTGGCTCTAACATGTACTGAAAGCAGCCATGGTGGGGGCCAAGTTTAGCTTGGCTTTAATGTTTAGGCTGAATGTCTAGTTGCATCTCATGTTGTTAGTTGACTCCATTTCAGCTCGAACGCTAACTTGCTAGTCGGGCAGTGTTCAGAGAGTAGAGCTAAAACATGATAAAACAGTTTTGCATCCCTTTCTTACTGTAAAACTGACTGAACAGAGTTAAAACAATGCACAATGACATAAACGTAACCTGGGCCTAAAGGTGAGTTTGTTCAACGTCCAAATCAGATGTCAGATGCTGAAATCAACAATGAAATAAAATACCAACACATTCTTGAAAACCCTCTTGATATCCATCCAATCTTGACCTTAGACATTTTAACATTATAGAGATATACAATAAATCTACAGTTCATTTATGGTAATTAGTAAGGATGTAGGTAAATATCGATACACTGAAATATCGCAATATTTTGTTTTAGGATATTGAATCGATATTTAACAGCAGTGTATTGATTTTTATTGAGAATTTACAAGCAAACATTTACTGTATTTCTTTTGTGTGGTGCAATTCAAACTCCAACTCCAACAACAAGATCTCACGATAAAACTGGATGTGTCTTGGAAGCATCTAGCCTGAGTTTTCCAATTAAATTCTGCAATGAAAATTGCAAAAATGGTCTGTCTGTGAGTATCCCAATATATCATATCATCTCCCTATATCGTGACTTATAATCACCAGATTCTTGCCAATACACCCCCCAGTAAATTAGTGATTAGATTTTCTAATTTATTTTTTTCTAAATGTTGACTTTAACTTTCAGCTGTTGACATCAAGACAGACAAGACAGCTTTATTTATATAACACATTTCTTACACAAAAGCAACTCAATGTGCTTTACAGCAGCAACAAGCACAAACATTACAAAACAAACACAGGAATGAACAATGGAATTACATATAATTACATATAAAACACCTAAGACTAAAACTAGAAAACTAACAGAATATCAGTAGCTACGTTTACATGGGCACAAGTAATCGTAATGAACGCCTTATCTGATCAAAAATTCTTCATGTAAACATGTCAATCTGAATATTCTGATCCGATTCGGCCTGATCTGAATGAAATTTCATTCCTATTGAGAGAGGTGGTTTTGTCCGATCGTCAATCCGATTGACGTCCATGTCCACACCCATTCGGATTGTTGGAGTAAAATAATGCCCACTGCGCATGTGTGCAACTTCAGCGTGATGTCTTTCCGCCTTTGCAGACGCTCAGGACAGATCGAAAACATGGTGGCAGGTAAACAGAAGTGGTCTGTTGCCGACACTGTTTTTTACTGGAAACACTACGGGAGTTCGATATTATATTAGACAGTCACAACACAAGTTCACAAAAGGAGGGTAGGAGGGGCTGGGATCCCCTGTTCAAACGAGAGAGGGCGCAGCAGCCAGTGCGTGCCAGAGGGGGGAAGGAGACTTAAGGATTACGATAGCGAGCAGTGAGACATCAGGCTTTACGTCATCGTTGGGCTGGCTTTGATATGATGCAGAATTCATTTGACTTTGAGACACTGAAGCAACTCCAAATCACCACATTTCCTCCACTGTACTTCAGAGTTGTTAACAGGTTCTTGTCTTCCTGCTGCAGAGATGTCTGCTGTTTTTGTGGCCTGAAACCTCTGTCTGTGATTCAAAAAGTTAGTTCCTAAAAGCCTTGTCTTACTCTCTATGTTCATTGGCAAACTTTACTTTTCCTTTGATGTTTTTTGCACACTAAATGCTTTTTCCTAGCTTGCTCAGACCCAGGTCATATTTATGTAGTTTTCCTCTGATGTAGATAAAGATTCTTTGAAACTTGTTTTTGCATTAGAGCAACTTTTGGACTGAAGTTGCTGTGTTGAAAGGTACTTGCATAAGCTGGCACTTATTTAAAATCTGCACCACTTACAGAAGATTCCTAGCATTAGAAGGATTAATTTAAATTAACTCTCATGAATCCTGACTTGTACAGGGCCAGAGTTTTCCTGAAGGCCTGAGGGAGCTCTTCAGACCTTGGCATGGTGACAATACAGACTTTGATTGCAGTGTTTTACTTGTTAAGAAGGTTCTAATTGTTTCTACCTAAGCTGGACACTTTTGATTCTGACAGAGAGGTGTGATAAATGTAGAGGTGTATTGATTTATTCTAACATAGAAAAAGATTAGGTCTTATGATAGATTCTTTTCAGAGCTGTATTTAAGTTTTTTAACTAACTCAGTGGATTGAAGCATTTGTACGTGTTTTATTTTGTGAATATAAAATGTTGGGGAATGTAAGTTCATGCTTACAAAGTCTCGCTGTGCTTTTCAGTTGCAGGTTCATGTTTTTGTTGCCTGTCTTTGTTTCTGTAGACATCAGCATGAGACGGCCCAATGATTGTAACCATCACATAAACTTCAAAACTTCTCTACATTAAAGCAGAAAACTTCAACAGTCTGATTTTAAGTGATTCTGTTGAGAAATCAAGAATCAGCTCTTTGAACAGCCTCAAATCGAATCAATTGTGTCATGTTTGACCAGAATGATGAGCTAACAGCTAGTACAGAAGAACTGCTGCTGTCCTACAACAACTCCAGTCTCAAAACGTTTGTTTATGTGAATACAATATTATAAACCTTTATATTGTTGTTGGGCTCACATTACACAGCTAATTGTTATACAAATCCTGTCTAAAATGCCCCAGGCTGCCTGGAAGGGCTACGTTTAGCTGCTGCTGCTGTTTGTGCTTGTAAATAACTGCAGAAAGCTGCAGAAATAACCAAATGTTGCAAAAGTGACATTTTTCTTTTCAGCTTGCAAAGACAAATGTTCTGTTTTGTATCAGAAATGAGTTCAAGTAATATGCTACACTCATTTTAATAAAATAGAACGTTAAAATGGCCGTAGTAAAAATAAATAAAGTCAAATTACATGCATGGCAGTGACCATTTATTGCTAACAGCTGATAGGAGATACAACATGTGAAATGTTGTGTATTCAGTTGTTGGGGGTGATGGGCAGAGCTCCGCTCTCTAAAAGACGGGGAAAGTTAACACCTCCACTCTGCTTTCCCTGCCTCAAACAGGATTCATTGTTCTTCTCTGATTTGTGTGTTTTTTATGTTAATCGCTCCACGCTCACACACCAGTTATGTCTGAGGAAGAGGGAGGAGGGGACGATGGTGGGGGGGTTCAGTGGTCATCAGCCGCCAGGGTCATTTGTAACGGCTGATGAATGAACGACTGGAATAAATAAATAAACGCACTGTATCTGACCCACCCAGCCTTTCCCAGGCTCCTGGGTGTTGCAAGGGGCGAGGGGGGGTGCAGAAGGGGGGTTGAACACAGCGACAGCGCCACAATTGATTTCCTCGTTGCTTCAGTTTGTCGCTTAATCTGGCGATATGCTGATAAATCTTCGCACTTTGTCAATTAATTTCCCTGAAAAATGAGACCCAAAATGGCGAGCACATCAATACAGCAGCGGATTCCGTGTCAAAAATTAAGCGGTAAAATTAATTGCCCTCCCATCCGCTCCTGCTAAAACATAACTAATGAGGGAGGCAATTATAGCCACATGCAGTCTCCTTCGGGGTTATTTAAAACACACACACACACACACACACACACACGCATATATATATATAAATATAAATGTGCACACACATGCAAAGGGAGGTTGGATGTTTTGACTTCAAAGTCTTTTTATTGTTTTAGCATTAAAGCGTATTTAAACCTAGGAAGAAATGGAGGGTTGAGGTGCATCATGGGAACCAAATAAACAAGTGATGTTCAAGTAGTCGTAAAGGTTTCTGCTCTCTGTGCAGACCAATTAACCTTAAATGCGCTTTTTAGTAATTATTTATTCCCTGTCCACTTTTAAACACAACTGAGACCAATAACTTGATCTGCATTTGTTGGAAATTATTTCTGTCAGCTCCTTACTGGCCAGTCAAAACACGACAATGACTCTATTGTCAGTTTTGCAACAATCCTACTCAGCGCTACTCTAATCCCTTCGGTTCGGTTGGACGGCTTTTCCATCAGTAACATGTTCTTGTTTGCTGCTGACTCTTCAGTTCCTACTTCGATGTGGTCATACCAACCCATGTCGTCAGCAACTGTCGGCCACTGATTGGCAAAAGTTTTCCACTTGCTGCCTCTCTGCCTGCTGCCGTTTCCAGTTCCAGAGTCAGACAAGAAGACTGAGCAGAATGTTCAACGTCACCACAGTGTTTGCCATTGTTGTGTGGAATACAGATCACCTCACGCTACTTTTGTGTTGGGTACAGATCACCTCACGCTCACGGGTACACCCCACGGACCAGGATAGGGAAATTGTTCTGTTGGCTTGTGCTCGCGTGTTGCAGCCTAGTGATTGGGCCAATCTGGCCAGTCCTGCTTTGAAGTCTCAATGACCAAGCCAAACTGATACATGAAAACCCCATGTAATGGACTTGCAACCACCATTCCCACTCAGAACTCTGAAATGTTCAAACCAGGATAATGGCCTTTGTGTATGCTCAGAACCACCATTGTCCTAATGAGGAGCCTAATACACCCCTCAGACCTCACCAAGACCCTGCAAATACCACTTGGCTGATTTTTGTTTTAAATATACTGGCCAGAGGCAGATTTCACTATAAATATCACATGTGTAAAAATGTATTAAAACCTCAACTGGAAAAAAAAAAACATTTTGGGGGGATTTCCATGGCTGGATTTGAAAGAAAATCTAGTGTTTTTAAATAGCGCGGTAAAAACAGAAGACGGTTTCCGGTCTGAGCGCTAAGCAGTTGCTGACGTTTCACAAGGCACTCCCCTCAGAAAGCTAGTGTAAACTGTCCTGCAGCTCTGACTTATCTGCATTAGCATTATAGCAGACGACAATATTTCATTAGTCAGACGTAGCTTCTGAAACCTCTGCTGGTCGGTCTGATTGTTTTTTCTGGAACACGGTGAGAACAGATATCAGAGAGCCTGTTTGACTCAGATTAGCAACCTGGTTAGCCAAAGAGAGGAAATCACAACTGGACATATTCAAGACTCACACAACATGCTCCAGTCATGCTCCCAGCTAGCTATGATCCTCCTTACGGCCAGTACCTTTAAGAACTTTACGAAGGGTGCCTACCATGAATCACACACCTTAGATGCTTTTTTCAACTCGACTGATCTCCTCACTCTGACAGCAGAATGTCACTCCTCTCCTTGCCCCACCTTTCTGTCTCCACCCAAGTCCTCCGAGCGCCCAACCCCTCAGAACAGATGAAAAGCACACATGTAATTTATCGCCAGTGTTTCCTCCTCAGGAATAATTGTGGCGACCGCGGCTGGGCAAAGGGATCAATAGCTATGGATTTTTCTGTGGTGGGGTCTTGTAGCGTTGGGTGTAATGAGAGATGGGGAGGAGGAGTGGGGGAGTGACTGGCACTGTTCTTTTTTTTCTCTGATGGGAATAAACAACCTGAACAGATGATTGGTAACTCATTCAGAGTTCAGAGACATGAACGTTAAAGTGTTGTTCACATTGTTGTTTGTTCTTTTTTTTCCTTTTATATCCAATTTTTAGACAAAGACCCTGAAAATCTATTTACTTTCCATTATCATGTTTAGTTCTCCAAAATAATAAAAGAAAAAGAAAAATCTTTCTGCAAAAGTTTGAACAGTTTTGATCATTTATAAAGTTTGTTTTGACTTAAATCTTGTCTTTAGTGTTTTTTAGTAGTCAGAAGAAAGCTGGGTAGAATAAGTGTAGTGCCACATATTAACATCAGCACTGAGAAGTAACTACATCTTATGTAAATTTACAAAATGATAGTTTTTTCTGTTCTTGTATTTATTTCCATTATGCTAATTTATTGCCCTTTACTATTGCAGCATCCTGCTGGCAGGCAGGCTGTTAGCTGTTTTCTACATAACTTCACTTCATATTAAAGTGATGTCTATAATTAAATACAGTATTTGTTGTGGATTTGATATAAAGTATTTTATAAAACAATGAAAAACAATAATCAAAACCTGATTTCTATCATGTTCTGGTGATTCTCTATAGCAAGAGTTTTCCTCCTTTCAGGAATTTTGTATGATTTTTTACAAATCTGTAAAAGTTGTGTGATATAATGTAGGCAGTATGCTATTTTTTTATTGCTAAGCCCGCCCCTATCCCGTACAGCCCCATGCAATTTGAATTGAGCGCCGCTCAGCATTAGCCAGTAGTGTTCGACATCCGCTTTACGTACAACTGTACAAACACAGAGTATGGCTGCACATTTGCAGAAGTACCTGAATGGTAAATGGCCTGTATTTGATATACATAGCACCTTCTAGAGTCCTAGAACCCCCCAAGGTGCTTTGAAACACAATCAGTCATTCGCCCATGCACACACACATTCACACCCTGGTGGTGATGAGCTACAATGTAGCCACAGCTGCCCTGGGGAGCACTGACGGAGGCGAGGCTGCCAAGCACAGGCGCCACCAGTCCCTCCGACCACCACCAGCAGGCAATGTGAGTTAAGTGTCTTGCCCAAGGACACAACAGCAGCATTATCTGCCGGGAGCCGGGATCGATCCTTCATTGTAGTACAACATGAACTACATAGTTTTGATGAGGGGTTGAATGACGGGGGAGCTAGGGGGAGCTTATGTGCTCCCCTGGTAGTCCTCAACTGAAAAAGTCTGCCCCCTGGATTTAATGGAGGTGATTGGACAAACAACTTCAAACCCCCTCGCCCCGCACTTACGACAATATAATGAAGGTGATCGGATAAACATAAATGTTTATGTTCTCAGACAAGTATCAAACTCTTGAATAAACCTTTTAAACCACACACACACACACACACACACACACACACACCCTCACACACACACACACTGTTCTCCAGGTTGAGATTCAGTTTTAATATTTTAAACATTAATTGTCCTGATGAGAGTTTTTGTGTGAAATAACACTGATTCATTATTTAAACATGAAGATGGAATGTATTAAACTATATATTAGTTTCATAATGTTTACGCTGATTTCCCTGTGCTGCAGTTTTTCTGCTCACAAAAATGATGAAATATTAAAAAAAATGTTATTAAAGCTTTATACAATGTGTTTTAAATTTGAAGCGGTTTATCCAGGAGCATTTCTTTAGAATACTGGACTCAAACAGGCAATTTTATGCAACAAACAAAACAAGCAGAGCCCGTTTAATGGATACTTATTTAAACTATAACAACATTGTTCCTTTTAAGGGCGTCCACACTTGGTCTGAAAAGTGAACCTATATAAATTGGCTAACAAATGCACCTTTTTAAGTCTGTTTCCCTCTCCTCTAAGTGGCATCGCATTAAAACTCCTCTCACAGTCGAGTGGCTTTAAATGGGTGTAATAAGGGAAACTTGAAGCTGCTTTGTCTCTGCGGACTCACTGAAAGCAGCTCACTGTGCCGAAGAGGAGACCCAGCTGGAACAGTCACCCAAACGGGTTGTCGGTGTGTGTGTGTGTGTGTGTGTGTGTGTGTGTGTGTGTGTGTGTGTGTGTGTGTTGCAGGAGCTGGGGTTCAACACCAGCATTCGGACGGAGTTTGTAGGAAACGGTAGCTCGTCACATGCGGTTTGTGTGCGTCTGCATAGATTTGCATTCACATCTGCGACCAATCTGCACACGTGTGCACGCCGTTCTCTGTGTGAGTCTATTCACAAGTGCTGCAGTGTGTGTGGAAGACAGAGAGAGGCAGAAGAGAGACCATCATGCTGTTAATGATGGAGCCAGATGCAGAGACGAGAGGAGGAGTGTAAAAAAGCTCTCCACGCTCCCCATCTGGAAGGCATCGCCCCCAAATGAAGTTGTACAAAACCATCCCATTGATAATAAAGCTAATTTTTATGGCTCTGACAAGTATGTAATTATGTTCAGCGGTGCTTTTCAGATTTTATCACAGTCAATAAACCACACTGGCAATTTCCCGTCCCCCATTTGACATATTTACATGGATCCATCTGATTGGAGGAATTAGTTAGCTATGAGAGCTCTGATGGATATACACTAGTGATCTGCGACTTCTGCTTGGCTCATCTGTTAGCCAACTAGGCCCTCCGCTCATCTGTTCAGTCTGTCTTTTCTTTCCTCGCTTTGTGCCTCGCTCCCACTTTACACATTTTCCCCTCTCTCAACATTTCCTTCCTCTTTGTCTTGTTGAGAGCCCAGCTCTTTGCTCTGCAGCACCTCAGCTGTTGTTCTGGGAGAGAAAAAGGACTTTACTCTGAGATTCAGAAGTCTGACATTTAATCCAACAAACCTTCCCCTAGAACACCCTGTGGTGTCTGAGATCGCAGATGTTTTATTTAATTGCATCTTGGATTGTTGATGCAGCTTTAAAATTAAGAGCAAAATTCATCAGAGCTTGAAAGTCAGATGTGAGTAAAACCAGTTGTGCGTTCGTTTTATTTGGTTAATAGTCCTACATGATGCATTTACAGCAAATCTAAATCATTTAGTGAAAGTTGAAAAATTTGAATATAATGCAAAGGTTCATTTACTTCAGTATTTCAACTTAGACTGAGAGACCATCTAAAGGCTCAGGAACCCTTTGCAGGTGTTCTGGATTCATTAGCTGATTATGTGTGACACTTTGAGTCTAGAATGTTGAACCTTTTCACAATATTCTAATTGGCTGAGATTTTGAATTTGGGGTTTTCATCAGCTGTAGCCATAATCATCACAATTAGAACAAATAAAGGCTGAAATATCTGGCTTTGCATGGAATGAGTCTATCTCATGTGTTAGTTTCACCTTTTAAGTTGAATTACTGAAATAAATGAATTTCTGCACCATATTCTCTTTTCTATTTTTTGTGGGCGATGGTGACAGAGGAGTTAAGTGCCTGCCCTGCAATCGGAAGGTTGCAGGTTCACGCTCAGTCTGTTGCTGTTGTTGTGTCCTTGGGCAAGACACTTTACCCACATTGCCTGCAGGTGGTGGTCGGAGGGACCAGTGGCGCCAGTGTACGGCAGCCTCGCCTCTGTCAGTGTGCCCCAGGGCAGCTGTAGCTATGATGTAGCTTGTCACAACCAGGGTGTGAATGTGTGCGTAAATGGGTGAATGACTGATTGTGTTGTAAAGTGCCTTGGGGGGTTCTAGGACTCTGGAAAGTGCTATATCAAATACAGGCCATTTACCATTCTATTCTGTTCATATCATCATCGTTTTTCTGGAAGAAAATGTGGAAGAATTAGCTAAAAGTGAGACCAAAGCTCACTTTTTAAAAGAGATTTTATTTGTTTTTGTTGTCACACATAATTTTTTAGGCAAACCTAGATTTTTAAGATCTATAGATTCCCCCTAACTGTCTATATGTTCTAAGCCCCTTGCCCCCATGCAAACAAATGGAACTTTGCTCCTCTTAAAACATAAAAACACACTTCAGGTTTTTTTTTTTTCACTTTTGTTGATTTTTGTGACTCAACATGGCAGAGCCTTAAAACTGGATCATTTTTTACCAACAGAAGAAGACGCAGCTTTTTTGTAGTTGAAAAGTTCATTGACAAAAACACGTGAAAGCTATTTTTGATAAAAAAAATCACCAAACTTCATTTTGACTGATGAAGTAAATAATTTTTAACCTAAAACGTAAAGTAATCTTTTTTTGCAAACTATCTCTTTATTTACAGTTTATGGTTAGATCACATCCACTTATTAAAAATATCTCATGTTTTACTGTAAATTCAGTTTTTAACATTTCAATTTCACTTACATAATTTCACTTGTTATTCAATGAAACGTTTCTTCATGTTCAGACCTTCAGAATCACAAAAACGGATTGATAAAAGTTTCTAAGATCAGTTTAGCTTTTTGATTAGGTGTTTTTCCTAATTCCTTTTTTCTCCTTCCCTGTAGGAGAGAAGTCCTACCTTTGTGACCTGTGTGGTTTTGCCGGAGGCACCAGACACGCCCTGACCAAACACAGGCGTCAGCACACAGGTGAGCTGCAAAACACGCCTCCTGAACTCTTTCTGTAAACTTGATGGAAGCACAGACCAGCTCTTGTACGTGCAGACTTTGCTAATCCTGGAGGGTGATTGACACTCTGAGATCTGAGCTACCATCTGGTTTATGCGACTGTTTGCTGTCTCAAACACACACACACACACGAGCACATGAGCGTGACACGCTGCTGACGGTGATGGGCATGTGTACGAGGACGGCTGACTGAATCTGAGATTTTTAATTTCAGTTATCATTTCACCATGTCATTCTGTCGCTTAGGGAAATTGCATTTTTCAGATGGGCTGTCAATAACAAGTGTTTTATTTTTTTTTCCGTTTTTTAGTTGGGAGGGGGGAGATAGTGAAACAAATACCGTTCTCAACTGTTGTCTGGCAGGCGTCCAACGATCAAGAATACTGTTATAAATATTCATTTAGGTTTTCATAATTCATTCAGTTTGCTCCTCAGATTTTCTGCCATTTCTTCCTGAAACCTCCAATTTCTGTCCTCCTCTGCAGCGTTGACATGTGTCAGTTCCACTGATTTAGCTGAATATTGAACGACATCAGATTTGACAGTATTTTCTTAGCAGAATTTGATTGAGGTCGCTGCAGACACAAGAGGTAAAGCCACCAACACGGACTTTTACAGGACTTACGGGAAAGTTCAAAGGAAACAAATAAACCGCCAAAGAAAGTGAACGAAAACTGTCTTTCATGAGCTCTTACAGCCACAAACACAACCAGTGAATAAGAAATTAAGCAGGGGCTTTTTCAGCACGGAAGCAGAGGAATCATGCTGAAATTCTACTGGTCCACAGATGTTTTCAAGTTTTATTCGTGCTCCTCATTCAACATAAATAAAACTTTTTCGTATTATAAAACACATCACTATCAAAAGTCATGGTAATTTATTCCCAATCAAATCCTAGGTATAATTTGCATGAAGATGCATGAACACAAACATACAGTGTGACAGGATCAACCCAGTTATAGCCTAGAAATCTAGACAGACACTAGGTGAAGCAAAATGATTTTGCTCTGCATGTCAGTATAGACCCACTTCATTGTAGCCTGAGCAGGTTTACCATTGGCTCGATCACTTTTGTGTTATTCCAATCGCAACGCTCTATTGGTTTGGCGGGCGGGATGATGGAAAAGAGTGGAACAACTAAGATGGTGGCAGCTTGTTTGAAATGGCTTTGGCATCAACTTTGGACTATTTAGATTTGGCCTTTTCTTTGAGTCAAGAGCAGCTAGAGGTACTTAAGTCCTTTATTTAAGAAAAGGATGTATTTGCATCTTCTTCAATGGTATATGGTGGACTGCCCTGTTGACTGACATCCATAGTGGCGAGTACGTCCCGTTGGCTTGCCAGGCTAACGTAGTTACATATCCATGTGGGAACTCGGTACACCTCTGTCCCATTCCAAACATTTCGCACCTAAAAATCCTAATAGAAATA
>SSNS01000023.1:1777886-1871039 GCA_006937985.1 Aphyosemion australe
ATGTGGGCAAAAAGTCACATTTGTGTGACAGCTGCATTAGAACTGCCAATTAGCCAAATGTGCACATTTTGGCTTGTGTAAGCTGGAAACTGATGTATTTAGAGGCATGTATGGGAAGAACATTCAAACCTCTCAGAAAAGCCACACACAGGTGTCAAATCTTTCTAAATGTCTAAATTATCTTGCTGCAAGGCAACAGCGCTATCATCTGCACTACCTTGCAGCTCATGACTCCAACAGTTAGACTATGTGTGCTTTGTAGCACTTGGAGTATGTGTTGGGTATGGCTCTGAGGTATAACCACAACAGATTTTTGTTTCAGTTCCTATAAAACTCACAAAATTTGAGCCGTTTTTTGTGTTTGCTGATGTTGATTAGCTGTGGTGGCCATCTTGAATCACGTTATCTCTAAATGTTGGATGCACTTGTAGTGATTATTTTCTAGAAGTTTCATTAAAATCTGTCTAGTGGTCATGAGAAAGGATTCTAACAGACATACAAACATGCATAGACACGGGCCTTTAAGGCAGCTAAAAAATAACTGTTGTTATGTAGAAGACCATGGATACTTTCTGACATCTGTGTCATGATCCTGACTCCTCGACACCAACTTGAAGCCTGATCACCCCAATACTCCTCCGCTTCAGACCCAAACCTGCCCCAGACCACCAGAAACCAGCCTTCAGCCCACTAGTCATTCCCCTCAGACCAAACCTTCATCAGGACTTCATTACCCATCATGCCCCGCACCAGACTTCCTGTCCACGTCATCTGTGCGAGGGTATTTCAGGAAATCATAATCACTGCTCAAGGCTCAGTCATCGCTTCGGCGTTCCGGCTCAATCAGCGTTCCAATCGCGTTCAGAGTTGTCTCCAGAGCCCTTCCAGTTCCAATCTAGTCAGTCAGTGCTCTAGTTTCTATTCGAGCTGCGTACTGCGGTTTCCTATATTAACTGCGTGTCTGTTCCAACCTAGTGTCAGTTCACTCCACGCTTGGGTCATACAACACGCCACATTCAAACTCATACTTCTGTCTGTTCAGTCCAGTCCTAGCCAGCTCCTGACAATCTAGCACTGTTGCCTTTGAACCTGAATGTTGCAGGTTTAAATCCTGGCTTTGGCCTTTCAGTGTGTTCTTCCCATGAATGCCTAGGTTTTCTCCTGGTACCTCATGATTCAAAAACATGCATGTTAGGTTAATCTGCAACCCTAAATTGTCCCTAGGTGTCAGTGAGAGTATGACTGGTTGTTTTTTTCCATGTGACCCTTCAATCTACTGGGTGTCTCCTGCCTCTCCTCAGATGACTGCTGGGGATAGACCAGCTCCCCAACACCCTAGTGATTCTGGATGGTTCAGAAAGCGAGTAACGGATATTCCTACATGCCTTCTAGGTGCATTTGACAGTCCTGTATCAAACCCAACCACTGAACCAGCCCTGCTACCAGAGAGCAGCTGAACACAGAATGAGCCGAATATCCGTGGCCCCATTGTTCCCTGGCTGATACAAAATGATTGTTACTGATGGCAGCAAATGAAACAGTAAATTAGAGGCCAAATTAACATTTTAGTGGCTCCAAGGGTTCTGCAGGCTCCGGGGGTGGAGGGTGGGGGGGTAGGAGGAGGGGAAATGCTTGAAGCATACTGCTGATTTACAAATGTGATGATGAGGAAGTGAGCGGGGGGCTCTGAGACAACTGTGAGGGACCCCACCTTTGCCCTGCTTTTACACTCTGAATGCAGGTCCATCATGTCTTCTATGGCTGAGCAGGCACATTTGACCTTTGACTGTATTCTGAGTTCATCAAATGAGTACAGTGCATTTGTAGAGAGAGAGAGATTTCTGTCTCAGGCAAGGGAAGCACATGTGATTGACAGTTCTCACTCGCAGAAAATGAATCTGGATACACATCTGATTTGCACCATTACAATATCCATGTTAAATGTTCCGGGTGTCGTCTACGGCTCTCACTTGATACAATGTTATCCCCATCAAAGCTGCTTCTCAAATACATGGAAATGAGCAGGGAGTAAATGATCTATCAAATGCCACTCATCTACTATTCAGTCAGACACAGATAATAGAGAGGGGGGATAATTATAGTTGGGAAATGGTGGTAAAAATATTCTAATGATATTGCACTGGGAGTTCTGGGCTGTCAGTTAATGATGTCTGTCTCACTTTCCAGCAGCTATTTATGCAAAACTTCTTTACTCCTTTACTGTTTAAGGAATTACGGTTCACAATGAGAAGTTTCTTTTTTCCTCATTAAAGTCACAGTGGCACCTTAAATGGCCTAATTGATATGTGGCCTCTGACTCCCCATCACGCTCTCAGTCTCCGGGAGCTACTATTGTTTATCGAACGCAGCACCGTTTTTGTTTCAGCCCGCCTGCTAAAACAGTGTTTCAAGTGGAGGCGATGGTGGCTTTGAGGATGACACTCTTCCTGTCTGTATCAGTTAGGTCCACAACCTTGTACACCCAGAGGAGCCATAAGGGAGGAGAGGGAGGCGTTAATGATGCTTACCGGGCTTCCTCGGTGGAACAGGATCCAAATAGCACAAATGATCCAAACACACCCCCCTCCCAACTCTTAACAATCACAAAGAAACACATTTAAATCCTCTCTAACAAAGCACCTCTCAATTACACCTCTCCCATTAGCATACAGTCTTGGGAAGGGAGGAATATGAAAATGGCTCAAAAAAAGAAGGGGAGACACAAAGTGGCAGAGATAAGGTGATGTATCTGTTGAGTATCAGTATGGCTGACTCCCAGGGTGAGTGCATTGGTGGGGGAGGAAGTAGAAACAGTGTTGGACTAATTAATACAGTGTATAGTAGGAGGGTTAGTGTGGGCTTTCACTAACTGTGACACCTGCTGACTCCTAAACGCACATTGTGTTGTTTTAATATGACAATTACACCATTACCATATCTGAGAGATAGCACGGCCCCCCTAGGAATCCACCCGCGCTCTCTTTAGAGCCTTTTAGCTCCGCTTCAAAATTTATCTATTGATGCTCCAGCCCTGGAATAAGAGATCAGTTCACTCTTCAGCACTAAATGCATTTCTTTTTAGCAGCATCGTTGGCGGTGGCTTGTGAGCACGTGACAGCTTAAAATTCAGCTTTTCTTTAGGCTGAAGTTGAGGCAACAGATGGCCGTGATTTGTCTGTGTCCCTGTTGCAGTCAAAGTAATCACAGAGCAAACCTTTACCCAGGTGTTGGGTATATAAAGACATAAACGGGTTGAAGTGTAGGATATTTACAGTGTATTTCTGCACAAGCATGGTGTCTGTTACGGTATGGTGTGGCTGCTGTTTTTTCCTACCTGTGACTTTGCTGCAGCTCAGATGTTGCATTCACAGGTGGGTACGAAGAGGAGACCCGTGTTGCAGTTTTATAAGCTTCAGCTATTTTTGAAGACAACTTCAGGCTGTATGTTGAAGACTCTTGCTGTGAAGGATTGAGAGAAGTTGTGTGAGTCCTGCTGTTGTTTCAGCATAGCTGACGCTGCTCTTATTTAGTTTGTTTACCTAATGTAGAAAACTTGCTTGCAGTTGTTACACCTTCCATATACTCTACATGCACCAACATCATGTCTGCAACAAACAAGAGCAGAAGCAAGTCTATCACTCTAGCATCTGTGGAAACGGCACACAACCAATACAAAAAATGCCATGTAAATGATGTTGGTTCTGTCACAACACAACATAATCCAACAATGCAAAAGGTACGCAACAGCAACCACATGACTTTATGAGCAACATTGCATTTACATGGTACACATGGCAAGAGCAAAAAGGAACATGTCACTGATCTGCAGATCTAATGAGACAGGTAGGAAATGCAAGCAAAGACAGCTTCTGTTCTGCCTGATGCTACCATGGCAGTGCAGCCACAGCTTGTACTTCTCCATCAGGAAGGGTGTGGAGAAGACTTCTCCGTTGCCTGGGGAGTGTTGCAAAACAATTCCTTATCTGGACAACAGGTGGCGTAGTGCTTTTCTGGGGGATCCTGCTACCATTGCAGTCATGTCTCTGGTCCATCACACTGTTTTTACTCCTGTGAGTTTGTAGTTATATTTTGTATACCTCTACCTCTTCATGCAGTCGCCACCGCCAAACCCACGTTTCCCACAAATTCCTCTCATTAATTAAGTCTGCTTGGCATCTTTGTACTCTTTCAGAGAAGGTTGTATAAATCTTCATATCGTCAGACTTCTTTCACGAGACGTTATTCCATCTGCTCCATGTATGCTGCTAGTTACCTTCTACACTTTTTTTTGAAGGGGGAGTGGCGGCGCTGTTGATGAATTTGAAGAAAGCGGTGTGCTGACCATTCTCATGCATGCACCCTCCATAGCTTTCAATGAACAGTTAATTAATTGGGCATGTCTTTGTCACCCTCGTGCTTGCATTGGTGGATGATGGTGTTGCGTGTCTCTGTACCGCGCAGACGGAGAAATATTAAAGCTGCAATAGTAAATTTGGAAAACAAATTAGCGTAAAACATTTTTCTCATGCCTCGTTCTAAGCTAGCTATAAATATATTGTGGAGATTAATAAAGTGGTTCTTTCACATTTATCTAAAAACCTCCACCAATAACACATTTCAGACTGAAAGCAACCATTGGACCATTCGGTTGTCGGTTTCCACCAAACCACTGCACTTCCCTGGGTCCTCCACTCATTACGCACTCTCATATTTAGCAACAGAACACCACTGGTGTGAGAGGTTCTCCACTCAATAATATCAGAGAAGGAGAAACAGTCGGCTGCTACCACTTCAACTTTAGGACAAACTACCAAAGTCCCAAAAAGAAAAACACCATTTGAAGTCACGGACAACAAAAGACGTTTGGATCTAGAAAACAGCGACTGATGTTTAGCACTATCTTGTTTTGTTTGGCAACGCGGATTTCTGGTTCCGGCAGAAGTGTCTCAGGGAAGATACCCGAGGGTGGGGTGTGTGATTCATTACTTTGTTTGCATTCAAAAACCTAGCTTGTTTTGTAAATTTGCTATAACAGCTTTAACTAGGCTTAGTGTAGTATGAGATTTTGTAGTGCTGTTGTTGGATAGGGCCTTGTAACGTTTCTTCAGCCCTATGTGTGACTTACATTCAAGTTTTTGGATTTATGCTGCAAAATGTAGAGAAGCGCCTCATCAGTGCATGTATGCTAGAATGTCGGTACGTAGGGGTTGCAGGTCTTAAATTGCTTTACAAACACAACGCAGATACACCAAAGTGTGACAGGTTTTACGATGATGGAACTTGTGAAACTTGATGGGGTTTTGTTTTTTTGTCAGGTCTCAATTAGAATAAAAAATTATTACTTTTTTCATCATTTTAATGTACTGAAAATGGTCAGTAGGTGGCTGGTGTTAGGGCCTGTAGCTGTTTTGATTTTCATATATGGCAGTTTAACAATGCTCCAGTTTTGGATTCTTTTGGTGATCGTGCAGGATCTCAGTGGTGTTCAAGACCCTCATTGTTCACTTGTGGCTGGTGCTTATTTACTTTGTACCTGTGCACCACCCAATAAGGAGATGCTTTGTTTTGTTTTCTTTTGGGGGATCTGCAGCAAATCCGAGCCAGAGTATAGACCCATGATGGAGAGAGGTGTCTCTGCAAAAGTGAAAACAAATTCTCTCCTTGGTTGGCGTGAGCTATGGCACTGTGAGGCTTTATTGTCCCGGCCAAGGTGATAAGGGAGAGTAATTGCGTATTATACTGTCCGAGAATGTCAGGTCCAAACTGAGCATGAGTGCCCCATCCATCAACACACAGTGGTGTGTGTGAGACTGTGGTCTACACTACACATGCTTGCTTGCATGATGTATTGTACGTGAGCACATGTCTTTGTGCAAGCTCACAGATTCATGTCTGTATATTTAAACCAGAGTAGTGATGTCAGGAATTTACTGTTTTATTTTGGAGCAAAACACGGATGTTTGGTATTTTTATTTATGTGTATCATAGTTTTGACCATTCAGGGGATCACTAATGTGTGTGTGTGTGTGTGTGTGTGTGTGTGTGTGTGTGTGTGTGTGTGTGTGTGTGTGTGTGTGTGTGTGTGTGTGTGTGTGTGTGTGTGTGTGTGTGTGTGTGTGTGTGTGTGTGTGTGTGCGCATGTGGGTGTGTGTGTGTTTGGGGGCAGGTTTAGATAGAGCCTGGGAGCAGCTCAGGCAGCGTCATTAATCAGGAGAGGGTTGTGTGTGACTCTCCGAGCTGACATTGTTACATCCTATACCCTGCAGTAGCTCACAGCCTAGCCTGCACTATCTGACCAGCAGGCACACGCGCGCGCACACACACACACACACACACACACACACACACACACACACACACACACACACACACACACACAATCCTTTACCTTTCTCACATCTGCAAAAGATATAAACTGCATAACAGATTTCTCCGTAACACATTCAGTTGTACTGAATCTTCCAGCATGCACACACACACGCACGCACGCACGCACGCACGCACGCACACACATACACACACACACACACGCACGCACACAGATATGTTAGAATAGAATAGAATAGACTTTATTTATCCCACAGTGGGGAAATTCACTTGTCACAGCAGCACCATCACTCAAAAGGTAATTAGAAGAAGATAAAAAAACAAGGATACATGTATATACACTTAGGCAGTAATCTAGTATTGTAATCTTAGATCACTAAAAAAAACACAAATATAAGATGAAAACAAACTTGGTACCAACACTATGCAGCATACTGTAAGAGACACAGACAACAATGACAATCCGGTATTGCACAAGTATAGAACACATACTGAATATTGCATTGGTGTTATTGTGTACCAGGATGATACCAGTACAGCTTAAACTGAGGAGTTATACACTCTTACAGCAGAGGGGATGAAAGATCTACGATAGCGCTCAGTTTTACATCTGGGATGTCTCAGTCTACCTCTGCTTACTGGTGAGTAGGGAGGAATGTTTCTCTGGAAGTCAATCACCATTTCCTTTGTTTTACTGGTGTTCAAGCGAAGGTGGTTACGCTCACACCAGTCCACAAAGTCCATGATGACTGACCTGTACTCCTGGTCATCCCCCTCAGACACACAGCCAACAATGGCCGAGTCATCAGAGAACTTCTGGAGGTGACAGCTGCTGGTGTTGTAGGTGAAGTCCGAGGTGTAGAAGGTGAAGAGAAAGGGTGAGAGCACTGTACCCTGTGGAGCTCCAGTACTGCACACAACCACCTCAGACGTACAGTTGTGCAGCCTCACGTACTGTGGCCTGTTGGTGAGGTAGTTGATGATCCATGCAGTCAGAGGTTCATCCACTCCTGCACCCCTCATCTTCTGCTGCAGTAGACACGGCTGGATGGTGTTGAAGGCACTGGAGAAGTCGAAGAACATGATCCTCACTGTGCTTTTTTGCATCTCGAGGTGATTCAGAGCCCGGTGCTGCAGGTAGATGAGGGCGTCCTCCACCCCCATGTTTGGTTTATATGCAAATTGAAGTGGGTCTATTTCTGGGGTCCCCACTGAACGTAGATGGGTGAGGATGAGTCTCTCCATAGTCTTCATCAGGTGGGAGGTCAAGGCGACTGGTCTGTAGTGGTCTGGATCCCTGGGATGTGATGTTTTGGGGACTGGAACCACACAGGAGGTCTTCCACAGGATGTGGACCTGCTCCAGTCGAAGGCTCAGGTTGAACATGTGTGTGACCACTTCACACAGCTGGTCAGCACAGTCTTTGAGCAGTCTGGGGCTGATTCCGTCAGGACCTGCTGATTTTCTGCTCTTAAGCCGCCTCAGTTCTCTCCTCACCTGGTCCGGTGTAACTGAGGGGGGGGGTTGTTGCTGATGAGAGTTGGTGGAGGGGGAGGCTGATGAATGGTGTGAAGTTGGGAGGTGGGGGGTTGACTGGCAGAGTGGAGGTGGTTGGGGGTGGTGGTGTTGGTGGTGCCTGTAGCAGCAGTGGAGGGAGTGGAGTCGAATCTGTTAAAAAACAGGTTAAGCTCATTGGCCCGGTTCTGGTCCCCGTCAGCAGACCCACTGGCACCACTCCTCCCCCTGTGACCTGTGATGTTCCTGAGGCCTCTCCAAGCACCACGAGCATTGTTCTGCCCCAGCTGATTCTCCAGCTTCCTCCTGTAGCTGTCTTTTGCCTGTCTTATTTTGTATTTGAGATCTTTCTGTACACGTTTTTGCTCCTCCTTATTTCCAGACATGAAAGCTTTTTTCTTCTCGTTCAGCACGGATTTTAGCTCTATGTTCAACAAATGTACATGTGTCGTGTTTTTTTGCCATTTGTGAAACTGCTCTTTGTTTATGTGTAGTTGCTGGTGCATTTGGGTGAGTGTGAGTAAGTTTATACAGCACCCTTCACAGAACAATTTCACAAAAAAAATTAAAACCAAAATTTTCAGATGAACCTTGGCTGTTTTCTCAGCAAAACCCAATTTAAGATGTTTTTTTTTTTTTTTTTTTTTGCAATAACTTGAAAAATACTACGGCAAATATTTTTTTGTGTTAATGGAAATGTTAATGCCACTTCTAAAAGGCAACAGGTAGATGATAAGGTTTTGCATGAGTCTATATGATTTTATTAGTGTATTATAAAATAAACCACTAATTTCAAAGAGAGTCTGAAAGTCTTAATTGGTTTCATGCCTACTCAGTAACCTTTGACATCAACCATTTTCAATATAACATACGGTAATCAACTGTCATCAAGTTTAGTTATTGTGCTAAAAGGTGATGCTGACAATCCCAACATATGAGCATCATGCATTCCTCAAGATCTTTATTAAATCTTTACCAAAAACTGTTGAAGTCAACCATGTTTGTATGTTAGAACATTCCATGAGTCTTCAATGGATCAATGTCTACATCTGATTATCTTTTCAAGTCAACCACATTAAACATGGCCACCACAGCCAGGTGACCTTAGCAAACACAAGAACAGGTTTATTTCACACAGATGTTGAGCTAAAGTTGGATCTGGTAGGAGTCGAGAGCGAGTCACAACACATGCTTTTGAGTATAATTGATGTTTTTGACTTTTAATCAAAAAGGCTGCAACTCCATTGTTTCTCAACATAAGATGATCTTACTTTAAAGCTGGTATAAAAAACACCTACATTCCTTAAAAGGACACTAGGCATTTAACCCTTATGTGCCCTTAGTGCATTTTTTGTGCTCAAAGAACAAAAACGTTAGAAAATTAAAGAGTTATATAAGGTTAATCAACTTGTGTTTTCTCCAACTAAACCTATTTTAATCTCTAGCTTTTGCTTCCTTGTAGATCTAACTGTGCGGAGAACATCCGTAAGCACATTCTCCACACGGGGAAACACGAGGGGGTGAAGATGTACAACTGTCCCAAGTGTAGCTATGCCACCAACTCGCCCATGGAGTTTCGTAATCACCTGAAGGAAAGTCACTTGGATATTGAGAATCCAGACCTTGCCTACCTGCATGCAGGTAAGGTTTCCTAAACACTCTCAAGGAGTTAGCTCAGTGATGGAAAATGAATTCATTTAACTCCACAGCATCTGATCGCTGGTGCATTTACTTGTCCGCTAAAACATCTATGTGAATCAGGGAAACGATTGTCTCAATAAAAAGTTCCTATCAGGAGGATAACGTAGAAAACAAAGTTTCTCTGCATTTAGAAATGTTGCCGGAATAGAAAACCCCCAAAGACTCTTCTGTTTGAGAGAAATTTAAGCTTAATTCCAGGATCATTTTTTCTAATTTGCACACGCTGCTTCTTGGAACTACACTCTGTTATGATTGCCTTGTTTGTCTTGGCTCTTCTAGAGCAACTGAAGGTCAAAGGGGCACTCCACTTATTTGGATGATTTGATGATCTGTTCTGTAGTCAGAGGAGGGTTCTCAGCACAGTCTTCCCATTTCTTCAGGGTCTTTAAGGAAACTTGTCTGGTATCAGAAATTAGTTCTGTTAAAGATGTGACCAGGCTCTATTGAACTTAAAGCAGCAACCGGAGTTTTCCTCTTTCAGGAATTATGTATGATTTTTCAGAAATCCGTAAAAGTGATTGTCTTATCATGTAGTGTGATATAATGTAAGCAAAAAGTCTTTTTTTTTTTTGCTAAGCCCGCCCCCTGCCCCGTAAAACTCTGTGCAATAGGAAACTGAGCGCCAACCAGAACTAACCAATAGCGTTAGACTACTGCTTACGTGCTTCAAATTTAAGGAAGTACCTCGGCTGATGCAGCGTTGATGAACTTTTCACGGACAAGTAAGTCTTTAAAATATAAATATATGAAAACGCGACATGAAAATAATAATTGTAAAACAACGTGTTTTCGCTATGTTTATTGGCTACAGAAGCGCATTCATAAACAAGAAACGTGCAGTCGCCATCTTAAAATGCCGGATAGACCGACTTTTGGTGTGAAACGTTTGTCAGCCACTAGATGGTGCCATCAGATAAAATAAATACTCCGGAGAGCTACTTTAACAGATTTGAGAATTTAAATCTTTGTTGTAAAAAAACTTACAAAGCTAACATAAACAAAAACTGTTTTTCTACTTATATGGCCCATTTTTTAAAATGTCTTTTCATTCCATTTTTGTGAACCAGCAATGCTTAAAGGTGCAATATGTAAGAATGAAGTAAGAATGACATCCTGTGGTCAAATTTGGTTACTGCAGCCCATTTTTCTAAACAAAAGTTACTTTCTCACTGCCGTTCTGTGAGTTTCATGGATGTTGCCAGTTACAGATCAGCACCAGAAGATTCTAGATAACAAGCAAAAATGAGTCATACACAGTGATACGTAGATAAATACAGCGTCATATCTGGTGCTAGCTCTCTTGGGTGTTTTACAGTAAGAAGCACTTACTACATCTATTACAGTAATATGCCTCCAGCATTGGAGGAAGTGTGGTTGTTTGCTGTCTTGCTGTTAGCGTGCTGTTATAGTTCTGAACGGCTCATTATAAGAAGTAATACACCACGATTGACTCATTATTCACTTCACACACACATTTCACTGTAATATCAAGTTGTTGGTGATTGAAAAAGTAGCTTGAGATATTTTTAGAGCCGACTATTTGCTTCTAATTCACTGTTAGCATTGTTAGCTCAACGTTAGCCTCTAGCTTGTATTATTGAGTGACTTTTAATGTGTTTATCATCTCAGTGGCTCATCTGACTGTGGTGTACCACAGAGATCAGCCCTAAGTACCCTTGTGTTCTACATTCATCTCAGTTTTCCAACACTTTGATTCAGTGAAGGTAATTCATAGATATGATACAATATGGTATGCTTCATTATTCACCATTTATCTCAGACTCAAAGGGCTGTGAGGCAAAAGGTCATTTTTTATCTGAGTCTTCATTCTTTCAGGCCTGTTTGGTCTAATTTTGATGGTCTTTCAAATATCACCCAGTCTTTGAGTAGTCTAAGACGAAAATTCCAACTTTCGTTTTGAAGCTCAAATCCAAAAATGTTTTTTTCTAATAACTATTGAAAGAACATGTCATGACGTATAGCTGCTGACATACACATTGTGTAGTTAGGTATCATTCAGATCTATTTAAACCATCTTAAGTTGGTTTAAGAGCAGCAGCTGGGCAAAGACACATCCCACCAAAGCTTGTTTCCTTCATGATTTATTTAAATGATTTTTAAATCTTACTGATTGCCTCTGAAACCTTAATCAACCTTGCCCCAAAATGCGACTCAGTACCTCTCAATCATTGAGATTCACAGATTATGTCCTTTTAACTGTTCCCAGGTCACAGCTGGTGTATAAAAGAGTGGATTTATTCATTAGCGCTCTCACTTTTTGAAACTGACTCCTTATTTCCTGACACAAAAGCTTTTGACAGCTTAAATGTGTACCACACAATTTAGGTTGTGAACATCTATCCAATCTAGCTCATCCTTTTGAAACATTGCTCAGAATAAAGATTTTTAAATATTTCCTTAGTTTTGCCAAAGTTTTGCAAATCCACAATCTTTCATTTTGGCTTTTTCAACCTGTAATTCCACCAACGTCTGATCTTTGAGTACACCTTTGTCAGTCTTGTCATTCTGTACTGATGGAGGCGGACTGGTCACAAAGAAGCAGAGCTCAGAGATTACTGGTCTAGCCTTCCCTGCCAATCACTCAAGCCACAGAGACAGATGAAATCTTCTTCCTCTTCTATTGGGTTCCTTTGTGTCCCAGTGTTCCTCTTTGTCCTTGAGGACCTCCAAATCCAATCGGTAGAGTGGCTGTCCTTCAGGGGAGCAGCGAGGACAGCCTTTATCCTGTTATCCCTCTGACCTTACATAAAGACAGTAGAGTTGGAGGAGAGCACTGTGGACGAAGGGCCATGCAGGGACATCGCTGGTTGCTTTCTAGTGATCCTGTATGGGTTTCGTCCTTGTTCTGACTCTGGAAACTTTTGAATTTGTGAATTCAACCTTAACCTGGTAAATTTATGTCAAATTTGAGGATCTTCCTTTGCTCTTCTTTCAGCTGCATGGTTCAACCTTTCCCCCCTTTGAGTACTTTTTAAAAAACACCCTTCTGTAAACATTTCCTGTCCCCTCTCACCTTTAACCAAAGCACACTTTTAGGTTTATATTTACCATTTCACCCCACATTTCCCCTCACCTTTAGTTTGTCCTTACACGTCTGACCTCTGTTAGAGCAGATGCTGTATCTTTTGTGTTTTTGCCCTTCTCCAAATTTAACCTGTTAAACCACATAAAAGAACAACACTTGTGCTAATTCACCCAGGCCAGTGATGGAGCAGCGTGCATTGGGACTTTTGTGTTTCAGTGTTTTATATCAAGGTCAGATCTAGTGGAAAATGCATCATCTAAAGGAAGCACATCCTCCTCTTTCAGTCAAATTAAGCAGCACATTTTTAAGATGTCACTTTGTGTCTAATATATATTCAACTCACGCCACACTACAGGCATGAATCAAAGACTGACAGCAAAGGAAATCATATAAAATGCAGCAGATGGTCTTTTAAAAAGTTTTTATCTTTTAGTTGAAAATCAAATCCTTAAAATAATGCATAGCTGCAAATAAATAGATGCTCATCTTAACAGAATTAACAACAAAGCAGCTGAAGTAGAGGTAATTTGAAAAGACTTTTTGAAAAAAGGCTAAAGTAAGGTGGAGGGTAGCCGAAAGAGCGGTTCTTCATCTAAGTAGACAGAACAAGACCAAAAGAAAGAGACAGGGGAAAAAAAGATTAAGAAGGTAGATGTTGAATTAACCTGCTTGTGATTGCTCTCTGTCAGAGTGGCACGGGGGCCGGCAGCGAGAGGCAAATCGTCTGTGATGGCCCTTCCCGCTGTTCCCCCTTTGAAAGACACAGATCAAACGCACCCCAGTCGCGGGCCCTTGTAGCCCCTCGCGCGGGATTGATTGACACCCGAACGTCTCGGCTGCTGTTCTGTCTCTCCATATCACTTTCTCCCCTCTTCTCGTTCTCGCTCCCTCTTCCTTTCTTTATTCAGCGTCGCACTTCGAATTAAAGCCTTTCTCAAGGATGAAAGCAGAGGTCCTTTGCAAACGGGAATTAGACCCAGCAAGTGATGGAGGGGAATAGTGATTAGAATATGAAGGGAAGAAAGAAGGGGAGAAAAAGAAAGGAGGTTAGATTCGTGAGGGGGGAAATGTTGCTGACGAGACGTTTTAATAAAATGATAATGACAATTGTGTTCGGCGTGAGATGTGCTGAGAGATATGCAAGGAAGAAGCGTGTGTGATCTCGCCAAAGATAGCACCAGAGTGGTGCTACAGGTACACCAGAGACCTGAAACTTTTCTCGTTTCAGCCAGGTTTACTTTCTGTCTCCCCTTCCATCGAGGTCAGCCATGTTTGCATTGATGAATCCACCTAATCTAGTTTGGCACCAAAACTCTCAAACACACACCACAGTTGAGACTTGCGTTATCAGAGCACTTTTTCTTTTTAAATTGTGAAATGTTTCCCTAATTTCCAACAAGGTTATAATTTCACACCTTGTGGGCAGAAAGATCAAATGCTCAGATTTTCAGTGCCTGAAAAGCTAAAACAAATAAATAAAGAAACAAACTTCTTCGAGGCATTGTTGCCACGTTATGCAGATTATATTTTCCATAATAATGCATGATGGATAGCCAGTGTGGAGGGCTGGAGGAGGCCCGGCTCGTAAGTGATGATCTTAATACACGGTTATAACCACGGGCAAATTCATTTGTTGGCTTAGATTTTTCTTTTCCTTATTAAACAAATCTGTAAACAAATATGGGTTTTGATGGCTTTTACTTAAGTTATGCGTCTTTGTGTCTCGCTGTCTACCCCTTCCTCACATTCACCTTCTGTTCATCATGTAATGAAACATTACTCTCATGAGTTTCATTTGCACACGGCGTTACAGCCCTGTGTTGCATTGTGGGGGACAGGTGTGTACGTCATGCAAATGTCCCAGAGCATATGACACTGTGTTGACGCTGTGAACGAAGCCACAGATACCGCCGATAAAATCAACATCTGTTTCTAATAACAAAGTGTTAAATGTGCCACATTTTTACAGGAGGGTGAAAAACAACGCATCACTTTTTTTTTTTGAGAAACACTGATAGGACCTCAAGTCGTCAGCGTTGGCGATAAACCTGTGTCTCTGTGTCACCTCCCGTATGTTGCATTTGCATGATGGACATTAATGAAAAACTTTATTCTGTTCTGAATTATGCAAACATCTAAAGAACAGCAAAGGAGAGTGGTGCTGATGCTGCGTGGTTATGGTGCAGTAAAACGTATCTCACTGGGCTGGGGCTCAGGTTCTTCACAGGAGCATCAAAAATTTGCAAGACAAATTTACAGTCAGAGTCGTTTTCGGCACCTGGAACTGGTCTCGAGTCAGTTTCCGTGTGAGAAATGTGAGAAAACATTGGAAAAGTTTGGTGACCCATGAACCTAAGCATGGAAACAAGAATAGAAATGAGACAGGCACAACACAATTTAAAATAAAATAAGGATGTAGATGAAATTAATTCAGGACAAAAGACAATTTGTGACTAAAGTGCAACTAAGTTGTGACGAATTGGAGACCAAATCAATCAATCAAAACTTTATTCATATAGCATTTCATGCATGGCAATGCAATGTGCTTCTCAACATACCAATACACACAGAATAATATAATAAAAATGCAAAAACATCAATATGAATTAAAATCACATTCACACATATTAGTCCGTATATGTCTATGCATACATACACAAACACACTTCAGGACGGGCCAACACAGTCAGACACACACATTAATTTTCAAGCACACTCCAGTAAGTGTGTGTATATGCTTCTCAGTATGTGTACATTAGCACAGTACAGATGCAAGTAAGTTTAATATTAAAAGTAACATCAAAAATAAAATAAAAAACTACAATAAAATAAGTAAGATAGCTCAAATTACACCGAAATAAAATCAGTAAGCAAGCAAAAGAGAATTTAACATTTCAGGCTCAACAAAATTCCTAAAAGAATGAACTAAAAACATATTTAGACTAGGGCTGTCAAAAGTAGCGCGTTTTTAATGCGTTAATGCAAAGCCCCCTTAACGGCATTAATGTTTTTAACGTGCAATTAACGCGCAGGCTTCCGTAGTTTTGTTTTAGCCCTCCTCGCTTTCCATAGTCTGACGTAAATAAGAAGCTGGAACAAGCCATTGGCCAGCGGCAAATTTCCTTTGAATCACGTGTAAAAAATGTATTAAACCCTCAAGTTAATTTCTTTTTGGGATTTCCACGGCTGGATTTTTAAAATAAAAACAGTGTTTTTAAATCGCGCGGGGATTTTGGACGTCTTTATTCTGCTGTAATATATTTGCCATATGAAGATTTTTAAAAGCATGTCATTTTGACATATAAACAGAGGAAAAAATATATCGCAATATATATTGTTATCGCACATGCTTCAGATTATATCGCAATATAGATTTGAGGCCATATCACCCTAATTTGCACAGATTTTCTCGTTTTGTTAAGCACTTTTTGATTTTTATCTGTGAATATAAACACATATAAACACTTTACTTTAAAATTTCCTTAAGCGTTATATGTAACTAAATCTAAATTGCTTATTTTCTTGCAATGCCTTGTGTCCAACTAGTCACACCCATCCCCAAAAAAAGTATTAGCAAATAAAAATAAATCGTTTAAGAAAATAAATGAAGGCAAACATCATCAAAAATACACCATGACCTTTTACCTTGAGGTGTTGACCATTTTAACCTAATTAACATTTCTAATATAAAATAAGTCCTTTTGTCCTGACTGTTAAAAATAGTTTTTATATTGAGTATTTGGCTGAAGCTCCGATGGAAAAACAATCTCACGATTAAGTGATTCCTCCCACTTAACAAAAAACATCTTTTATTTCAAACTTCTTTTTAATTGTTAATCAACACTTGATTCATACTTATTTACAACCACTTTCCTGATGTAAGCTTGTTTGACATATGAGAACTGAGACGCAGCTGCTTGATGTTTGTCCCCCAGGAGACTTGCATCAAAGTGTCATCTGGGGGTTTGCTAAGCATTTTTTGATAAACAAAAAGAAAAAAATCCTCACACAGCATCAGCCGTGTGCTCCTCAGAAAACCAATCCAGGCCGGTCTAGGAAGAGTAGGCAGCATTTCCTGCGTAATGACCTGCTCCAATGAGCATGAAAACTCTCCCAACTGGCTGCATTCATCACACATCACACACAACAAACGCTCCTTTGTTTCGCCGCCGCGTCTCTTCGTCCTGTTTGCATCAATCCGAGAACCGTCGTCTCAGACGCTTACTGGCCCTTTGAAGTCCTGACTGAGCTGTAGGTTTTGTCCACATGATGATTTCCACCTTGTGTTTTTGTCACCTTTAAGCCGTCACAGAAAAATTGTTTTCACACGGTGAACTGGACGAGCGCCGTCTCTGTCAGACTGGGTCAGAGCCGAGCCTCTGGACGCCGGGTGTCACCATCAGAAAGGCGGAGGCAGATTGATGGCACATGATCCGCTCTCCCTGGTGCTGCGGTGACACAGTTAGGTTGTGTTTGTGCTTATGTTGCAGTGTTCTACAGCCTTGCAGATGGTTTATGTAGGGCACAGCCTAACAGGACAGGAAATGAAAACTGTAAGAATCTGTTTTTAACAAGCGCTGCGTTCTGATGGTGACATTTGGTGTAAAGGCAGTCTTAAATGTAAGATAATAACCAAAGTAAAACTGTTTCTATGCTGTTTTATTATTATGTTTCCTGAACTTGGTTTAGAAGTTAATGAGAAACTTTTTTCTCCCTTTTAAAGCTACGGTTCCAGCTTTGTTTTGATACTCTGCACCAATTCCCCCGTGAATTGAATAATCACTTGCATAAACTACCAGTTTTTAAATACTCTAGAGGGATTTGTTGAAATTCTCTTCTCAGGGAAATGCTTGGAAGATTTTGTGGCTTTCCATACGAGTACCCTGCACCTACGTAGTGAGAGTGACACGATGTAGGAATGCTTACAGGCAGGGCAGCTCCTCCTGTATGGGACAGTGAATGTAGGAGCAGACAAGCCGCCGGCTGCTATAAAGGCTCATCCATAATTCAGTCCTCTCTCACTTCAGACACCCTGCACACATACAGCTGCAGCGAACTACCAGCCCAGACGGGTGGGAGACAGGTGGGCGGAGTTACTGATGAGAAAAAATGACTCAAAAATAAGTTAAAAAAAGTAAAGTAATTTTTTTAGAAACAGGCAGATTTCCTCTTTCAACCCACTATGACCCCTTGTGACCCTTCAGATGCAAACAGTACTCCACAGCACCAATATGTTTTCCCTGATCTCCACTTCCATTGGCTGAAGTGCACTTTTGAGATCTCCACTGTGACCTTTGGCCCTGTTTGCCGTGCCAGAGGCCCTCATGTTCCTCCTTTGCCTCGCTTCCTCTCCGCGTGTCGCCTTTTTGGTGGCTCTCCAAACGTGTCAGCGTCTCTAATTAGCTACAGGCTCAACTTTCCCAACCAAACAACCAATTAGCAGCACTTTAGCCCTGCCCAGTCCCATGTTTCCTGATACAGTGGCCTATTAGGGCCCCTTATTTTTTCCCTAGCATAATTGAATCCCCTGGCTTCTCATCAGCGGGCTAATTTAAGCCAATGTGCAGAGTTGGTAATCAGACGGGTTGCCCATTAGACCATCAGACCCCAATTAAGTGCCCTCTTATTTCCACCATAACAAGCCGCTATCACTGCTGCTGTTATTGTACTTCCCCTTTAAGCGCTCAGTTTTGTTTGGGGAAATCTGTGGTTTGTTTGTTAAAGAAGAAGAAAAAGTGGGAAAAAGAGTTTTGATGTCCTGTTATCACAGATACAAGCGGTGCTTTAGTAGAGCAGATTTAACTGGGTTTAAAACCACTTCTGGAAATTTTGTGTGGTTCTAAGTGCTTTGTAGTTTTCCCACATCCTTGTCATTTGTTTTTATTTTTTTAGAAGCCATATTTGATTTTTTACACAGGTTGGATAAAAACGATAAACATGTTAGTTTTATTCAGTGCAAAAACTTGCTGGAGTTGCTCAAAATCCTCAGAAAAGGTCATGACATAAAAATTAGTACTGCTTATTTTTAATAAGTTATGTTCTGTATGAGTTGTACATGAAATGAAAAATGTGTTTTAAAAAAATCTCCTTTTTTTTCTGGACTACGGTCACCATTGCTGTTGTCGGTCTTTAGTGAGTCCTTTACTGCTCGTCCGCTTCCACAAACTATGCGTCAAGCTGTTATTTCTGTGCTTTTGAAAAAAGATAAAAACCCCTAGTGCTGTGGCTCTTACAGACGATATCGCTTTTGAATGTAGATGCCAAGATTCTCACGAAGGTCCTGACTCGGCGCCTTGAAATGGTGCTACCTACTATTGTTTCACCTCACCAGACAGGGTTTGTGAAAGATCAACAATCCTTTGTTAAAGTTAGACGTCTGTTTAATGTGTTGTACACGTCTGCTCCACCCGACCAGAAGGTTGATGTAGTACTCTCCCTAGATGCTGAAAAAGCATTTGACCAGGTGGAGTGGGACAACCTCTTTGATAATTATATATATATATATTTTTTTTTTTTTCTAGTATCCCTAAGCTGTTGACTCTTCTTGGTACATTTGGTCAGATCTCAGGTTATAAGGTTAACATTCAGAAGAGTGAAATGATGCCTGTAACTCTTTTGGAGGGACAGTTCACTGGCTCTATTTCATTTAAAATAAACCCAGACAAATTTAGATATCTAGGTATTTGGATTTCACGTAAATTTAAAGACTTTTTTGGGACTAACTATAATCCTTTATTGGCCACTTATAAACAGGATAATTCCCAATGGACTCCTTGCCTCACAACTCATAGTTGTTTAGGTAATTACAACTGAGACTCTTTGTTAAGTCGAACTCTGAGTGTTTTCCCCTGTGCTCATCTTGAGCTCTTCTTGATGAGATCTTGGACTACTGGACATCTACCAAGAAAGTTCTGAGTAAACTCTACACCTGGCTCAGCTCACACCACCAGTAATTAGAATAACGAATAGAAAAAATTGTGAACTACAATGTAGCCACAGCTGCTCTGGAGCACACCGATGGAAGTGAGGCTGCCGTGCACAGACGTCACCGGTTCATCTGATCACCACCAGCAGACAAGGAGGGTGATGGGTCATGCCCAAGGATACGACTGCAACAGACTGAGTGGGGCTTGAACCTGCAACCCCTGCAGTTACAGGGTGGAGACTTAGCTGGTGAGAACCTGAGCTTCACAAGAAGAAAATTAGATCAAAGCAATATAACCAGTATTGATATAAACTCCAGGCCCATAAATTGAACCTGGAAGTTGAACCAATAACAAGTGGTGGCATGTTCCAGTGCAAGTTTTAAGTCCCGCCCTCTCCATGTTAACAAATGAAACTTTATCCTGTTTAAAGAATATAAAAATAAACCCCAGATGTGTTTTTTAGGTGTTCAGGTGTTGACTTTTGTTTACATTGAAGTGTTTTTGTTGGGTTCGGTGAATGCACGCATTAGTTAAAATATGTTTAGACAAATAGCAGTGCTTTGAAAAATTCAAACAGCTCTTCAGCCCTTCCGCTTGACCAACATCTGTGGTTTAAACTGGACAAATATACTTGAGATGGGGGAGAAGGTTTAGAGATGAATGCATTCACCAGTGTGAAATATCTCAGATTTTTCCTCCTTTTCTTCCTTTGCCTCCTGTTTTTGTCTGCCCTGTCTCAGTGATTGGTGGAGCTGAGAGCAGCCAGAGTGTGAAAGAGGCCCACAGAGGCCTGATGAGGACTGTCTCACCAAAGCGTGTCTCAAGTCTGGGACATTTAAGTGGATGAGTGTGTATAAGATGGCAAGAATTATGCTGCATGTGCGTCTGGATGTCTTTGTGCGTTTAATGTTGGTGTCGACTCCCCATAGCCTAATTAAAAGGCGAGAAAAGCCACTCACAGGGAGATTAAACCTAAAAGGGTAAATTAGCACTCAAAACGGGTGTGGCATTTTCGCACATATGCACAGGCCATGAAATCTCTTCTGACACCTGTGGAAAAAAAACAACAAGAAGGAGAAAGAAATACCTTTTTGTCTGAATTAAAAAAAACTGTTTCAGTTTATAGTAATAAAATTTCAAACCTGCAGGGACTCTGAAGTCTCAGGTTTTATAGAATAAAAATGTTAACTTTGTTTTAGTCTTTCATAGGATGCTAAATTGTTTCTATTCTTCTATGTTCATTCATTAAAATACGAATAAAAATGACCCAAAGTTGTTTTTTTTAAATATAACATGAAATCCAGATGTTTGGTGACCAAACATGAAGCTAAACATCTTCACTGGTTAAATTTAGTAACAAGAATCTAAAAAATAAAGGAGGCAAGAAAATTATCCTCATATGAAGTTTTTTATTTTCTTTGTTTGCAGAAAAGTCCGACTCCCTCTTGTTTTTAATGACCCTCCTCTCCAACACAAACCTGCTACTCAGCTTTTACTAAACAATATTTACTGAAGGAGTTTTTGTTTTTTACAGTTTGACCTGGGTTTATTCAGATGTAGTTCTGTTACGGTGGGCTGACTCATCAGCTGTTTTTACGCATTTTTTTATTTATATTATTGTTTTTTTTTCTTACAGCGAGATTATAAGAACGTTTTAATGCTCTCTCACTTTGATTTTTATTGTTTTTACCACTTTTGTAAAAAGTTTGTGGCGATACGAGATTACTGAAAACAAATTTCACAAAAAGTTTTGTTTTGCTACATTTTTACTTCACAATTTAACATCTGATGAGCTTCTAGAGAAACCTGCTCAAGGTGGTGCAATAATAGTTGCAGCTTGCCCAACTTCCATCCAAACAGTGGACAGCTCCTGTGTGATGATCAGAGAGGAAAGGTAGAAATGCTCTGTCTGTGCTGCCATCACCCTGGCTCTGAAGCTGCAGCTTACTCATGCAGAAGTGGGCATGCAGGCCAGCCTATAAGCCATTACAGCATGAATGCTCAGTTTTAATTATTTAGTCACGTTTAAAGTCAGAAGGAAAAACATGCAGTTTTTGGGAAAAAATGCATCTTTTTTCTGCATGAAGCAGCAAATGTTTGTCAGTTTGCTTCATTTTCAGGAACGCTTCATTCTTGCAAATATCTTGTCTTGGTTGTGTCATAGGAAATATTCACAGAAAACATTGCAAGCACTCATCAACTTTATACAAATTATTTCTTCTTATCTTTTGGAAATATTTCAAGTCTTGTTTCAAATATTTATGGGCTACTTTTGGCATAATGTCTCTTTCAGAACGAGCACTCTGATGTTATTTATGTGCGGTTCCATACAAATAAAATCACCTGTGTGTGACATCTTCAGCTCTCTAACCCTGACCTGTCCAGGCTCTGCAGCAGTGAAACTCTCACTAAACTGTTATTTTCCCTTTTAAATCCAGGCATGTCTAATACCCACTAGGGTCGTGGGGTTGCTGCATAGAAACGCACAGATGTCACTTCATCCGTCACCCCGTTTCATATAAGCATCCCACAGCTCTGCAGCGTGCAATAACACCCCAGACCACACTGATATCTTTTTACAACTATCTGCTCATTTTTGACCCCCTCAATCTTTTCTTTCTGCTCTTGTCTGGCAGTTAGCGTGTGCGGTGATGTCTTAGCGTGTTGGTGTTGTGTTTGTGTGAGGAAAGAGGGTGAGTGATGTGAGCTTGGGCCAGCAGCTCAGCGCCGCCGAGCTATCCGTCTCTGCGTCTGTTTGATGGTCTGTCTGTTGTCTCACTTCTGTTTGACTGCTATCAGACAAGTGTGTTTGAAGGAGCGACTATGTTTCTCAGAGTGTGTGTGTGTGTGTGTGTATGTGTGTGTCATCTGTCAGTGTCTTTCTCTAAAATCAGCCATCTAAAAGAAAATCTCAGCTCTACACACGCAGACATGCACCATTTCACACACAACTTCATCTCCAATCTTATATTCTTTGCCTCGAGGACTTGGCGTGTATGTTTGCACATATACAAGATTGTGTGTGTGTGTGTGTGTGTGTGTGTGTGTGTGTGTGTGTGTGTGTGTGTGTGTGTGTGTGTGTGTGTGTGTGTGTGTGTGTGTGTTTCTCCCTGTTTGTGAGGTTTACAAGAAAATAGATCTTGGTTCTGTCACAACTGGGCCTGCAGGCATAAGAGGCCTTAACGGATGTCTTTCTCAGTGAAAACACACACACATGCTTGCATGAACACACACACTCACACACTCACACACACACACACACACACACACACACACACACACACACACACGCACACACACAGGAACAGGTCTGAGACCTCGCTCCCTCCTGGACTCGTAGAGAGGAATACAGATTCAGGCTCCTCTCCAGATAGTGATCAGCCTCGCCGTGGCTTCAGAAATGCTATCTTTACCGGGCGGCTGAATTGATAATACTCCCCCCTACGCATTTTATTACAAAGGCCTAGTTTGTAAAAAGGTAATCATTTACTGTTGCTACTATCTCCCCTGAGCCATATATCTTCTGTCTTCACAGGACAAAGTTCTTCCTGCTGCTACCGCTGCTGTTTTTTTCTTATAGTTTTGTTTTGTGTAGTTGTTTTTTTCTCCACTACCTCTGCAGACTACCACTTTTTCATCTGCTTCCTCACAGTTTTGCACAAACCAGCTTTCAGATCTTTTTGTTAATGTGTGTGTAGATTTGCGTGGACACCATGTTCCTATATGTGTACGTAGAGGACAGAAATAAGTGGCAGTGAATGAAGGACTAATCCCTTTGGGCGCATCACAGAATCCTCGAGCAAAAAAAAAAATCTCATAATTTCAATTATCATATTTATCATATTTATTCATTTTCCCCCAGCCAGGCTTAATGCCGTCGCTCTCCTCTCCTTTTCCTCCCTCGCTTCTCTGTACGTTAATCTATTTTTTCCCCCCATTGCTCTTTCCACTGGCGAGATGTGAGCCTGCCAATCACGATGACTGACAGCACTCAAGTGGCCTACGGAAAAAGCAGCTCTTTTTTTGCTCTGCTTTTCTATCTTTTTTCCTTTCGCCGTCCGATGTTGTGTCGGTGATGCAGGGGTCTTATCAGGAAACCCAATTTACTGCCGGTTCTGTGGACACAAGGGGTTGCCACTCACGTTGACTGACAGCTCTCAGATTTGCGGGCTGTGGTGTGGGGATTTCCTTTAAGTTTTTCTGTTTAATGCTGTCACGGATTATTTTATCAGACATGGAGGTACTTGCACGCTGAACACGGAGACAGAGCAGACAGATTGTTGTGCTTCTCTCTGCTCGTCACAGTTGCGTTTCCGTCTGACCTTGGCAGTAGTTTTGACTGACAGGTGGCAGGTCACATTTGTGTAATTGTTTTATTCCTGAAAGAAAGACAAAGAGAAACCTGAGCAGGTATTTTCTCTGATGTACTCTTTATGTACGTGTGCAAAAGCATGTTTGTTTTTACAGCTCAGAACATTTACACGTGGGATTGTCAGCGTATGTATGAACTTATGTTCTCGTCTAAACCGCGTGCGTTAACATTTTCCTCCCTGTGTGCGTGTGTGTGTGTGTCAAACATGACCTCCGAATCCCGAGGCTTATCGTGGCGGTGTTCCACATTATTGATAGCGAGCAGAGATATCGACAGGCCGAGCGCCGGTAGCTTCCAACAGCGGCGGCGAGCGGGATGGGACTTTGATATGACATATTGTGCGTCTCAGCACAAGCCATAAATAATTCTGACACGTTTTTGTATGCATGGGAAAGTCCTTGATTCAGCCTCCCATAAAAATAAACTTCTATTATGGAAGGTATTTGTCAAGTGGGTGCGTGATGGATGGCCCGGCGTTTACCCCGTGGCAGGACGATGGGTTATGGATGCCCGCCGCCCCTTGCCGGGGGAGGAGTCGCACCCAGCAACGCTGACACCAGAGTAATTACTGCCCTCCTCGCCACGGCAACGGAGGAGGGAAGTGAGGGGGGGGGGGTTGAGGGCAGAAAGGTGGGGGATGCTTTATACACATACCTGAACCTCACTTCAACCCTCCTTCCACATTGTCCTGGAGCACCATCTGCGTGAGGGTGAGGCTGATGGGAGCTGGGGTGCGCTGTAAGGACCAGGTGAGAGCAGCTAAAGGGACAAACATGGAGACTGAAGTTGTTTACGGAGTGATTAAAGACACGTGTTATGTCTTAATGCCTACACTGAAATAAAACACTGAATAAGTGTGAGTCTCCTTTTTAAGCTCTAGTCTGTTTTTGCTTCTGCACCGTCAAGTTAGCTCATAAATATGGACTTTTTTGGCTAACAAACACATGTATGATGTCAATCTGTGGGCCAAGAATCCATGTTGAGCTCAGGCTTCAGAGCCATCTGAGGAAGAGGAGGAACGTAGGCGTGGGGAGAGGAACGGGTGCTCTCCGAACTCCCAGTACCCCCACTACCTGCGTGGGCGTGTAGGTGGGGCGGTGGCATGGGGAGGTGGTGGTGGCAGACCGTCAGTGGGAGTGACACCTGTTTCCCAGTGCCTACCTCTTCGCTCTTACAGCTGTTTTACGTCTTCTCCCTCAACCTTTCCTCCCTTCTCTCCTGCTCTCAGCCCCACTTCAGCAGGCGGAGAGAGAAAGCAGCTCACTGCTGCCGGCTGGGAAGCAGCGAGTGTAGGACCGGTCCAGATGTTCCTACATGCAAAGAAGGAGGAGGGTTTGACAGGACACGAACACAAACTCAGACAATTACTGTAACATTAGCAGATTGCCTCGGTGCCACCGAGCCTGCTGTTAAGTGAGAGCATTCGTACAAGATGCTGTGTGTAAGTCAACTGACATGAGCTACGCACAAGCACACATAATCTTCAAAATCACAGATGAACATGGACCTAAACGCTGCCTGTAGCTTTTTTTTTCTTCTTGTAAAATTTGTTGAAATGTTACAAACTTTACTAAAAGTTTCCAATTTAAATACAATTAAGCCCATATCCAACTGGACTGCAACATATGCACATGAATATCCTGCACATTTTCTTGTCTTAACTTGTTTACAGTCTGTTGTTATTTTTTAAACACATTCAGAAGGTCTGAGTTTGCTATCTACTCGCAAATATCAATACTCTTAAATATTGCAATATTTGGTGTTATGATAATGAATGTATCGAGTTTCCTTTTGAGAATTCACTTGCAAATATTTACTGTATTTCTTTTGTGTGCAATTCAAACTCCGACTGCTAGGTGGCAGCAGTTTTTACCGACTTCATTCTGACGGAAAAAGGAGATCTCTCGATAACACTGGATGTGTTTTGGAATCGCCTGACCTGAGTTTTCTAACTAAATTCAGTCTTAAAAATTCCAAAAACCACCTGGTTTTTAGTAACACGTTACATCATATCGTCTCCCCTGTACTGTGAAGTGTATTGTATCGCCAGACGTGCACAGTAGTTTCCTTGGTCACAACCAGCCAATGTTTTTGCACATTTCTCATATTTTTCGACTCAAAAAAAAAAAAGAAAAAAAGACAGACATCTTTGAAGACTTGGTGATGACTTGGTAACACTTTGCAACAAGTTTTAGACGTTGGTAAAGTGGGACTTGGTTGCAAACAAATGGTCATTTACCACTTCTTTATTGTGACAGTGGAACGGCACAGCAGTCCCATTCCTGTGACTTATGTCACTTATGGTGCCAACATGACACAACAAGTAACACCACATTTGCAACAGTGAACGAAGTAACTAAGAACAACACAACGCCCCAAAATAAACATGCATAAACACCCCAAAATAGAACAAACTACCTAAAAACATGACTACCCACAATGTACCTCGCTCACTGCAGCTCCTGCAGCCAATCGGTCACTACCAGTCCAACTTTTAGATTAAAGGGGTGGAGTCTGTGAATTAACTCTGCAGGTGTTATAGCCACTGTGGGAGTTCAGATTTAGCTTTTCAGGAGTTATTTTGTCCAAAATGACTCCTACAGAGTTGATTAGTAAACACTGCTTTTTAGCACTCGGTTTTAACTCTCATGTCAGTGTTACATATCAACTATGTAACTCTTTTAGTGTTAAATGAACTATTCTTTGTGTTAAATTGGACCAACACCCCAAAATTAACACTTTTAAATTTGCTGTGTACTATTGCATCTCAGTTGCCTCCTTTGGGAGACATTTGCTTTGGACAGAGGGGTTACCCTGCACTACCATGCTTCAACAATAAATACATTCACAGACTAATAAAACAATTTAAACCCTCGCCAATATTTAGAAACATTTTGTAAACTCTTCCGTGAATGCTGTTCACCATTTGTCACCAGCAGCCAAATCCCAGTGAGCTTTAGTAAGAACATTGGAAACTATCCCAAAATAAATCTTCATCCTAATCAAAGACACAACAACAGCAGCTTTTCAACATCCAGAAACCTGCACACTTCAACAGAAAATAACTGTTCTGTTACTCCATTCATTCATAAAAATGATCAGTGTCTATGTTTGTAATTTGTTTTTCTTCTTCTCTTTTGTTGACTTTCATCGTGTTGACCCTGTCTGAGTTGTTTGTGAAGCTAAACATGTAGTTCACAGGTTAACCCTCCTGTTCACTCCATGCATATCAATGCAGACAGCATTAGAAAAGTGCTTGTTTGCATGGAACACACCTTGTTTAACCCAGTAACCCTCTCCTAAGGTTCGGACGGGTGGACTGGCGCTGCCGTTGGCTGCTACAGATTGGAGGTCAGGGAAAGGAACAGGCTTCGGTCAATAGGCTTAGAAGCCCATCAGGGACTATTGATTGTGGCGGACAGTGAGGCCAGCTCTGCACTAATTGTTTCTTTACTAGCCTGTGGCAAAGACAACAGTCACCGGCAGAGACTCATGAATCTTACATCTGTTTTGTTGCGAAAGCACCGCGAGTTAATAGCCTTTGATTACTGAGGGGGTTTGTGTGTGTGTGTGTGTGTGTGTGTGTGTGTGTGTGTGTGTGTGTGTGTGTGTGTATTCTATGCGTAGGAGAGCACCATGAATTGTGAAATCCAAGGACAACTTTAGCATGTTAAACATTTATGCATTTTTTGAGTGTGAATAAGATATTTTAGGGCAAAAAAATCAATATTTATACTTTGTACAATTTCTTGCAAATTTATTCAAAGCACAACATCACTGTTAGTGAGGACGTAATGCAACCACAGATCATTTTAAATTCATTTAAACATGAAATCAGATTCTTTTTCACTAGAATTTAAGTTGTGAGTCTCTCGGATGTAAAATGTGTTTTTAAAAGGATAGAAATCATTCTTGTTTAATTGTTATTTACAATTTTATTTCATTTTATGAGCTAATAAACAATCAAATGAAGATTTTACTTAATATTTGGCATTTTCCTGTGTGTAATTGTCTTTATCACATATATTAGATTCAGAGATACACCTTTAGCATTAATGATAACAGCTATTCTGTTATTCTTGTGTAAAAAGTTGCTCCTGAAGCTGCTGATTGTTGTTGTTTTTTCCAGATTGTTGTTTGAAATGGATCACGACTGACATCATCACATTTTTGTAAAACTTAACCCCTTTCAAATAAGCACCAAAAAGGCGGAGCTTAGAAAATCAGATGCTTAGATCTCACTGTGGATTAAAGACATGAATACTTGGCGGACACTTGAAGACCCTCTATCAAAGAGAACCTTGAACTCGGGTCACTGAGTACATGTGCCAAACATCTCAGCAGGCTTACATTCACTTTGTTGTTTTTCTCAGATTCTCTAGCTGAGCAAGTTGAAAGCATTCAAGACTTCAAACCGTTTTTTTTTTCTTCCTGCTCCAGCTTACATAAAATCATAAAAACTATCTAAAACTTTTAAAACATGTTGGACAAAAATGAAATAATGTCGCATTAAAATGAGATTAATATTGCAACAAAAATGCTAATGTGTTCATCTTGCAGAAAGAATAACGTACACGTATGGGCTCGACACACATGACATCACCTCTCCTCCATTCATTTTCAATGAGACATGCGCGTCAAAGCGATAATCGCGAAACCCAAAAACGTGCATGTGAAATTTTGCGCTTGTGCACGTGTTGTGAAAAGGCGACGCGATTCCAGAAAGTTGAAAAATTTCAACTTTTCATCGCTGTCGCTCGGACAAGAACCAATCAGCGGAGGTTTCATTGACGACCAATGAGCGAACAGGATGCTTCTCAGCACATCTTCATAGAGGAAAAGTTAATACTTGCCGTGTCGGATGTCCCAGAGCTTTACAAGACTTCCCTTAACTCTTGTGAGACTTCACATTAACCGCTTTTTCAACTCTGAACTACTTTAATAACCCAAAATTCCCTCCAATCTGACGGCCAATCAGAACAATAGAAGACTCGCTATTCGCCCTGGAACAGAGGCATCGCTGGCCGCTGTGTGTCAGGTTATCAAAACGATAGCGATGAATTTCGCTGATCGCTGTCGTTTGTCACCTTCTGTGTGTCGAGCTCATTATCATGTAAACATCCCAATATTTTATCAGAATGTTGTTTAGTCCATGCTTCAAGCAGATAAAAGAACTAAAATGTGCTCAATAATACCAAGTGGAACCTTCTGGTCTAAGGATTCTGTAATATATTGATTCTGGTTCAGTAGCTTTATGTGACATTTTCTCCATTCTGGATCGGTCTTTAATGATCCCTACAGTCATTTTCTAACTTCAACTCTTTTAGCAGCTTTAAACGGTCCCCCTTTGTTACTAGTATCATGCTCACCCTCACACCCTCGCGCTCAGATATCCGTCCAGCCAGGATCCGTTTTACAGCCACCGTGGGTCCTGTTGGGGCTTCAGAGGGCGGCGTGTCGCCCAGGAGTCCTATCTGCTATTCTAACCCCTCTGCAGTGGCCACGCTGAACACAGCTGCGTGCAGTTTGTTTATTGCATGCAGCAGCAGAGTTTGTTTGTGGCCGGCTGTCAGAGGAGCCAGCCTGTTGTGATGAAAGACACTTGGACCTTCCCATCCATTTCACATTTGCTCCAATCAATTATTCAACAGGACAGCCAATTAAAAATGAGGGAGAGCGGTCAGGGCCTCGCCCCCCAAAGGCCGCCACTAGACAACTCTCTCCGTGAATAATTGGTGCAATTAATTTAGCATTGAGCAATAAAGGAGTTCTCACTCTCCCCTCTCCCGCTTTCCCTACATGCCGCAGAACCTCTCAACACACCAGTCATTACAGACACGCATCACAACACTACAGCCGCTGCAGCGGCGGAAACCGCGGCTTTCAGGAGCCGTCACAGGTTACAACCGTACCGCCCGCTGTACTTCAGCCTCATTTTTACAGGAAATATTAATAAATCCACTTGGAGAATTCTATAAATCTCAGTAAGATCTATTTTATTGCAGAGAAGTAAAAGTGTGAACAAATGTAGACTGGATAAAATAACAGGTTTTGATCTTGTTGGTGGAGGCTTGCCTCATAATGATCAGCAGGTGACTGGAGCTTGTTATTTCTCAGCTATATTACTAAAAATGTACACAAAACAAAGGCACAGCTGTGCCCTCCAGGACATCCACACACAGCCAATCTTAGAGCGCAGCAGGAGAGGATCTGAGCTCGGACCGGGGAACCGTTCCCTACCTCTGAATTCATTCCGTACAAAAGAATTGCCCAATTTGCTTCATTCCATACATTTATGGTTCTTATTGTCTCTTACATGCAATTATGGTTAATTTGCTGTTGCCCTTGCAAGATGGTGCCTGTACTAGTAACGACACACACACACACACACACTGAGGAGGAGGAGGAGGGGGATGCTGACAGCTTAATTCCGCCACAGCTCTGATTTATTCAATCACAATAGAAGTATGATGATGGACCAAACACCCTCCCTTCATCTCCATCCTGCCCCCACCTCCTATCTCCCCAATCCTCTATTTATTGATCAATCTTTAACTCCCATTTACCCCCACCCCACCCCCCTCCACCCACCTCTTTTGATAGCCAGATTGACACTTGAGTAATTTCACTGTCAGTGCTGACTGACGCATGGTAATGGGAAGACGTTTCTGGGCCGCATTACAACACAAAATAATTTCCAATTTACCGCTCATCAAAAGCACTCACAAAGGAAGAGAGAGAGAGAGAGAAAGAGGGCAAGGAGAGGGATGGGTAGAGAGGGGGAGAAAAGAAAGGGAGAGGACAGGGAGGAGGTGAGGGGAAACACAACCGTGGATTTATGGCTTCAATTACTGATATTTCACATTTAGTTTAAAGCGACATGTTTTTGTAATGTGACAGGCTTCACTGGATTTGAAAACCTCTTCAGACCTCTCCTACTCTTCTCTTCTTGTTTTTGCTCTTCCTTTTATTCCTTCTGCCTTCTTGCGTTGGAGATAATGAACGGATGAATCTGGGGGGTTGTCGGCGAGGCGGGGAGTTGCAGGTTGAAGAAGAGAGCGATAGCTGCGACTCCTGAGCCTCTTTAGAGAGATGAGGAGGGAAGACGACGAGGCCTGAAGCTCTGATGCAGACGGATTTGACTAAAGCAGCATTATTCACTGACTGGACATCTGTCTCTAGGATTTACAACTTCAGAGCACCAATCGATGAATTTTAACTTTTACCATAATAATAATTGGTGGCTTTGAATTGTATTTTTTACACAACCCTCCTTTTCTTGCTCGACTTTTTTTTGTGCAGTTCTTTTTAGCCGAAATGTCAACATCAGTTGTTGAATTAAAGTCTGTTAACAAATGCTAGACTGATTAGAAGTTATCCAGCAGATGCACACCAGCAAAAACAAGGCAACTGCCTCATTTCCCACCCCTACTGCAGGGATAGAAATGTTACCTGCTGTGCACTGGTGCCATACATATAATACCATAATTGCTCCCAGGAACACCTCTGCAGACTACTACGGCAGCGAGGGATGGCATTTGAGCATCCCACAGGTTGCGGTGAACCACACATTCAGATAAGCACAACTTTCTGAGAAAATAGTCTATTATTTTTTTACTCTACAGCAGGACTAGCAGTGAGCCAGTAGCAGAGGTGCAGACTGAATGAACGGATTTGTAGTGTCACCTTTTGACTCTACAGTCATGCTTCTGCTAATTTCAGAGCCTCCATTTGAGGTGAGTCAGTTGGCAAAATTGTGGAGTTGAAACTTATTTTGGGATTACTCACACTGCAGGTGTCCAACAAGCATGCACATACGCGCGCACACACACACACAGTTTTTCCTTTGTGTTTGTTACTGTCATTCAGAAAGTCCAAAGCCGGTTGCTTCCTAAGGCCTTAACACATTTCTCGTAAAGATGTGAAATGATCAAGGGTGCAACCATTAGGCTATGCATATAGCCACTGAAGACACATCTAACTACGCCTTCAAAGGCAAATGAGCTAGGTGGTGGCCCCGCCCACCATCTATAAACACCCCTTCGTCACCTCCATTTTACAGTTCGATAACTACTCTTCACCGAGCTAGGCTGCAAGGGGGGCATCCCTGCATTGTACCTCGTTCCTCTCCTTCAGGGAACAGTGGTTATTTGCATAACTTAACGTTCCTGGTGGTGGTCGGAGGGACTGGTGGTGCCAGTGCTCGGCAGCCTCACCTCTGTCAGTGTGCCCCAGGGCAGCTGTAGCTATGATGTAGCTCATCCCCACCAGCGTGCGAATGTGTGTGTGAATGGGTGGATGACTGATTGTGTTGTGAAGCTCCTTGGGGGGTTGTAGAACCCTAAGAAGATGCTATACAAATACAGGCTATTTACCATTTATATTCCCTATCAATCGATTCACTCGGTACAATGAAGGTACTATGGGACATATCAAAATGCCCCATGAGATTGGACATCCTTTGTGCAGGTCCTTCTCATGGAGAGAGAACGCACAGACCTGAGGACAGGGACGCAAAACATATTTCTGCTTGGTATACTCCAACACGGTGCATAAGACGAGACACAGAGTGAAGCAGCAGAAGCAAAAAAGCACGAAGGCAGAGAGCTGAAAGAGCCATGAAAAGATAGCGCTTGATGGGGGAAGCTAGCCAGAAGGCAGCAGAGTCAACACCAGCAGTTAAGCTAACTTTAAAGTAGCATAGCTAATAATAAACATGTTCTCAGAGAGGTGAAGAGCGTAAGAACTGTAAAATGTCGGTGACGCTGGGTGATTATAGGTGGTAGGCAGGACCACCACCTAGCGTCATGCTCATTTTCCTTTACAGGCGTGATTAGATGTGTCTTCAGCCAGGCCACACGAGGGCGGGAGGTCCCATATTACCTTCATTTTATTGAGTGAATCAACTGAAAGGGAACAGCTTTTTGTTTGGAAGTCTCAACTGTGTTTAACTCAATGTCATAAAACAGTTGCTTCTTTTTGTACCTGCCACCTGACCCTGGCACCAACTGTCTCTTCAGCTCGTGTCTTTCCCTTATATTAAATTTCTTTAACCTTGGAGAAGCACATTTTCATGCTTTTATCAGCGAGGCCTCTTTTCCTCTGAAACCTATCTTAATCTTGTCTGCTCTTCTAAGGTGTTTTGGTCCTTTTTAGTCATCCAGCAGGCAGTAAGTATTCATTAAGGGTGTGCATCCCTGGAACATGGCCAATGCAAAATGCATCTCAATACACAGCCAGCTATCTAATTCAAAGCAAAAATAATTAGATTTTGTCAACTCCTGAAACTATTAAAAAAATAAAATAAGCTTAATGAAAAATGACCAGACCAACAAAAAGCACTACAAGTGTGGCCTGATGCAAAGTGTAAAAAACCTGCCAGATATTTAGAGTTCTTTCAGTAATTCAACAGTGAGCAGCACAAATACTAAAACATAATTAGACTTTTACATGAAATATCAGTTGCTCGCCTGATCAGGGTCTATCAGTGCAAAAATGTCAAAAGTGCAAAAATTAAAATGCATCTAAACTGCCATTGTTTTTTAGCCTGGCAAGCCATCCTATATATGTGAATATATAGTCTGGCCATGAACCATTGACGGCCAGTCGTGAGGCGGGATCTACGGTTGTCTTTCAAAATGTCAGCACACAATTGGATAGCGCTAGGACCAATCAGAGTAACGAACAACGTGACGTAATCACAGCGACGGAAAAGCGGGAGGCATTAATGGTGTCTAACATCAATGATTTCTGTCGTTTTTGTATGAAAAACATGTGAATATCAGGTGTACTGGGACATTGCACTACGTTGTTTGATAAAAATAAGAAGCCGCTAAGTATAGCCGACAGACTTACGCACGTTGGAGTCTAAATAATCCAATGTTGATGACAAAGCCGTTTCAAACGAACGTGGTTCCTGCGTTGCCGCCATGTTGCTTGGGTTCGCGGCCGCAGCGCTGACGTCATCGGCTACTCCCACTCTGTGATTGGCCTAGAATATAGAGCGCTGTGATTGGCCCAACCAAAACTATAGCGAGCTGTGATTGGACAGCCACAGGCTGCGAGGGTTCCAATGAAGCGTGCCTAGACCAAACTCTGCAAAGCAAGAATTTGGTCTAGTTCACTAGGCTAATTGTTTTTGTTTTTATGAAGAAAAATACATTTTTACATCCACAATTTTGTCTCACAGTTATGATTAATCATATGATTAAATAAATAATTTACATCTTTTCATGGAAGCCTTTTATCATCAACAGTCAGTCTTCTGCATCATCATGGTACGAGTGCTAACCCAGGTTAATAATTTGAAAGGCTAGCTGTTGTGTTTCACAGCATGGTTGTCTTGGGAGGCTTTACGTAAAATTGGAGACTTGTATGGAGTGGAGGGATGGCCATCACAGGGTTTTGATGCCTTATCAAACCCTGGGGACCGCCCTTTATTTGTAACAATTTCATTCTATAGTGAGATTAAGACCCAAAACAAACTTCCAACGCATGTTGAAATGATAGAGTGACCCACTCAGTCCCTTGATCTGAACCCTGAGCAGTGTTGTGGGGGCAGCTTGAATGTTTGGTACGGGGAGAGGTTCCTCCAAAATTATCCACTTTGCTGGTGTTGCCCGTGGAAGAATGGGGTAATTTCTCATCGAACTACCTTGAAAAATGGATAGCTAGAATATGTAAGGTCGGCCAGGCTAGGATTGCTTCAAAATGTGTTTTGTGTCATGAAAGCAAAGATTAAAGACCCAGTGTGTGAACATTTTTGACTCTTTAGCGCCACGCAGTTCAGTGCAGGTACTGCAGCTATGGTAGTCCACGCTGTACCGAGAGCTCAGGGTCAAACACAGAAAACATAACAGCTTTCAACTTTCTGCATGTTTTATTTACTGTTTGTGCTGCTTCCTGCAGTCAGCGTCTCTCAGAGAACCAAGAGCCCTCTGTCCATGTCCTGTGAATATATGTAGAACATGCATGATTAGTCATTTGCAGGCCAAGTGCAGCAACCCCAGATCATAGCACTGCCCCCACAGGCTTGTACAGTAGGCACTAGGCATGGTGGGTGCATCACTTCATCTGCCTCTCTTCTTACCCTGATGCACCCATCACTCTGGAACAGGGTCCATCTGGACTCATCAGACCAGTTTTTAATAATGCGTTGGACAGTTCTGAACCCAGTTTTAGTCGTTTCTGCAATCTCCTTAGATGTTTTTTCTGCTTGATGCATGCCAATGATGTGACCCTTCTCACATAGACCACCAGATGTGTCTTTCCACATGGTTGTTTAAGAAATGAGAAGCAACTCATTGCACCAGTTGGGGTTAAATAACTTGTTGCCAGCTGAAAGATGATCACCCATGCAGTAACTATCCAAGAGGAGGCTCCTACCTATTTGCTTAGTTAAATCCAGGTGACGACTTTTATTTTGGCCGGGCAGTGTATCTTGCATTAGTCATACATTGTTCATCCAGATAATTATGGTGATTTTACAGCTTCCCACAGCTCATGTTTGTTCTATAGAAAAAACAAGTTACAAGGAGTTAAAAGTTGAGTAAAACCCACTAGAGTTCATGACTATAATTGAACCTGTGTGAATGTTGTATCATCCTCCAGCTGTCTCTCTTTCTTAATGTAGCTTTTTTAAACTAGTGTATATATGTGTGTGTTGCTCACATATGTACGTGGATACATGTGCATTTCACAGCCCGCCCTCCGCCCAGCTGTTAGTGGTGTCACAGCAGAGATTGATAAGTTGGTGCTAAAAGCTCTTTGTTTGAGCTGCCTCCTGGAGTGAGAGAAAAACACCACCTGCTTGCTGCAGAGAAATGAGAACTCACACACACACACACACACGCCTGTGTGCGGCACACACATGGGTTTCTTACCCAACGTTTGACAGTTCTGAGGAGGTTCAGATCAAACTGAAATGCAGGCCACACTTTCATTAGATGATAAAATGCTCAGCAGTTCTTCACCATAAATACTACCTGACTGATATTGATTGCGTTAACAGACGTGTGTATCAAAACGCTGCGTGATTATGCTTTTAGCTGAAGTCTCCTACATTAGGTGTTATGGTATAAATCAGATCAGAAAAATCATTACTCATTTTTGTTTATTATTACAATTGTCCCCTTTAATTGAAAATAAACACAGTGATTATAAACCGTTCAGCAGGATACAACAGAGGACGTGTAATCAACACTCATTAACATTAATTATCCAGCGTCTAACAAACAAGCTAATCCAAGGCTTTTTTCTACTTTCACTGCCTATCTTTGATGTTAGATTAAATATACAGATGACAGCGCAGCCACAAAGCCAGAGACCGGTATCTGTGCTGATAAGGATAAGCAAATGTGCAGGTGACAGTAAGTAATATGTTACTGTTTGTTACTGTGCATGCTTGTGTTACTCAATTTCCCTTTTGCTTCTAGCAATGCGAGGGATTATGCAGGTGCTTAGCTGCCACCTGCTACACAAAGCAACTCCCACCTGTCTCTGGCTATCTTTACTTCAGCTCAGGCATGTAAGCAAAGGCACGTGTGTGTTAAAGCAAGGATGCAGGAAAGAGTAAACATCCGTGATCTGTATTACCCTAGGGCATTGGCATTAGGTATCCCTAAAGGAATACACCAGGTAATCTACAGAAAAAAGGAAAAAATAAATAAAAACGATATTACACTTTATGTTAGAATATCTAGTACCTTGGACATTATGTAATAGATTACTATTACACAAACTATGTATAACAGTCTTTTATTATAACATATTAAAGACTAGAACATGTAGATGGAGAAGAATACTGAATAAATGCAGCAAGGAGGATCTGAGATTGTTATATATTTAGACTAAAAACTGTTGTTGGAACGTTTTAAATTTGTGAAAGAATGTTAAATTTTCCATGACTAAAGGCATAAATTTACAAGAATGAAACTACAGTATTCACTGACATTGTTGAATCTTAAATTTGTGCAAAAGGTTCAGATTTCAAGGTTAAAGTCATAAATATAACAGAAAATAAATGAATGTTAAATCATTGTTAAATCAGAAACTTTCTAGAATAAAAGCAGAACTTCTTTGATATGAAAGTCGTATATTTACAAGAATGTCTGGCTATTCTCTAAAGTGTCGGTAGAAGGTTTACAGGAAAGCAAACTCACAAATTCATGAACTTGCATAAAAGGGAGAAGGCCCAGAGAAAGATGACCCCAGGAGAAAACTCGTCATACTCATGAAGGTCAAGTCTAACTCGACGTCAAAGCGCTTGACAGTCAGTCCGTTATGTTCAGCTCCTATGAGGTCTAATGTCTGTTTTTCCAACAAACCATATTCAAAGTTAAATTGGAATTTTGGTTGTTTATATTAAAGCAGAAATGAAACAAAAGACTTGCTGACCTACCAATCCTACCAGTAACTCATCTCCCCAGTAATTTAAAAAGTAAGACTTCAACCTTGTAAGTAACTTTTCTACTTTGTTTCTCATAGATGTGATTTTTTTTCCATGGAAATTTTGTAAGGTTTGAACTGTAAAAGCAGAAAAATTATCCAAAACTCACCTTTTGTATCTTTTTGTGCTCCCACGTGGGTTTCTACAGCCTCTATAAAAATCCATCAATCTATTTTCTGTCAATGTTTGGTCTTACAAATGATGCCTAAAACAAGCTGTAAGTCCCTGTTTGTGACATCACAAATGGGGGCTTTTTTAAACAGCTTGTTTTAGGTACAAACGGGGAAATTAGAATAAACTCACCTCTCGTGTGCAAGAAAGAGCTGCTGCTGGAGAAGCCCTCATGGATATCAGAGCTTCTCAGCTTATAGCAACCTGAACAGGGGATGGGTGGGCGTGGCAAGCTTCAGCTTCTTTCCTTAAAGTGACAGAAACGGCTCATTCTGGAAGGTACTAAAACTGTCAATAACAGAACTGCTGAAATTGCTTCATGTGAGAGGGATTTTATGCAAAGAACTTCATGAATCTGTTTTGTATTGACAATAGAACTTTTATAACTTAAGAAAAAAGTCATAATATGTCTCCTTTAAGGTTTTTTCTTTACTTTTTTCTTACAATTTTATGAGATTAATTTTGTATCTACATTCTTCTAGCCTGGCAAGCCATCCTAAATATATGAATATATAATCTGGCCACGTCCCAGTGACGGCTTTCAGTCGTGGGGCAGGATCTACAGTTGTCTTTCAAACTGTCTCTGCATGCTATTGAATAACAAACAACATGGCGTACTCACCCCTACGGATGTCAGTCCACGAGGCAGTCCGCTATACTCGTGAATAAAGACGCAAATACATCCTTTTTCTAAATAAACTTAAGTACCTCTGTCTGCTCTTGACTCTAAGAAAAGCCCAAGTCTAAATAGTCCAAAGTTGATGCCAAAGCTGTTTCAAACGAGCCGTAGCCATCTTTGTTTGAACAGTAACATCCCGCCCACCAACAGAGTTCTGTGATTGGTCAACCAAACCAATAGAGTTCTGTGATTGGGTCGCTACGGATGTCAGTCAACGGGGCAGTCCACCATACATTGTGGAAGAAGCAGGGAAGAAGACAAAAATACATTGTTTTTTTCTAAATAAACGAGCTGTGATTGGCCAGCCGCAATACTGGCCGGGGCTGCGGAGCTTCCAATTGGAGCGTTGCTAGACTGACATGCAAAGCAAACTTATTTTGCTTCAGCAAATGACGGTCTAGATTCTAGACATTCTTCTCTTTTGCTCTGAATGTTGCCGCTCCCTCCCAGCTGTTTATTATGTCTACAGTGGCTCTAACATGCTGTTGTGTACTTTAAAGTATGTTGAAGTTTCTAGTAATCTCCAAAAGGAGTTATCCACCTGTTTCTGAATAATGCCCAGATTTCCACTGTAGACGTGAGAATATTTCATATTGACTGACACATTTTGTTGCTAAAGTTGATTTATTAAACGTTTCTTCATCACTAAGAATCAGGTTGTGGTCTAATGAGATCACTGTTTCTTTTCTCTTTCCTGCTCCGAGTGTTCATTTTGTTTTAACTTTTTTAAAGCCCTTTTCTTCCCCTTGCTGCGATGCAGCACACATAAACCAATGAAGAAATGGCAGCTGTCAGTCTGCTAGGATTCAGCTGACGTTTCCCAGCTGTTGCAATATATTCATCATGCCTTTTTAATCGTGCATACAAATATGAGTGTGTATGTGGTTGAGTGTGTATGTGTGTGTGTGTGCGTGCGTGCACATAATGGTGCCATATGTCTGTTATCCCAGATACAGCTTCATATCGGCTCCAAAAAGTGAGGAATCTGAGCCAAAAGACTAACAGTCACCTGCTGTACTCTGCAGCAGGCTCACACCAGATTTACACAAACACTCAGAAACAGGAAAACAACATCTACCTACCAATGAGGAATACGAGCTGTTAAAAAAAAAAATAACATTGTAGAGAGGTTTTTATGCATGCATGTGTGATCCCGTGTGGTTTTTCTAGTTCTGGACCGTGACACTTTATCCGTCCTCTATTAGAATCCCTGAATCCAAACTCGTGGTATTCAATCATTTTGATTAAAAGCTGCGGTCTCTAACAGAAGTGTTGGGAGTGGAGCTGCACGGCGGCCTGCCACGTTTGAGAATTCATATATTTTCATAAACTTTTAACAATGTCAATGAGACATGTCTTCAATCTTTGGCCGCGCCATGGTAGGGCATTCAATCTTTCTTTAGCTTTTCGACAGAAAATTTGAATACGAGTGCAGTGTTATTAATGTGACAGTTTATGTGGCGGGAGGGGGGCACAGCTTCATGGGGGGATTTGTGAGGGTGTTTTTATTAGTTTTGGAGACACTTGAAGCAGAGAGTAAAGGGAAAAGGAAGAAACACGCTTCGTTAGGTCAAACGCAGCTGGAGGGGTCTTGTCCCTAAGCTAGCAGTGACGGTAACATTTTAATTTTGCACGCCCAATTAACAGCACTAACTAACCGGGGACATTAATTTTTGCCGGAGCGTCTTTATTAAAAAACCAAATCAATTTTTCGTCCTGTTGTGAATCTCCTATTTAGTTGTCATTTTGTTTTGCACCCTAGACTCTCAATTATTTTTCTTTTTTTTCTTCTTTATATCGAATTGCAGTGGAATCAATTTCCCGCTAATGTTGATTTATTCAGAGGCATACCTATCTATTCTCTGAATCTTCTTTAGTGGTTGCTTTAGTGATTTTGTCTCTATATTGTGGATTGAAAAATCAGATTTTGCCACTTCACTGGGTTAATTCAAATGTAATTCTTAATAAAAACCTTTGACACACACTAATATGTTTGAGTAGATTCTCAGCCTTCCAGGACAGAGATGCAATGAGGTTTTTTCTCTTTAAGTCAACTTAACTTCTTTTTTTGTTTCTAGATGTTTGATCTCTCAGCCCTAAGCTCAAATTCAGAGTGAGAATTTCAGGTCTATTACTCTGAGAAGTGAACTATTCTCAAAATAGATTAAAACTAGGGGTGTGAGATTAATTGAGATTAATTAATCACAGCCACATTTAGTGCACTATTTTTTTTAATCGTGTTACCGTAATCTCATTTTTAATCTATAACTTTACTGGGACTTTTCTAGCCTACCTGTTGTGATTTTTTATTTTAAATTTGTATTTTTTTTATGTAATTATATTTATATTTAACTTTCATGTCATACCACATGTCAGATTTTGTGAAAAAGCATAATCATTTGTGATAAACTGTCAGTTTTGAACTTACAGCGCTGTAATTTACAGGTTTTTATTTCAGATAAATGTTTTAGTAACAAATTCTGTGATCACTCTTTGCATTGCTCAATAAAAGTGTTCCTTGATGTGTTAACTTAGATTATTCTATATAGACCAGATGTAAAAGGAAAGTTTAGAAGTTTGTTAAACAATAAATGACTTTATAAAGCCAGTTTTTTGTTATATATTAATATTTTAGTCTGCCACAATAATGGAATGAATTTAAATAAAAATACATCAAAATGAGGGATTTTCTCAGCTATTAGTAGGTGAGATTAAAAAAGAGATTAATTAGATTAATTAATTACCGGTCATAATTAATTAATCAAAAAAAGTTTAATCTCATGACAGCACTAATTAAAACAATGTTTTTTTCTTTATTTCTTATGCTCATGGATTAACGTACATCACTCTGATTGAATAAAGCTGGATGATGCAAAGTGAAGCCCATTTTGATGAATAGGAGGTTAAATTTAGCCTGATGAAGCACCGTGCATCTGACTGCCCTTTTGATGCCATGAAGAGCAAACCCCGAGCTAATATGAAATTGTTTGTCAATGCTAGATCAATGTGCACATCTTAAAAGAAAACCTACTGGCTACATAATCCATAACAGTAGGTAGGCTAGAGCAGTGCAGCACTGTATTGAGTGTCTGTTGTCTTTGACACATCTTTGGTGTCATGGGTGGTGCCACAGAGGCGCCTGAGAAACAGGCCAGTCCCCATTCATATAGCTTTTATTACCATTCTCTGGTTACATGCCATAATAATGCAGAGCATTTTATCAGCATTAACTTCAGCGGTGTAGATATCCATCTGTCAATATGCAAACTCTACCTATTGACCGTGCTCGTATTTATGGGATGGTCATGTGATTGCTTAGTTGCATGAGTGTTTGTACAGACTACTCGGTGCACAAAGCTGCTCGCTTGTGCAGATAGCATGCTAGTCTATTAAGATCCCAAACCTGATACAGAAACAAACACTGTGGAGGAATTTTTGTAAGATAATCCACAGTGGTGCACTGGTATGTGCACCAGTCAGTCACAACATTTGAACCACTGACAGGTGAAGTGAATATCATTGATCACACTGCAACGAGGGAACTCTTGGGTCCATGTCGTTGATGTAGATCACACGCCTGGGCTGCAATGGTTAGCAACAAGTCCTAAAAGACATTCATTATAGGGGGGGTGTCTCCAAAACATCAAAAAATGTTTGCTTTTTCAAGGGTTTTCAGGTTCCTTGCATGAGTTGCAGGGCCTTACTCTTGTGTAGCTGGAATATTTAGCTAATGGGCAACAATGGCTCAGGGGTTAAGAGTTCGCCCTGTAGTTGCTGGTTTGAACCCAGGCTCCTTCCATGTCAGTTGTTGTGTTCAGGCAAGACACTTCACCCTCCTTGCCTGCAGGTGGTGGTCGGAGAGACTAGTGGCACCAGCCTTGCTTTTGTCAGTGTGCTCCAGAGGCAGCTATGGCTACAATGTAGCTCATCACTATCAGAGTATGAGTGACCGTACTGTAAAGTGCTTTGGAGTCCCTAACTTAGAAAAGCTCTAGAAATGTGCAATATTATTATAACAATCTTGTTAAAGTTTGCAAGATAATCTTTGTCATAAAATAGTTGCAGAGTCAGCACATACTCCTGAAACTCAGCTTGACCCCTTGTGACACAACTTTATGGAGGGGTTGGTGACCTGAGCCTTTAGATGGTCTCTCAGTCTAAGTTGAGTTACTGAAAAAAATGGACTTTTGCACCATATTCTAATTTTTTGAGATTCACCTGTAATTGGGACACTTGGTGACTAAATTCAAAATTTAAAAGTTCAGCGATAAAACCCGTTCTAGGCTACAGCCATACGTGAAAACGAGCATATAAGGAAGCTCTGGGATGTAATTTCTCAGTAAATTGGGCAATATACCAACTGACCCAGCAGGTCCTGTTTAAAGATTCTTAGATGCATTGTTAAAATCTGCTGGACTTCCATCTACCACCTGTTTCTATAAAGACATGTTGACGTCATGTTTTCCAAAGATCCGTTTTATATGTTGGGAGCACCGCGTTGCCTCACCCTTTCAGCTCCTGTAAGAGGGTTCACTTCTCAAAAATTGATTTTTCAAAACACATATGCAGCTGAAAGTCCAGTTGAATTCAGCATTTAATTATTCAGTTTTGGGTGAACTGACCCTTTAAGGAAAGATAAAGTATTTGCCCTCATGTATCTTGAAAACCACACAAACAGAGCCAACAAGGAAGGATAGAATTATGAAAACTCTGGTGGTCAGAGGGGTCGATGGTGCAAATGACATCCTCGCCTCTGTCAGACCGCCCCAAAGCAACTGTGGCTACGTAGTAGCTTACCGCCACCAGCAGTGTGTGAATGTGTGAGTGCATGCTTGATGCAGGACTTCGTCCCTGACCTGGAGAAGGAATTCTACCCTTTTCCGACTCAAAACCATGGTCTCAGATTTAGAGGAGCTGATTCTCATCCCAGCAGCTTCAACCCTCAGCTGTGAACTGCTCCAGCAAAAGCTGGAGATCACTGTCTGATGAAGCCAACAGGACCACATCATCTGCAAAGAGCAGAGACCTGATCTTTAGGCCACCAAAACAGATCCCCTCACCACCTTGGCTGCACCTAGAAATTCTGTCCATATAAGTTACGAACAGAATTGGTGACAAAGGGCAGCCTTGGGGGAGTTGGTGGATATTTTCTGTTGTAAATAAAATAAATTTACATTTTAACAATTACTTTATGAAAAACACTTATTTCTTTTTCATTTCTCATCTATGGCCCAAAAAGCGTTGTCATAACAAAAACATATGTTTGCAGCAGACAGATTTTATGGTTCGATTCTTTGAAATGTATTACTTTTTCTTACTCTCACCTCTGATTTACAGCTTTTGGAGTTTTGGAATAACATGAATATTTCTTTCAATCTGAACGTATCGCTGACCTGTTGTAACCAGAATGAACAGAGTAACACCCCCCATCCCACCTTGGCCAGACACGTGTGCTAACCCAGCGGATAACAGATAGACACAGACACCCCACATCCCTTTTGGGGATTTGAGAAAGGGCGGGGGTCTTAGAGGATGTGTGTGTGTGTGTGTGTATGTGTGTGTGTGTGTGTGCGTGTGTGTGTGTGTGTGTGTGTGTGTTCTCCCAGCAATCCCATGGTCGTTTGTAACCCTGGCACTCTCATAGCACCTGCTGCCCAACCCAGGCAGCCTGGTAATGATGCAGACTGATGATGTTAATAAGAAAAGGTGCCCCCCTCGGCTACACGGCTCAGGTAGGACACACGCGCCCACGTATCCACACACATGCAAAAAGATGAACACCAATACATTCAAACCTTTAGCAACAATTTCTAATTATGAGGTTCGTTCATGTACAAAGACGATAAATTACATCTGTTTCTCCAAGATGAAGCACAGGTGAGAGGTGATGTTTGCCTATCAGAAATACAAGCAGAATGGATTTGTTAGTGTGTGCTATGTATCTATGTCTATGGCATTTTTCTACTAGAAGGAAGAAAAGAGAAATTTCACATCTAGTAACGTCTTGATGCAAACAGCAGAACAGTGTCTCTTTATTTAAAAGATAAACATCAGTAATTGGTGGTTGATGCATGGCTTCCAGGCAGCCTTTGCTACAGGTGTATATATATATATATATATATATATATATATATATATATATATATATATATATATAGTACTCTTTGAATCTGTGTTTGTGTTGTGAGTTTCTGGAATGTTTGTTCGCAGCCTCGAGAGCTTAATCTCATCTCTCAGTCATGATGGTGGTGTGTAGTAAAAAGCTGGCTAGAGCCGACCTGGCACAGGTTGGTAGTTTCTTTATGTCTCCCTCTGTGGTGTCTCCGCTTTTTTTATTTTACTTCACAATCCTCAAGAATTGATGGAGTTGCCGTGTTTATTCCGGCAATGTCAGCAGAGAGCACGCTTTCACTCTCCGGCTCTCCCCCTCTCTACTTCCGTCTCCCTCCCTCTCTCCCTCCCTCTCTCTCTCCTTTCTCACGAGGTAAACATATTTTGCAGAAAAGCTGACGGAGAGCTTGTTTTAACAACCTCAAGGTCAGCAAGTCAAAGTCTGGAGTCGTCACGCCACCCTCACTGTATGTGGCCTGTGTGTGTGTGTGTGTGTGTGTGTGTGTGTGTGTGTGTGTGTGTGTGTGTGTGTGTGTGTGTGTGTGTGTGTGTGTGTTGCAACGGTGTGGAATCTCCTCGGCAGATTTATACCTCTCTGTGCAACTTCAATAATTCAATAACAGAGCCTGTGTCTCCTCCCCAGCCCTCTGTGTCATTATAGAAAAGGGCTAAATGCCACCGAGCCTAGTCCATCTCTCCATTGGTGTCTCTTTACTGCAGCACCATGCACGCATTCACACACACACACACACACACACACACACACACAAGCACTAATTCGGGTTCGTTGTCCCACTTTTAGTTGATCTTTCACAGCTAGCGTACAATCTCCTGTTGCAAACGTCTCCAACAGCCTCCTTTACTTGTCATACTAGCGAAGCTGTTAATTTCCTGCCGCATCACAATAATTCAGCTCCGAGTCGTCTCATCTGCACTCCACCCCGACCACAATCAGATTCAGCCACGCTGAGCATCAAAATTAGTCAATTTTGTCGTTCCCTTCCCTCTTGTACGGCCTGTCAATGTCTCATCCCTGCAGTGCGAGGTTGTTTTAACCCTCCTGACCTGTCTCCCATCCCTGCTTAGCCGTGTTCTGGACATCCGTGACTCCTCCGGTATTAGGGACCTCCTTCAATCTCTCTCATCGATCCAGCTCCCTCTCTGCTACTATGTGCATCAACCTCTCTCTGACCCATCTTCTGCTGCCTCATAGTCCTGTCTAGTAATGCGCCCCGTGCCGTGCCCTCCCCGTGCGCGCGGTGGTGTGTGTGCACGTGCATGCACGGATGTGTTCGCCGCTGACCTGAGTGATGAGTGGTGACCCTCTGGCTGGCGCCTGGCGTCCTCCTCGCTCCTATTGATTAGATCTGAGGTTTCATACAGTAGCCGCCTCACGTGACTCTGTCATTTACTGTCTCTCCACTGTCTCCAACCTGTCTTGCACGCACACACAAACACACACAAGCGGGCATGAGCGCACACAAATTCATTCAGTCACTTATGAGATACATGTGTAAGCAACCAGCGTGTTTTTATCTGCACTAATTAATGCGAAAAAGGGTTAAAGGGCCAGCCTCTCTACTGCATGTATGAAAACACTCAGGCATCCCGTAGAATTAGTTTAATTAGGAGACAACAGATGCAGCATGCTGCTTGTATCATTTAGATTACAGCAACAGAATGAGTCAGCAGCAGAGTGAAGTGTGAGTGAGAGATCAGAGAGAAAACAAGGATACAGCTGTCGTTGTTAATGTGCATCTCAGGATTTGATGTGACTTGATGGAGTGAGATTTCAGACTCTTTCATTTCTCAGCGTGCCAAGTCGCTCGCTGCCCTTCCAGACTTTAGTAAACAGAGTCCTGAGAAAAACTAGACCTCTTTATGTGAATGTGTGTGAGTGTATGCGTGTGTGCGCCTCTTCCACTCAGTCTTTGCCACAGTAATACTCAGGTTAAGTGTAGTTGCAGGCTATTATACATCATTAGGGTAAGTAAGGCTCAGGCAGCGCGGCAAGAGAAATGGACTCCTTCAGATGCTTCATTTCTCTTCGGCCGTGGCTCAGATGGGACCTGACGTAACACGTGTGCACATACAGAACGTGCACATGCCTGCGTACAGGTCGAGTCACTTCTCCAGTCAGTCACAAATCAGCCTGTCAATCAGGCGGTTTATGGACGCTAAAGCCTCGCGATGGCTGGAAGTCGCTGCCACTCGCCTGCCACTGCGGAAATGAAAGCCTTCCTAATGGATAGATCTGAGTGTTTTATTATGTTTTCACATTTTATGATACATGTTAACACCCAGCCATGCCCGACTGGGAATGTAGTCATTTCTTCAAACCACATCAATTAGAGTTGGGCTGGTAGACAGCAGAGACACGGGCCTTTTAATAAAATGAGAAATTAGACATCCAGCATGATAGATAGGATGCAATTCCTTTCTATTTTACTTTAGCAATGATTAATAATGAATTTATTCTGATAAGATTTTTTTATATCCGTCTAATATTGCTTAATGAAAGCATCACATTTACAGCAAATGCAGGAAAATCTCCCGTTAGTGTTTTCGTTGGGAGAACAGTGGCATCATTCTTCAGAAGCCCTTTATGAAATGGATGCATTGTTCAAATTCACTAGAGAGTTGGAACACAGCAGCATGGAAGGGGCAAAATGCCCTCTGTTATCTCCCTTTGTTATATTTGTGCCTCAGAGGGAGACCAGCGATGTCCTCTGCCCAGTCAACAGACTTCCAGCTGGGTGGAAAGACAGAGGCCGGATGGGTGGCAGAGCCGCGGGAACTCGGAGGTGATAGATGAAAGAGGGCAGGAAAAAGACTAATTGTTCTCATTACGGAACAAATAAAAATCAATACCTCTCAAAGCAAAGGGAAGGTGGCGCACGTCTTGAAGGGCACTGTAGTTATTGCAGAGGAGTGGATTTTGGAGGAATTGCAAGCGGCGGATGAGGCGCAGTGGAACCGATCACATTTGAATGCTAATTCCGACGAAGGACAGTTAGATTAATAGATGTGGCGATCCGGCGTTGGTCCTTCCCCACACAAAAGCTGTGGGGGGGTTTCAGATTGAAGTTTTAAAAGCAATTAAATGGGAAAACACATAGCCGAGGAAAAGGGGGAGATATTTCCCCAATTTTTTCAAATTAAAGAAGGAAATTTCATTACCAAGGGAGCATATTTTACACAGGCAATTACAAGGTTAATACATCTTCGATACACCCTCCCACCCCCGAAAGTCCTCATATATTTGTTCAAGGGATTTTGTTCGTGCATTTTAGTTTAATTGGCTATGCAGAAAGTTTAGACTGTTTTTCACACACGCAAAGCTCAAAACAGGAGATTATTACAGTCGTAGTGGGAAGTTTATCAGCACTCATCAGGGGCGTGGATGTCAGATTAGTTTTGTGCTTTTTGATGATTTGAGCCTATTTTTCCAGGATGGAATGATCAGACTAAAATGATTATCCAGAAACAAGAAATGGGGGCGCAAGTTTGAATTCATCACTGATTTCTTCTCTCCCACACGGAGTCAAAATGACATGTTTAACTTAAACATTTATATCCATATTAAAAGTCTTATAACAAGTTTTACTTGTGGGCGATGGTGGCAGAGGAGCTAAGTGCCTGCCCCGCTGCCAGAAGGTAGCAGGTTTGCGCCCCACTCAGTCTGTCGCTGCCGTTGTGTCCTTGGGCAAGACACTTAACCCACATTGCCTGCTGGTGGTGGTCGGAGGGACCGGTGGCGCCAGTGTACGGCTGCCTTGCCTCCGTCAGTGCACTCCAGGGCAGCTGTGATGTAGCTCATCACCACCAGGGTGTGAATGTGTGCGGGAATGGGTGAAAAAGCGCCTTGGGGGGTTCTAGGACTCTGGAAGACGCTCAAATACAGGCCATTTACTCTGACCAAATGTGTTTTATAACAATCAGCATGCTTCTGGTAACAAATCTGGCTGATATTTGATCACTTTTAGTAAAATAATTGGTAGATTTAATTTAAATTGGTTGGTTCCAATCAGAAACCAGTTCTGATGTGTGTTTGGGATCAATAACTAATCATTTGACTGATCCAAATAGCTCAAGCTTCGTCTCATCTGACCATCTAAATGATAAATGACCTGCACTTGTATATTGCCTTTCAGAGCCAGAGGACTCCAAAGAGCTTTACACTACAGTGTATCATTCATCCATTCACACACACATTCACACTGGGGGTGATGAGCTACAATGTAGCCACAGCTGCCCTGGGGAACACTGACAGAGGCGAGGATTCTGAGCACTGACGCCACAGGCCCCTCTGACCACCACCAGCAGGCAAGGTTGGTAAAGTGTCTTGCCCAAGGACACAACAGCAGAATTCTCTGCCGGGATCGTTCCTACAACCTTCCGATTACTGGACAACCCGCTCTACCTCCTGAGCTACTTTTTCTCCAGAAGCGTGAAGGTACCTATTTTGGAACAGGAGCTCCTTTCTTGGTCGTCTCAGTCCACGGTGATAAAAATGACTCCACAGTAGATTGATGCTGGTGTTCCACTATAGGTTGCAGTTCAGACTTCAGCCTTGGTTCCTGGTTAGCTCCTAAACATCTGAACCAGTTTCCTTTTATCTGAGGGTGACAGATTTGTGTATTAGATCGATTTAATAAGTGCTGTCAAAGGGAAACAACCATCTGCAGTTGATCATGGTCAATAACAGGAAGGTTTCCAGTCTTACTTTCATCAAGATTTCCATTTATTAGAAGAGTTAGGTGAATGTGTGTCTGTATTTGAGCGTATTTGATATAATTATGATCTTGTGTGGAAAAGAGAAAAGTCAAAATTCAAAATTATTTCCCAAAATAATTCATAATGTGTTGTTTAATCATAACAGATTGGTTCAAATCAGTCATTAAAGCTTAGAAATTAAAATGACATCAATGCCCATAATGAGTGTATAACTAATATTAAATCTAATAGAAAATAGAAACCCATAATAAGAAAATAGAAACCATAATCCTAACTTGTGGTGAAATTTGAACATAACCCCGTCTAATGTTGGAGCCACCAGTTTGACATTCGGCCATAAAATCACTCTGAAAAGTGTCAAACATTTCATAAAAACCCAAAATGTCCTCGCAAGAGTTAGTGAACTATCATAAGTCAGTCACAGACACACACGCACACACACACACACACACATCATATCTGTGCAAAGTTCCAGTGGCATATTGGCAGCAGAATGTGTGTGTGGTTGCTTCTCAGACTGGCTGTGGTCTGGTTTCTCTCTGACACAGATGACAGCGCTGTGTGCATGGATTCCTGGGTGTACGTGCATACTTATGTACGGCATGCAGATGCTTTTATTGAAATGTAGAACAGCTTTCACTCACAAGTTCACTCTGACCCACAGGAAACGGTGCATAATAAGAGCCACCAGTCGCATCCAGCCGTGTTCCTATGCATTGTTTTGAATGTCTCCCAGACATGGAATTATGTAAAACTAACTGGAAAAGAAAATTCAAGTGTTGGAATGAACTTCTTAGTACTTTACAGACTTCCAAGAACTCATTGTTCCTTCATAATAAGTTTATAATAACAAATGTAACATTTCAACGCCACTCTCCATAGAGTTTCCTCCCTGTCAGGTTGTTTTCTTCTGATTTAGCCTGTCTTACATCCACAGAGACAGCACACTGTATGATAGAAATTCAGCAGTGAGGCAAATTGGCAGAGCCACAGAGGGCGGATCGACAGCGAGAAGACAAGCTGGGAAGGAGGCGTAGAGCAGAGGAGGCATGTGTGAAAGATATGGAGAGTGTGAGATGGAGATGATGACGGAGGGAGAGAGAAGGAGAGAGAAAGGCTGCGTTGGTTTATATAACATCTCCAGGATGGTCTTTGGCATGCGTCAGGGGGCTGAGCCATCAATCACTCCATCTGTGTAAAAATCACGAGCTGACTCCAATATTGCTAAATATTTATACTGTCACATACACACAGGCGCGCAGATGAAAAGAGCCATTCATTAGGGCCTTCTCGGGCCTGTCAGCCTGGAGATGGAGATTAGAGCAGCAACCTCCCACTGTGCCTGCCTCTCCTCTCACCGAGCTCCTCAGCCCTATATATAGAGCCATCAGGGCGATAAATATCTGCGCAGGCCTCTGTTAGGTAAATACCCAGTAAATATGGCAGAGAGGATCGGAGACTCAGCTAAACAGACCTCTGTGTGTGTGTGTGTGTGTGTGTGTGTGTGTGTGTGTGTGTGTGTGTGTGTGTGTGTGTGTGTGTGTGTGTGTGTAAACAATAGGGATGTGTCATATTTGATGTAGATTACTGTTTTAATTAAAAGTCATCTGGTATTCTAGCAGAATTGGTCCATGTAGTTTTATGAACTTCAGCTCTCCTGACCTCTACAACAATAAATCTCTGTGTTTGTGAGACAAATACAGATATTGTTTGTATAAAATGAGAGAAATGAACTAAACTTTAGTTTAGGAAGAAGCAGGTCCAAGACTCCAGTATGGATCTGCAAAACTGTTTGGGTTGAAATGGATGAAATCATTATTAAAACTGATACAAACTCCTTTTCTGTCAGAAAAATGTTGATTCCAGAACCCATGAAACTAAACAAATGAACATTTTCAAAGTTCTTGAACAGTTAAAATGCCCAAAGATGGATGTTTTGGAAAACAAGCTTGGATTTGTCATTTTTCTGATGACAAATTATCACTTGTTTTATTGGATCTTTAGCATTTTTTGAGTGCCGACTTGTATTTCTGAACTTTAGCCCTCATTTTGGTCCTGACTACAACTGTCTTTCCTTCTCTACTGGTTTATAGGTGGAGGATGTCACTGTGACTTTAACACTTGTGCTCATGTTTTCTTAAATAACTGAGTTACTGTAACAGGAAGAATGTCTGCCATATCCAAAGTGCTATGATGTATTTTTAAATGTCAAGAGGAACCAGTTGAGGTGGCTTGAGCGTCTAGTTAGGATGCCTCCTGGATGCCTCCCTGGTGAGGTTTTCTGAGCACGTCCAACTGGGAGGAGACCTAAAGGGAAGACCAAGGACACGCCAGAGGGACTATGTCTCTCAGCTGGCCAGGGAACGCCTTGGGAGTCCCCCGGAGGAGCTGGCCAAGTGGCTGAGGAGAGGGAAGTCTGAGCCTCTCTGCTTAGGCTGCTGCCCCCACGACCCGACTCCGTAAGCGGATGATAATGGATGGATGGATGGATGGTATTTTTAAATGACTTAAACCCTTTACCCAGATCAAAACATTTTGCATTTTAATTAATTAGGGTTATAATATAGTGTACGGTAACAAAAATGTAAAAATAAGATTAACATTAAGATCATTTTCATGCCTTTTTTTGTTTTCCATCCACACATCCTCATATTCTTTAGTATTTATTTTTAAATTTGTTTTTTCTTGTCTACGCTTAGTGAATGTAGGAACGAAAATGCATTTTACCAAATGGTTGACCTGCCAGGTCAGAGATCACTTTTACTTTTCCTTCCAGTTGCTTTTTGTTGCCAGTATTGGTTTCATCCTGCATGGCAGACCTCAGATCAGTGCTCGGTCCAGGCCTGGCAACAAAAAGACATCAGCAACATTATCTTCACTCTGTAATTACCAAAAAAAAATGAAGAACCGGGGGGAGGGGGCTCATTTTGATTAGTGAAAAAGCTTTTATTCTCAAACTCACATCCATAATTAATCATTAAATCATAGGAGAGTTACTGAGAGGGATAGATGGGGGGACACAGTGAAAGGAGGATGGAGGGATGGATGGAGGGAGGGAGGGAGAGGGAAAGGAAAAGGCGTGCAATTATCTGCAGAAGTTTGACATCCCCAGTAAATCCACAGAGCCGCCTGACATTGCTAATTAAAGAAGCAATCAAAGGTCCACCTCCAGAGCTTTTGAGAGAAAGACGAGAGCGTAGACGAAGAAGGGAACAGGACAGAGACACGGGGAGAGGACGTCTTATGGGAAGAGAAGCAGGAAGAATATGGGTGTTATAATCTTTGTTATTGTTTCATATGTCAACCTCCCCTTGTGGATTCCAGCCTGGAGCTCTCACACGCCTCCCCGCTCCGCTCTCCCTCTCTCTCTCCCCCTCTTTACCATCCTCTCTCCTTGCATCTGGCCATCACACTGTGATCATTTCTGACCTTCATCTGGAGAGTGCAAATAGCTGTTGATTTGCAGCATCAGGGAAATAACCACTCTCCAACCAAAAGTAATACATTAGTCATATCTGGTTAGTCATTTTCAAACTCGAAATGATGCATCTTCTGATGCTTTCTAGGTCACATAATCAGTGATGTAACCTGCAGTCATCAGGTGTTTCAGGCCTTTCAGCATCTGACGCCCTCTCACTGGCAGCGGCGCTGAGGTGGATCGGGCCTCACTCCGTGCCGCTGCAGCAGCCTCCCACACGTTTGCTCTTTTTCTCCAGCAGCCAGCCACACGGAGGTTGTGCTGGAGGATTCTTTTCTTGCTCGCCCTCCTGATTTTAGCGTTGATCCTTAAGTCGGTGCAGCTGTGCTGCCTAACGGAGCCTTCATAGCTGCGATCTGTCTGCTCCTCCAGGAAACGGTTAATTCTGATGTTCTGGATGCAGAAACGGTCCCCTGCTCACGTCACACGTTACCGGATGACACAGACGACTTATTTATTCTTCCCAGAAACTGTTTACGTCTCCTTGTTGTATTTAACTTTCAGATCTCTTCTAGAAAACTTGTCTCCATGCCTGAAAGCAGGTTTCTGTTTCTGGAAACCAGAGTTTTTGTATTATTATCAAATATAGGCCCATAATTTCTATGTATCAGTAAAACAGAAGCACAATTGGACTTTTGAAGCAACAAGAATTAAGAATTTACAGTTTTTAAATTCAATCTGCCTCCAAAGAATAAAGATTTCTGTGCGTTATTATGGTGACATGTTAGGACCACGCAGAGGAAAAGTCACTCAGAAGGAATATTTGTTTGTCGCTCAGTTTTAGGATTCAAGTGGATTTTTTTAGAAAAATTTTGAAATGTTGTAAAAAATAGTCAGAATGCTACTCAGAGGATAAAATTGAAATGTCGAAATCCAAATTGACTGAAGTTAAACACAACCTGAAAATAATTGAGTTTCACCAGAACACAGTCATGGTTCATGTGTATGTTTGAGACTTTTATTGTGAAGGGGGTTCTGTTGTTGTGATGGATGCTGCTGCAGGAGTAACGACACCAGTTCAGACGGATTCACAGAAATGCTTCGTGTTGTGTTTTAATTTGCCCAGTCAAAACTCAAAAGATTAAAATATGGTGCAAAAGTTCATTTATTTCAGTAAATCAACTTAAAAGGTGAAACTAATCTATGACAGAATCATTCCATGCAAAGCCAGATATTTCAAACCTTTATTTGTTATAATTGTGATGATTATGGCTTTAAAATTTCAGAATATTGTGAAAAGGTTCATTAATCTAGACTCAAAGTGTCACACTCTAATCAGCTAATGAATCCTAAACACATGCAAAAGGTTCCTGAGCCTTTAGATGGTCTCTCAGTCTAAGTTGAATTACTGAAATAAGTGGACTTTTGCACCATATTCTAATTTTTTCAAGTTCACCTGTATTATGATCATATAACTCTAAAATAATAATAACTGTGGCGCAGTTGGTTGCAGGTTCGAATCCCAAATGCTGCTTTTCTGTGGAGGGTTAGCATTTTCTTTAATTTCAATAAATGTAAAAATAACCTTTTATTATGTATTTTTCCCCTGATGGCCCTAATATGTCTTCATAGCTATTAGCCACAACAAACAAACAGCTGTTTAAAAGACCTAAACCAGACGTTTTTTCTATCCTTCACATCTCCCATCCCCTCTCTACCTCTCACCACATCAATCCTCTCTCTCTCTCTCTCTCTCTCTCTCTCTGGGGGCACAGACCTGGGGGATGGACGAAGGTAGACAGTTAGTTTGGACCAGATGACTCCCACTCTGGGTCATCCTCAGTCAGCAGAAAAAGAGCTGAGAGCAGGCCACTGACCTGTGTTGGCTCTGACCAGTTACAGTGTGTGTGTGTGTGTGTGTGTGTGTGTGCGTGCGTGTGTGTTTTGGACTTTTGTTTCATTGTGAGTGATTTTAGTCCTGCTCTTCTGTCTGAATGACCTTTTAACTGTTTTTTTCTGTTTTGATGATTTAATCTGCTTTCAGGTCATTTTTTGAAACCAAATAACAAAAGGAGAATATGTTTCATCGTCTACAAGTTTAGCAGTTGACTGCCTAGTTTTCATATTTTTCTCCGAGTGAATTTGACACAGCTCACCTGCTCAGCCTGACGTCTGCTGTTTTTAATCTTTTACAGGTACTTCCAGTTAAATCGCTCATTCTTCCATAATAAATTACCAGAAGCAGCTCTGTGTCACAAATAGCAGCTTCTTGATCATGAGTGGCTGACATTTAGTGTGTTGACTAAAGTTTACTCAGCTGTGTGTGGGCAGGAGGCTTAATATACCAGAAAACAACAAATATTGTTTCACATTCTGGGTGTTTTTTTTCTCCCTCATGGCAGCACAATAATAACTGTTTAACAGGTTAGGGTTTACAGCGTACACGACCCCACAGTCTGAGTTTGTTAAACAATGTGATTCATCCGCCTCGCTTCCATTACACATTAAGTGGTGCTGTTGTTGTTTTTAGATCGACTCAAGCTCTTCCACAATCTATGAAAACACACCAAAAGCTGCACAAGTACTGTCACACAAGGAATGCTGATAAATGCTTAAATCTGTGTTTATCTCGCAGTTTTTTATTGTTTTCCAGCTGATCCAAAGTTTTTCTTCCAAAGTCACATTTTGGCCTTCAGAGTCCAGAGGGCCTTCTGTCAGTCTGTGGCCTCGTTCTCGTGTGTTCCTTTGTCCTTGGAGTGTGTCTCCGTCTCTCTGGTTGCTCTGTCCACCTGATGTCAATCTGGCTACTGTGTAATTGGTTGTTTTTTGGTTGGCCAGGCTGTCCTCCGTGGCGTTGATTCATGGCGTTTGTAAAGGTGACAGTGGCGACTGTCCCTCCTAGACAAAGTAGAGCCATCACTAGCTGGACCTCAGCTGACCTGCTAGGTTGTACAGAAACACACACACACACACACACACACACACACACACACACACACACACACATGCATAGGCAGCATTTTCAGCTTTGCTTGAGGGAGCACAACGGAGAAAGAAGAAGTGAGGAAGGTCATCTTTTATCAGCTCAACTGAAAAAGATCAGTGAACAGTTCTTTTTATTGTGATTTTATTTGGCCTCTTCTCTTAAAGAATTAAATTGTATGTCTATTTACTCCAGTGTGTGTGTGTGTGTGTGTGTGTGTGTGTGTTTGCCAAATATTGATAAACTGTAGCAAACTAGAATTTCATGAGACTTTCAGAAACTGTTAAACTCACGTCTACAACGTATTGCTTTTCAACTGAACCCAACGCAAGATGGCTGCCACAGCCACCTGAGCTTAGCAAACAAGAAAATTGGCCAAAAATCATTAAGTTTTTTCTTCCTGTCTGTTATAATATATCTCCTAAAACACGGGACCGAGATTATGGAAACTCTTAGTGTGCACATACATGCTGCTGCACTGCACGTAGTACTGGAGGGTTCCACTAGGGGGCACAGTAGAGAACTCAGACCGGAAAGAGTCTCAGGTTTGTAGGGTACAACCAAAACAAACATGGCGTCAATAGAAGGGATCAGTAGCTGGTTAATTTTGAGATCTCGGCAGAAAAAAAACAGCAGCGCTATGGTATGGTAGATATGACACAATTCAAGCTCTAAAATATCCAGGAACATTGTATGAAATTGATCTTAGCGTTATCTTCAAGATTTTACCAAATTCACTATTAATTCCATCTTTCCTCAACATGACATGATCTTAGTTTAAAAATCTCATCTGAACGGTGGAGCGTCATAAAGCGATGCTTGGCCTGTTGGAGCCGTCAGTTTATTAGGCTTGATTTAAAACATATTAATTAACTTATTAATATGAACAAATCAGTTTAATTGAAATTATTACAATAGTTAGTTACAATAAAAAATACAACATTCATGAATTGACATGTTTAAAACACACTGGTGCTCACTGAGAACTCTTCTATTCACTCCATCCCTGGTGACCTGGATTGAACCAGAACTGACACTTTATCTACTTAGCAGTGTCACCTTCAAAAGCCTCTGACACACACACACACACACATTGTCTGTAAATTTCCCCACAAACATCTAAATTTGAGTGTGTATGCCAGGTTTGGGCTCCTCCGTTGGCTCCGTTTAAAGTTCAAGCTTCATATCTGCTGCTGAGGGGAATCCGCTGGTAAAAGGATTGTAAAGGTTTTGCGGTGAATTGATCATAAGCTCTGACTTTTTCATGGTCCTGCCATTGACCTCCTAATTGATTTGGGGAGCTTCTTTCTCTCTTTCTCTTCTGTTACAGTTTGATACAGTTTAATCGACTTTACTGGCTTGAGTGTATATTCTGGTTGACTTTTTTTCCTTGCATGACCGTGTGTGTGTGTGTGTGTGTGTGTGTCTGTGTTCCTAAGAAGCAATTAGCATTGGGGGTTAAAATTGTGGCTAATTTCAGGTTTAGAGATTACAGCCCGGTGTCCTCTCAGCCACAACCAGACCCACGCGCTGACGGGTGTGCGCTCTCCTGATTACTGGAACACGTGCTGGTGGGCCTACATTTTGCAACTGGGTGACCTGTATAACAGCCAGTGTAATTGATTGTGTGTGTGCCGGTGTCTCAGTGTTAAGGTTAATTTCTCTAACTGCTGGTAAGTGCTGTCTGACCGCTCCCCTGGCGGCCTCTCTGGGCTGAAGTATTGCCACTTAGAGGCCCTGGGCCCCCCAACTCTGGTCAGTCCATCGATTTGCTGATCAATAATTGCATCTGCACCTCACGGAGCAGAGAGGCTCCCACGTTGACACGAACGGAGCTCACCAAGTGACCCACATCACTGACGGTGGTCAAACTAGAGTCCTGGGATCATTTAACGAGATTTTTCAGTCATTTACTGTCGTTTTTTGTCTTTAATGTTTCATATACCTGATCTAAATGAGTGGGTGATTAACAGGTTAATGCAGAGCTTGAGAACATGCTGTAGAGGTAATTTAATAATTAGGTTAGGTGTGTTGGAGCTGAGAAACATCTAGAACAGGCACGTCTGAAGCATGGCCCAGGGGCATTTTGCAGCCCTCAGTTGCATTTCTAGAATGCTGTTGATGTAGTTATACTGTCTAACATCTTTATGTAAGGATTTTTCTGTATATTTAATACTATTCAGGAGTTTGCATGGGAAAAAAATCACCATAAAATCTTTTTGCATTTCTAAATGGAACTATTTGGCCCTATTGAACATGCATTCATCAGAATTGGTTATCACTGGTGTAAATTTGAAAACTGAACACTCTTAGTTAAGTGTAACTTCATGAACAGACTCTTTTTGGAGAAATAGTCTGCATTCAATATAAACGAGTGTCATTAAAGTGGAATGAACAGCACAAATATTATATGTATACGTATATGAAGATAAAAGCTTTGCAGATGTAGATCATCTGCCACTGATTTGCTTTCGCAGCCCAACTTTGCTGCCATTGTTTGAAAATCTAAATGACATCACTGCCAGTCTCGTCTTCCCCCTGTTGTTTTATTCCTCTCAGGGAGCCTCCATCTTGTTTCAGATCACAGGCAATAAAGCAGCCTGCCTCTCTGCGTCTGTCTCATTCTCTCTCTCACTTCCTGTTAAAGGATTCAGTCAGTCAGAGCACTCAAAACACATATTAAACAGGCATCAGCCTCTCGCCGGGGCCAAATCACGCTGTTCAAATGTTGTTCTTCCACCGGGAGCGCAGGACAACTGAAGAGATGGGATCTGCAACATTAACTTGATTCACGGCCGCGGCGACTGAGTGACACTCCATAAACCTCAGCGGGCCGCCGCTGGGCCCCGCCGACAGCACCCCACGGCTAATGTGACACATGCTAGCAACGCGTAGCCTCACCATCCCCGCAGCAGAGCGCCGCACTCTCTGCATAGGCAGGCACATACAGGGAGAAATGCATATAGGAACCCATATTGTTCAGACACTCAGCAATAAAAGCTGATGTTAAACCCACCTGCCAGCATGAAGAGTCACAGAAATACATCCACGCTTTACAACCGAACACGCACAGGAGCTCAGAGGACAGAGACGGCCTCGCTGCTTTAGATCTGCACACTTTGAAGCAGGTTTTATGGAAATGCTGCAGAAGCTGCTCTGTCATTGACTTATTGTGTTTCTGCAGCCGACCTCTCAGCCCGCAGCTTTTTGGCGTAGGCAGTTAGCATGGGCCCCGTAGCGCTGTGTAAATAGGTAACCTCCGCTGCTCCAAATGCCAACCTCTCCTGGCTCCCTGTGACAGGGCTGACTCCCTCCACTCTCTAACTACAGGGCTTGTCACTTTAGGTACAAATGGAAGCGCCTGAATTGATATTTACTGCACAATCCTGTCTGTGTGCTGCAACCTTATAATGAGTTTTAGGTCGTTTTTCCATTAAAAAATACTGTTGCCTTTTTCTGGACTTATAGGAATGTGGAGGTATGCATTAGACAACAGAGATAATTAGATATTTCACTGATGGTGAAGATTTATGAGGATGTTTCTGAATGTTGGAGACATCAGAGGCAAGGTTTCAATAGATTATTGGTTGAATGTTCTCACATCTGGAGCATCTTCTACAAGATTCAAAGTGATATTTCACATATTTAAAATTTGTTTCTGTGTAAAAGTTGTAAACAAATCAATATCACGCCCCATCTACACTCCCATGTATATTTTTCTTCCAATTTTTCTTTATTATATATAACAACATCCTGACAAAAATATAAAATACCAAACTGAACCACTAGGTGGCAAGAACATCCACATAAACAGCACATCAATATACAGAGGAAGAACATTCTCGTTTGTTATTTCCTCTCAGATATTTTCCATTTCCCACAAAATCACAGTTTAATGGCAGCAGAATCAGGGTTAAACGATACCAAAATAACAGTTTTTTGTTGTATAAGGTAACAGAATGAAATATTTAGCTTCATTATTTCAATGTTTAGAAAACACCTTTCAAAAAGATTAGAGTTGCTGTAAGACAGATGTCCACTTTGCAACCAATCCCACTTTGACTAGCTGTTAGCACGTCAATCTAATCAGAATTACCCTCTGTTTCGCAAAGCTGAGGTTGTTCAGAGAGCACCTTCAGGTAAGATATGTATTGAGTTTTCACTGAAACTCTGAACTAGACCTTTAAACACATGATATTTAATCATGTTAAATAGAGAAAAACCTTCTTTTAAGACATACTGTATTGTTTTTTTAAATTATGGTGTACAATCAAGATGTGGAAAAAGTTTTTTTTTTCCTCTGGTTAAAAATAAAGCATGGTTAAAATATAAAAAAAATTCAGACCTAAATTTGTTTGATCAGGATCTGGTGATTCTTTGTGTGAAGTAGTAGACGTCAGTGTCTTACCTGCAGTAGACAGGGAGCTGCTGTAGATGGGGTTTACTCTCCAGCTTCCATTCTCTGAATAGCAGGAAGCTGTTTCTGGTCAGAATTCATCTCTGCCAACAAAACCTTTTTTTTAATCTATTGAAGATGCAGAGAAGAGATTTTCCGAGTTTCTCGTGTTTAGTTGGACTTATGAAACAACAATCCATACTTCTGTGAAACCTCAGCAGGAAGCACGAGTGGATGCATGTTACAATCAGCCAGGGGACACTGTATCTGTATATATCATTTTAATATTTTAAAATTGAGCTCTAAGCCGGAGTTAGAAGCCGTATTTAAACTTTAACATTGTTTGCTGCTGTGGACTCTGCTGCATTAAAGTCTTAATAGTTCCCTCTGATGCTAGACACCCTCATCACTCACCGGCTCTCTACCAAGACTTTGTGTAAACATTTCTAAACTGCATTATTCATCTCAAGACTTTATCTTTGCTGCTGCCTGAGAACTCCTGGTGACCGCCTGCTTTTCCAGTAATAACAGAGTTAACCCCCCACATCTCTGTGCCTGTGTACCAAGAAGGGGATGAAAAGGACGCCTTTGGATCAGATGCACTTTGTGACACAAGCGACTTTCTAATAAGAACAAAATAAGTTTCTTCTGTGTCTGGAGAGAGTTTTAGGAGATCTGAAAGGTTTAAAAAACTGCAAATACAGGATCAGCGTTTGCTTCTGCTGACAGGCGTCTGTGTGTATTTTCACTTATTCTACATTAAGTTCAGCTCTCAGCAGCTTAGCTGTGAACAGAAGCCCCTTTTTTAATGTCTCAAATCCCCATTTTCCTGCATAGATTAGCCTACAAGTGTCTGAGCCAGGCGCTCTTTAAACAATGGCATTTCTAACACTGTTCCTATCACCTTGGAAACGCCATGGCAACCTGTGATCTGAGAGGGCACAGTGTGGCTCAATTAGCACCAGCTGTATCTCACCGCTCTCCTCCGCCAGCAGAGTGTCTCCATATTCTGTCTCCTTTCATGCATTAAGTGACACAAATATGTGAAGTGTTACATCACCTTTTATGTCAATTTAGCTTTCTGTGATTTTTCCCCTCATTCCCTCTCCCAGTGATGGATGGATACGCGTATGAATTCACAGAGTTGTGCTTTTAGGAGATATTAGGTGATAGAAAAATTCATCATTTTGGATCCGATTCGTTTCAGCTGGCTGCTAATTAAACTAAACTCTGAGCACATCTTTTCTGGCTGTCTTCTCTCGTGGTTAACAGAGGGTTTGCTGTTAAATCAAGGTGTTCTTTTCCTGATTGGACTGAACACTGGCTAAAGCTAGTATCCCACTGCTGTGACATTCATGAGTTTCCAAAATGTTGTAAAACATTTGCAAAGGATTCTCATTTAACCCGGGGTGAGTCGCAGCTCCAGCCTCAAATCTCACAGCAGTTTATGTAAATAATAATTTATAAACATTTTCATCACCATCAGTTTGCACCACACAGCTTTAAACTGAATTATCTTGTTATTTGCAGCAGCTGCTGTCTCTAGTGCAGATTTCTGCTGGGTTAATCATGTCATATGAAATGTTTGGTGGCATAAAGGTTTAAAAAATAAAATTTGCATGAATCCATGTGAGACTGGAGTTGATTTAGAGCCAAAGCAATCTGTTATTTGACCTCGCCCGTCGAACCTGTTATCTTATCAATCTGGTCAGAACTCAGTTATTCCTGCAAAGTAAATCTAATAAATCTTGATTCTGAACTGTTTATTATTGAGGAATGCACATTATTTATGTTAAAATGATATTAGTGCCACTTATCTTCAGGAAACTCTTTCCTGTGGGAGGATTTAACATACTGTATCTATTTAAGGAAGAATATACTGAGGACCTAGAATGTAAACCAACATTTTCCTTGTTGTTGTTGAATAAGACAGCTTGGGTGGTCAACAGTAGCATGCCAAAAAGTCAAAGCCGTGTTTGACCTACTTTTTATGTAAATTAGAAAGTTGAAAAAGGTGAGAGAAAACCTCCTGTTGTGAGAAAACCTTCCTTAACACGTCATAAGGGGGAGCCACGCCTCCTCAAACCTGCATGTCTCCAGTGTCTGAGGCCTTCTGGGGAAACCAACCAATCAGCAAGGAGCTCATTTTCATATTCATGTCCTGGCCGAGTGGGAGGGGCAAACAGCTCTTTCCACAACAAGGCTGGTTTAGGGGGTTTAGAATGGCCTGTATCAGGGCTCCTGGGACAGATGAAAGCCTAAAGAACATTTATGATGCTTTTTAGAGGCTCAAAGCTCTGAAAATACAGTTTAATGCAGACTTGATACAAACATCAGAAAACAGAATCAGGAACAAACTCTTCTTCCTTTGATGCTGCTTCCTCTGTTGCTTCTTTTGTTTTTGCTTCAGTTACTTCTCTTGACTTTTCTTCTATTTTGTTTTTGTTTCTTCTGTTTCTTTCTCTACTTCTTTTTTCTTCTTTGTTTCTTCTTCTGTTTCTGTTTCTTTTTCTACTTCTTTTGTTTCTTCTTCTTCTTTGTTTCTTCTTCTGTCTGTTACAAAAGAATTTAAATAAGAATCTGGATGTTTGTCATTTGAACACAAACATTAAGATAACCTAAAAAGTCTGATTACTTTTTTTGAATTCATTTGTTTATATCTGTGCTCAAATATCCATCATCTGCCATATTTTGTTTCATTCTCATTTTCATCAATTGCTGGTAGTAAATATGTGGGCGTGTGAAAAAGTCTTTGTTGAGATTTGAACAGACAATTAGAAAATCTTGTACATTTGGTGTCTCTTTACTAATGGCCAGCAGTGGTAGCCCAGTGAGATATTAGCTAATGGCTGTTTGAAAAACCCTGACTTCTACATCGTCATAGAGTGTGTTCTTCTTCTTTCAGGTATTGTATCCAAATCCTTTGAGTGCCGCCTGAGAGGCCAGGGGGCTGCGTTTGTGGCATCGGAGTCGGACTCCACTCTGCAAAGGAAGGGCTCAGATGAGGCATCCAGCCATGACGAGTCTATCCAGCAGGTCATCATCATCCAGGGTTATGGTGAGAATGACATAACCATCGATCAGGCCCTGGAGGAGTCGGCTGCCGCCACCCTGCAGACGCTGGCCATGGCTGGTCAGGTGGCTGAGGTGCTCCACATCACAGAAGATGGACAAGTCATAGCCTCAGGCAGGGAGGTGGCCTCCGCAGGAGCCCACCTAGTGGACGGCACCACCCAGTACGTGGTTCTAGATTCAGGAGACACCAGTAAGGAGATGCAGGCTGTGGCCAGTGAAGAGGTGGAGAACACAGCCGCCGCCACGGTACAGAGTCACGCCGTCTCTGAGTCGACCACCGCCCTGGACGCTCTGCTCTCCGCCGTCAGTGAAATGGGCCATCAGGAGAAAATTCAAAGCCAAGCAGCCGTCGTCCATGAGGTGTTGAGCCCTGAGATGACTGAGGCCGCCAACACCGCCATGGAGGTCAAACAGGAGCAAGAGGAAGTGATCCAGGAGTCCAGGCATGAAGACATGCAGGAAGTCCTGCAGCTCGCCGCTTCCCAGATGATAAAGGACGGCCTCACCCAGGTCATCGTCAATGACGAGGGCACCCACTATATTGTGACGGAGCTGGACGACTGCACCTTACAGGTGGAGGGCGGTGTGTACGAAGAGGCCGGAGCGGGGCACGGGGAAGGGCAGGTCGAAGAGCAGCAAGCCGAAGAGGAGATGGTGGTCTATGTGGATGGAGATTCCCACAACATCGTACTGGAAGAGTGAAGAAGAATCCTATTTATGTCCTCGTTCCTCTGGTGAAGCCTAGATGTTGGTTCCTCAGAGTTAAATTTACTGCCTGTTCCATTTCCTACAATCTTTATTTGAGCTATGCAAAACTCAGGCTAACCATCATTTAAAGAGGCGGGGGTTCTGAGTGCTGCTCAGATGGGTTTTAGTCTTTAGTTGGACTAAAGCTTTCTAACCTCGGTGATGCTAGCCCGATCTTTAGTTTGTAGGTGACCAAAGTTTTTGTCTCTTTCGCTCTGAGATCAGTCATTAGTATAAAACCACATGTTTTAATCAATCTGAAACTTTTCAGCCTTATAAATTTGATGTTTTGTTTGTATTCTTTTCTCTTCTGGAAGATATGAACCCTGTTTAAATTCTGACAATAAAGCTTAAATTTAACTTTCACAAACCCGTGTGTTTTGTCACATTTCAGCATCTCTATTGTGGCTACGTCTACCACACACAACCATGCAGATACATGCATCAGCTGATGGCTCCCATCATGCCTTCTGATCACCATCCCACTCATTACCTTCACCATTATCATTATCGTCGCCATGATCCCCATCATCCTAATCATCACCGCCATACCATCAGGCCCATTCTGTTCACTGTGTGCAACACACTCATCCCTTTTTTCCCCCTCCCCGCCACTATTCAACACTGGAGGGAGAATCAATATTCATTCAGACCCGAACGCGGGCCCGGTTTCTGATGGAGTGAGTGGGAGAGCGGTGTGACGGCTGCAAACACAATGGCTGCTCGCTGAAAGTAGAGAGAGAAAGCACTCATAAAACCGAGGGCATCAAAAGATCATCCGTTTAACACACGTGCACACCGCGCACGGGAAGGTGAGCTCAGAGAGAGGGGTGGAGGAGGAGAAATGGAGGGTCTGTTAATGGTGAGGCCAGAGAGGAGCGAAGGAGTCGTGAAATCCACAACCGCACAAAGAGCAGAGAGCCTATAATTTCAAATCACACCTGTCTGCCTTTCAGCACGTCTTTGTCTCCTGCTCGCTGCCTCATGTTGCATTAATAAACTCCGTTGTTTTTTATCCTTCCAGCAACGACACATTTAACAGGATTCAGGTGAGCATCCAGAGCCGGCTGTGAGATGAGAGATTATCAGCATCTGCTACAGATAAGAATGAATTCATTAATCTGTACAGATATTACGGCTGTGGGATAAAAACGTGGGAAAAGGATCAAATCCTGAATAATAAACTTTTAGTTGATTGAATTTTTTTTCTTGTTCAGACGAGTGTCGCTGGGAGTTTTAGCGTCTTCGTTGCCTGAGGAATTTCGTTTTTGTTTGAGCATGAATGAACAGAACCAGTTAGAATCAAGCGTTGATCATCGATGTCTACACTAAATTATCTCATTTTCATACCTTTTCAAACCTTGAAAGAAACAGTAATGGAGTTATAATGTAAAGCAGAACGGTTTAGGTGATCCTCATGCAGAGGATCTCCAGGTGTCGTCATGGAGACGAGGGAACCTCCTCTCTTTGATGATGTGGTTCTGTTGGCATCTTTAGGACCTTCACAGCTGCTGCTGCTGCAAATCTGAAGCCACCGTTCTCGCCAGTAAAAGGTGGAATGCTGGGTTGGTGGCCAGTTGAAGTATCATGTTTATTGGTGATGAAGGAGCAAAATGTTGATTAGAGAGCTGAACAGATCTGAAGTTATTGATCTTCGTTCCAACCCTTGTGAGATTTACATCACGAGCCAAAGAACACCTTGGAAACAAGCAGCGGAAACAGGTTTCGTGTGTCGTGACGATAGTTGCTGCTCCTCATCATCAAAAGATGTGAGCTGAGGCGATGCTTCCTGGTCACATCCCACTGGGAGGAGAGCGTTGCTGGTTAGTGGGATGCCTGGGTTTTCCTCCATCCTAAGCCACCCTTTGGGAAGCAAGAAAACAGATGGCTGGGTTAGATCGAGGTATTTGTCGTATGTAATGGAGTGACCTCAGATTAGACCTGTTAATGCATCCTGCAGCAATTTCACATTCCCCGAATATGAATGCCTGCCTGAGCTCATGCTTGTCCGTAATTCTACACATCCATCTGAGTGATTGTGTACTGTATGCAGCTGCGGCGCGTCCACACACCCTCCCCGTGTGTCTCTGTAATCAGTGCTGGATGGCTCATCATTAACTGCAGCAGGCCACTCATGTGACATGGAAGAGGGAGAAATTAGCAGCTGTCATCCAGTGATGAGTTCATTTCCTGACAGGCCTCTGCTCTGAAGAGTCCTGCTGCAGACGACCAGACGGCTGATGGAAACCTGCCGCTGGAGCTTAATTGGAGAGCCGGAAAAGGCCACGAGGGGAGGAGGGGAGAGAAGAATGTAGGGATCAGAATAAAGAGGAATCATTTCATTCAGAGTCTCCTTTGTTATAGAAAGAAAAACATAATTCAGAGATGCTTCATGCTTCTCTTGTAGATGTTTACCTTTTTTTTATTTATCAAGCAAATAAAATGTTTTAAATTCACAAAGCCAGAGTTGCACATGAACCCACTGCTGACCTGTTGGTTCATAATCGAAGACGTTGAAAGTGGCTTAAATATTCACATTAAGTAGACAAACTCTGTATTTACACCTGAACCATCCATTCTTCTATACATTTTCATCCGCTTATTCAGAGACAGGTTGCGGGGGCAGCAACCTAAGCAGAGAGGCCCAGACTTCCCTCTCCCCAGCTACTTGGGCCAGCTCTTCCGGGGGAATCCCAAGGCGTTCCCTGGCCAGCAGAGAAACATAGTCCCTCCAGCATGTCCTGGGGCTTCCCTTGGGTCTCCTCCCAGCTGGACGTGCCCAGAAAACTTCACCAGGAGGCATCCTGACCAAATCCCTGAGGGAGGTGGTCAGGCTTTTGTAGCTGAGGATCACGTCTCCTGTTCGGGCTGTGCCCGACCGGGCTCCAAGCGTAAAAGCCCAGCCACCAGCCGCTCGCCAACGTGCCCCAACTCCAGGCCTGGCTCCAGAGGGGGGCCCCGGTGACCCGCGCCGGGGACGAGGGAACACTGTATCCATTTATGTTACTCATCGTGAGGGGTCTTTGGGCTACGCTTGGTCTGATCCCTCACCTAGGACCTGTTTACCATGGGTGACCCTACCAGAGGCATAAAGCCTCAGACAAATGAGCTCCTAGGATCACTGGGACACTCAAACCCCTCCACCACGGTAAGGTGGCAGCCTAGGGAGGGGTACAACTGAACTGTCCTGCATTCTACTTGTCACCTATATTAAGACACTGAGTTTGTGATGGGCTGCAAAAGAAAAGGAGAAATGGCTAAAGAGCAGATATTAGCTTGGTAGAAAAACAAACTAGGACCATTCTGAATAAATTCTGATGCCGTGCAGTTACATCACCTTTGTAATAAATCTAAACAGAACCAAATGCTTTATGTTGATGCTCAAACTTTGAAAGAAATGCAAAGAGAAACAAACGTTATAGTAGCTGCCAGTGGTTCATCGAGGTCACCGTGGTAACCACAAACCTGTGCATTTACTTCCTAAAGAAAATGTGCACATTTTAACGTATCATTTTTAGGTCTACTACTAAAGTTACAGGACAAAGACAAGATTTGGAACTTTCAAGAAAGCTACCCCTCATTTACACCGAATGTGGAACGGGTCTGGTCCGGTGTTCGAACGGCTTCAGGACAGACTGCCACTCACACTGACTGCGGTTTGTGTGATGAACGTCTCCAGATTACTGCTCCCACAAGAGCACCAAATGTTTAGAAACTTGACATAATACGTTCATAAATATACTTGTAAACACAATGTGAACTATCAAACATTTTACATAATCCTGTCAGTAATAATAAAACAAAAACTGTATAAAATAATGCAACATGTTTTATTTTGAAATGTACCAATGTACTTCACAGAAACACGTCTCACTTCCTGTCTGGATCCTGTCATTTCTGTAACTTCATGAAAACCCACATGCGGCATCTGAATATTTTTGGGAGCTCCACATCCGGTCCGAACGAGACTTAAAACATTCAAATACCCGTTCAGTCATGTAAAGTCCAGCTTTCTCAATTTCCTGCATTACCTGTTTTGCCAAAATTCCATTGTCGTCTACGGGGAAATATTTTTCAGTTTTACTTTTTTCATATCTTCTCTATGTTTTTATACGTCTCACAACCAAAAGTCATAGCACACAAATCCTAATTGAAGCATGCAGTTTGATCCATAATCTGCATGTGTTTTTTAAAATGGGGTGCAAAAATGGACAAAACTCATAACAGAACTGCAAAGAGAGCAGTAACAAGAGTGCTTCAGTGCTTATGCATGGACACCTTTAATGAATCATCATCACTGGAGTGAAGCCTGAGATTCAGGATGCTAAAACAAACACACACTCATGCACGGGAGCCCTAACCTGCACCTTCTCCCTGAAGGCAGCTCATCACTCTCCCGGGGACAACGGAGAGGGACAGAAGTGAGCATCGAGGCCTCCTACTCTCTGTTTTCCTGAGTATGATAAATATGGCAATTCTGTTTAGTCGCCATCTATAGAAAACATATCAGCCTGGGGATCATTCTCTTAATGTCTCCACTATTAGTTCTGGCTTCCCTTTGGCAGTATTAGCATGTCGGCTGATACGCTCTGTTTGTGAGTGTGTGTGTGTGTGTGTGTCCTTAGGTCTCCAGGTACACTTCTGCTAAACTACTCGGGTTAATTTCCTGTCTGTCTCCCTCTACGTGCGCCCTGCTAGCTGGAACCTCGGTTCTCGGTCGCTACGTTCAGCGATGTTAACAAGAGGACACGTATAGTTGCGTTTCAGAGGGCCGTGTTTGTTTTTGTCGTCTTGGTTGCTGTAAATCAATAGCTGTTTGAGGCAGAGGTGGAGGGCATGGGGGGTGCTCAGTTATGGTTCACCTCCACCGTGGGAGTTATTATGGGAAAACAGAGGAATTGTGCAGGGTGGGGGGGTATGTGGGGAGCCTTGCACAGCTCTTCTCCTCTTCTTTTACTTTTTCCAGTGTGCCTCTGCATTTGTGTCTTTGATCATGTTAATCCCTGCCTTGCACCCCCTCCCAGCCCCATGTGAATCCCCCTGCCTCACACTCACTGCCACACACACCTCAGTGCATGACAGAAATTGACAGCCCACTCTATCCGACCACCCCCCTCCCAAAATTGCAAGTGCTCCTCATTGGTGCGCAGAGCAGCTTAGCCCAACTCCTATAAAAGAATAAAGTGAAAGCACCAGGGAGGCAGGCTTCCCCATTGACAGTTAGCAGCACTTCATTAAGGCGGAGCAGTGATTGAAAGGGGATCTGATTAGCTCCGTGTGATGAGAAAGCAATGTTTCAACCTTGAACCAGAAACGACTGTAAGTGCCTTTTAATTAGGCACACAACGCTGAGGAACAGCTCTTCAAAACGTTCAAAAATGAAGCAAAAGACGGCAGAAAGGCAAATAAATGACGAGACAAAGAGTGGATCAGCGAGAGGGCGAATTCCTTCTGCCTTTACAAAAGCACCACTTCATCAGGACCGCGTTCCTTGTGTGAGAGAAACTTCTAAATGAATCAGTCTGAGCTGCTCTCAGAACAGTTTTAACACAACATCCTCTCTTATAGAGAAAAGATCCTAAACGTGCACCATGAATGAAACAATCTGACACAGTCAGTTTTATATTTGTGGACCTCAGACAGTGTGATTCACGTGTAGCCTCTGTGAATGCTGCGCGCCAACACGTTACTCTGTTTAGATCGCAGATCTTCACTGTCAGTCTGTGATAACACCTTTCTACATAGCTGCTGCAGCCATCTGCTTCGTATCAGCACAGCCATATAGGGGTTAATTCTGTTGGTTCCTTCATTTTAGCAAAACAAACAACGTGACAGATGAAGGGAGGAAGCATGATGTGGTTTTCATGATTCCAAAAATGTGTCATGATGAAGTGAAACGCTGTTTCATTTGGCAAAAATTGGGTCACCTGTGTGGTAAATAAATACGTCGAGTGACAACAACAACCTGCGCTGACACTGGAATTAAGTGATGCACCAAAATAAACCAGAAATTAGATAAACACAAGATCCTAAAGTTTGTCAGGGTTTATTTTCACTTGTTTCCCACAGTTTTACTCCTTTAAGCTGTGGGGAGATCAGGTACACAGGAAGTAAACTTTTACAGGAGGATTGTGGGTAAAATTGGTACTTGTCCATAACAACATCATGCTATTAGCAGAACATTGATGCGTTTAGCTTTTCGTAGACGTACTCACACGGGCTCACAGCAACACTAGTAATGAAACAACACTAACCACATATAAACAAATAAACAAAAATAAACAGATTGTTTTAACCTTTGTCTCTAGCTGTGCTCTCATGCTAACGCTAGCTTTTATGTAAACAGAAACAAGTGGAGATTTTGTTTCTGAGGAGTTATTGTTCAGATTTCTTTTTCATGATAAAGCTAATGATGTTTCAATCACATCTTGCATTTAAGGAAACATTACGAGTTTTTAAAAGTTATAATAGTTCTATGGTTGATGCAAAACATGTTCATGAAGATCTTTGCTCTAAATCCCTCTCACATAAAGAGTTTATCCTGGACATTTTCAGTACCTTCCAGAATGAGCCATTTCAAGGCTCTGTCACTTTATTGCAAATAAGCTGTTGCTGGCCACGCCCCCTCATCTCCTGACTCGCTGCTATGAGGCGAGGAGCATTGGTTATGTGGGAGGGGCTTAGAATAGAGTCACAACTCCTCCAGCATGACAGGTGTGCGTGTGTTTGTGTGGGGGGGTGTATTATGCCAATTTCTCCATTTGTGATGTCACAAATGGGGACTTTTTGAAACTTCTCAATTTAGGCATATAATTCCTAAAAGCAAGCACAAAGAAGGGATGGGTGGTTTGTATTCACATTTGGAGTGTTTATAGACCCACATGGCAGCACATGAGGATATAAAAGGTGAGTTTTACATAATATGTACATAATGGGCAGCAGTAGCTCAGGAGGTAGAGCGGGTTGTCCAGTAATCGGAAGGTTGCAGGTTCGATCCCGGCTGTGTCCTTGGACAAGACACTTAACCCGCCTTACCTGCTGGTGGTGGTCAGAGGGACCGGTGGCGCCAGTGTACGGCAGGCCTCACGTCTGTCAGTGCGCCCCAGGGCAACTGTGGCTACATTGTAGCTCATCCCACCAGTGTGTGAGTGTGTGTGTGTGAATGGGTGCATGACTGATTGTGTTGTGAAGCGCCTTGGGGGTTTGTAGAACGCTAAGAAGGCACTATACAAATACAGGCCATTTAAAATATCTCCTTTTACATTACTGCTAATGTAGAATTACTGTTGAATGTAGTTGCAATACTCTTTGTCCGTCACAGGTGGTGTTTGCAGCCCTGGCACTTTCTGCACTAGTGTGGTTCAGTGTTGCCTCTCATACATTTATCTGAAAAGTATTAATGTTTGCCTAAAAGGTATTTAAAATGCTTTAGCCCTTCCCAGTAATCATATAAATGAATCTGTGTATAATAGCAACTTCTTTAGATAATTAACAGTAACTAAATACAGATTTAAGTGAGCTCTGGGTATGTTCGAAGCTTGGATTTGTGGTTAGACTCCTTGTTTCTCTTTGTGCACAATGAGGAAGAGAGACCTTAACTCTCAGGGTAATTTCATTTGTTAAACAGAACCTTAGAACCATTGATATTGGACTTGATCTGACACTTTTCCTGACTGTGCATCTACAGAAGCGCACTCACACCTTGATGGTTAGCAGTCGTGTCATTCAACAGGATTCTTATTACTGGCTAGCTTCCTCTTCAGTTTTAGCTTTTATGACCCTATTGTACCCTAACCGTAACCCCCACACCCACCCCAAAAAAACCAAAACGTCTGATGTAAGGATATTCTCCCAAATTGATCTTAAACACATCTGAGCTTGGTGTAATGTCTCTGGTTCTTTAGCAGCTGAAGCTTTCAAAGCAGGACATAATAGCATCGTCCTTCCTCAGCAGACACTGACTATTTGATTCTTAGCCATCCTGCGTGGTGAATTCAGACCCACATTTGTGAAGTGTAGCCCTGGGAGTCCCCTGGTGGCCCCTGCTTTGCTGTAACAAGCATGGGGGGCCCCTGTGGTAAGTGCTCTCTGGGGATCCGGGCTCTGATCTGGCCGTCCCAGGGGCCCTGTTAATTTCTGCTCTGCTCAGAAAGCCTCGCCACTCTCCACTGCTCTTCTCCTCCACTTTTTTCACACTGCTGCTGTCCTCTTCTTCTTTCTTTCCACCCTTCCTGCTTCCTTCCTCTCTCTCTTTAGAAGGTGTGCTGTCAACAGAGGAACTTGGCCAGTCTCATTAAAGGACTGGTGGAGGTTGTGACGGTGACAGAGATGTGAACATCAGTGGCAGGTTGGTGTCATGGTTGGAGAAACAGTCCATTAAACAAACTCTGCTCATATTTGGTGGAATTGTGTGAAAATTAGCCTGGTGTCTCTGGGAATTCCAGCCATATTGGATGGACTCCTCTGTACTGGTGGTTTTGTGCTCAATAGGGGCCAAGGTAGAATGTAAAGGTGTGTGGATCTCAGCAGACTCCCATAGCAACTCTTTACACGAGTCTGCTGTTTAGTTATCAGTCTGATTTATTCATAGAGTTTTACCACAAGTTGATCACAGTAAAAACACATAAAAAAATGCAATAAATAATTAAAAGAGAACAAGTTGCTTTCAAATGTTGCCTTAATTTTCAGGATTATCACTCTTTATTTCCAGGAGGAGGAGATTATGCTGCATATTAAACTTGAACATGACCTGATATTTGCTGGTCCTTTAGCAACATGTGAATCTTTTGGGTATTTTCTTGAAGCTGATTATTTATTTCTACTCACAATCTCACCAAGGCGTTACTTTTATTGTGAAGATTATTGATTAATCAGGTTTTGTGTAAATATGTAAAGGCTGTTGTGGAAAGGCCCGCTTGCACCTCGGCCCTTTTGGATGAAGAGGCGAAATCAAGAAGGGACGAAATCAACATGGAACTTTGGACTCTCTTCTCACCCACATTTCTGACCTTTTGTGTGACCCTTCACCCAGTGTCACTCATGTCTGATACATGAATCATTAAGCAGTTCTCTACTTCTGTGATGCAGGGAGTGGGGTTGTGGTTTTGCGCTCACGCCATTCATGTCTATGAAGCAGGTGCGGCTGCATGATATCCTGTCTGGAATAGAATAAAAAGAGCAGAGAATCGTCACTCAGGGCTTGCACTTAGAGCCTATGCTGGGAGCCGGACAGAGCCTTGGTGCTACTCTGTTAGCATAGGAGTAATGATACTGGTGACTGAACTCGCTGTGTGCAACTATTCAAAGACACAAAATAAAAATGTCCTCATCTATGCTGACATAGGCTACCCCAGATTTTAAAGGTGTTGAACACTTGTTTAATACATTTGCAGTGGTCTCTAGTAGGAACGAATGCCTTGCAAGTCATACTCTGGGGAAGAAAAACACTGGTGCACCATTTTCAGGAACTAGATGTGAGCCACATCACAGCTGAGCTTCAGACGGCAGATTTTGGAGTCTTATTTCCAGATATTCAGACATCTCGCTTCTGATTGGCTAACAGCAACACGACTCTACCACTGACTCTGTTTGCTCTGCAACGTTGATGTTTTATCTCCACAAAAAACACAAGTCTGAAGGAGTTCTGCCATGTGGTGGAGTTGCTAATGCTAATGGTTAGCTGCTGCCCCCGCGACCCGACTCCGGATAAGCGGATGAAAATGGATGGATGTTCCCATAGGATAGGACAAAATGCTATTAACTGCTCTAATTTTAATACCTTAAGTCTTTAATTTGATTATTTATGGCATTAAATGTTAAATAAAGGGTTTGTCCTAAAGTCACACAAACACATCGTCTCTTGAGGCTTATTTTAATTATATAGAGAGTTTAGTTAACAGCAACCACTCTTAAGAGAGTCTCTGGTTTAGGATAACCTTCCCTTTTTAGGCCCCGGGCCCTCCAGCTGAAACTAGCAGATTTAGGGAGCATATCTCAGTGGATGTATCACAGCCCTGGATTCACCTGAAGCAAGCTAAGCCAGTCAAAAGTAAAAAGAGGGACTGAGAAACTTATAAGTGAGAATTTACTAGCAGTTGAAGGGTTAAACAGGCTTGATGGATGTCTTCGATAGGACCGACTTCTCTTACAGCTGATGAAAGATGAACATTTATGCTATCATCACATCTGACAGGCAGGGAGTGCATTTCTAAGAAAATCTTGATCGTTTTCTGAATTTAGTCAAATTAAAACAGAAAAAGAAAGAAGGTTTTATGAACTTTGTGAAATAATAACGTCAATCTTGAGTTTATTTTAGCATTAAACTCTTCATTTAACAATAATGAGTATAATGGAAAACCTTTTCAGCTCTGGTGGAAATAGAAAAATATAAATAAATATTGAATTTGAATCCAGTTGCAGGTTTAAATACAGAGAAGGGAAAAGGCAACAGGTTTATAACAAATACAAAATGTAACATCTGGAAAAACGTCTTCAAAGAAACACCAAGATCTCGTGTCACAGGCTCGCCTCCGCTGGATGGAAGGACGGACAATGTGCTCTGCAGTCAGATGAGACCAGACGTCAGTTCAGCTTTAGGAGAACAGTCGTGGGGTTCAGTGTGACAAAGAAGAGAAAGACCTTCCTGTTTGTGTCTGTGACGTGTGCAAAAGCCTGCGTCTGTCATGGTTTTCCATGACTTACACGTAAAGGTTCATTTAAAATTCGGAGGGACATGCGATGCCATCTTGGCGGCGCCTCTGCCCTGGAGATCTGTGCTTATTTTAGCAGGACAATGTCACACCTTATTGTCTACAACTTCCAACAGAGTGGCTTCACAGACTCGGAGAGCGTGATTGACTGGCCTGGATGTCGCCCACATTTGTCTTTTATTCAAACCGTATTGTGCATCATAAAGAGGAGAATGAGACGAGACAACCACGGACTGGTGAGCTTTCAGTCACCAGGAATGGACCGAGTCCTCCTGCGAAACGGCCACATGTAGAGACAATTGTCCCAGAGTTGCTTCAGACTCAGCTGTGATGATTCAAAAGATGCTAAAATGTTTGAACCTCCTCGTTCAAACGTTGGCTGTGAGGAAAACGCTCCTGGATTATGGAGTGTTTGGTTCTGACGTAATCTCACTCCGCTGCATCAGAGCACTGATACAGAAACAGAATCTAACGTTTCTGCAAGATGTAAACAAGCTAGCAGAGACAAGTAATTACTGAAAAGATGGAGAGTCAGAGACAGACCCGGAGTTTAACTCTGCTGTCTACTAGGAAAACGCAGCAACTTTTCCAGACTTCTCTTGTACGGAAAACTCTTGCTTCCCTAAATGGCAACCACCCAAAATGAGGCATCAAAGGCTTCCTGCACGTTTCTCTGCCACTTTTTTCTTGTCCGTCTTTTCTCCCCCTCCTTTCTTCCCCTGCACCTCTTCCAGCGCTGCCCCGTGGCCTGGCTGAGACGGGGCAGACGCATGGCGAGCTGGGGAGGGTCAAGGGGAGCCAAGGGGAGGTGTGTACATGTGGGGGAAAAGGAAGCCGCTCATATCACGCCGGGCGACTCCACAGGAGTGATAAGAGCGAATAAGCTGTCAGCGTGGGCGTCAGATGGGCCTTATTGTTCATATTTAGATGGAGGAACAATGGCGGGGTGTCAGGCGCCCATAGTTCATAATCTGCTGATGCTGACCAAGTGTCAGTGTGATCCATGAGCACAGAGGCTCCAGAATCCTTAAGCAATCCCCCGTAGGAATGTCATGGGGGAGAGTACAAATGGGACAGCATCTGCTGGACTATAGATAGATAGGTATAGCAGAAGGGGCGGGCGAGGAGAGAGCGTAAGGAGGGCAAAGAAAAAAAAGGGAGGAATAGATGAAAGAAGAAGAGTGGGAAAGAAAAAAGCAAAAGGCATTAAAGGGATTTGGCCAATTGATCAACAGAGCCATGAGTTCTCAGAAAAAAGGAGAACGGCTAATTGTGAACCAAGGCAGAGAACAACACCTGCAAGGAGAGAGTGAAAGATGGGTGGATGCTAGATTTAAACCAGAAGGAGGCGGGGTGGTCGGGGGAGAAACAGGGAGCTGATTGTGCAGAGGCCTTGAAGTTGTGTGAGCTCCCACCTGCAGGTGAGACACACAGAGGAGAATGGGTGTCAGATTAGAAGGAGGCCCTAAGAGCTGCTTCCCCCCACAATGAGGGCTTGATTCCAGGCAGAGAGAGATGGCCCGGAGACGCCGGGTGCACCCCGGAGCCGTCACAGCCAATCAGTCGCTTTTCCGTAACCGTCTTGATAGAAACGCGACCACGCTGCCCGCGCTCCACCTCCACTGTGACAGATGACAATTACCGGTGATTCTTTGATGGAGTTTTTCAACCGACCTCATTGTGCTTGTGTTGTGCTGCTTTGAAGAACTGCAAAGAGACGTTCAGCGTTTTACACACACACACACACACACACACACACACACACACACACACACACACACACACACACACACACGAGTCACGTGTTGTGCTGGTGCTCCTAAATGTGTCACAATGAAAATGCCCCCCCTAAGGCATTCTTCATTTACTGTCACAACCATTAGACATGGAAGGGGAGAAAAATAAGAGATGGTATCAGTAACGCATGAGCTACAGTAATTAGCCTCCTGATGCAAGTGTGTGTGTGTGTGTGTGTCTGTATTGCTACATCTGCTGAGGGCCCTCATCAACAAGAGCTGCACCAACTGGCATTAGCGTTTTTAATGCTGAGGCCCAAGATTCTGTAGTGTATATTTTATCTCCAGTGACTCCCAGTCAGACAATAAGATATGTTAATGCTTCAATTAGTTTATGAGCTGACACTGGATGTAATGAGAGCCTCGTCACGCCGTGCCTTTTTCTTCCAAGGATACAGATCTTCTTCATTTTCACTCCTGCATCGTTCTTTGTGCCGCCACCTTAGCATCTTCTCACGCCTATCTTCATTTGGTGTCTCTGTGTGTGTGTGTGTGTGTGTGTGTGTGTGTGTGTGTGGTGCTATGTCATTCTTTAACCCAACTTTAACGAGTCTAAAAGCTGAGGGTTTTGTTAGTGCTTCCTGTCATTAGAGACTCGTTATCATGGCAGCCACAAGCAACTTTATTATCGCCACAGATCTGCAGTGGTAATGAATAATAATGATGCGCTGATTACCAGTTGGTCTTAAGGGTGACTTTGGTGGCTCTTTTCTACTAATGGTATGGATTGGTTCTATTTGCTATTTGCACCGGAACCACCCTTAAGACGCTATGGGTCTGATTCAGTGGCATCACAGCCACAGACACGAGGGGAAACGTTGGATCAGCGTCTAGGAGTTTTCCCTGTCATCGGTGGGTTGCTGGATTGAACCCAGGCTCGATTTGTGTCAAATGTCCTGTAGTGTCCTGTAGTGGTGGTCGGAGCGACCGGTGGTACCAGTGTGCAGCAGCCTCACCTCTGTCAGTGCGCCCCAGAGCTATAATGTAGCTCATCACCATCAGCGTGAGAATGACTACTGTAAGGCACTTTGGAGTCCCCTGACCCAGAAACAAGTGCAGGTCATTTATCATAGTTACACAACCGTTTAGGAGAGAGGTGTTATAGTATCATGAGTACTATTTGTTTGTGTTGCTATTTTCCCTTCATTCTGGAGCAATCAGATACATCTAGATAGAAGAATAAATAGAAACACTTGTATTACCTGTGAGAAAAATCATTGGTACAGCATAAGTCAAGCTGCTTGTGCATTGTGCCTGTATTTATTCAGCTTTTTAGGAAAGCCTGTAGTTGAACCAGTGATGTCTTTGTCATATTTATTTTGTTGGTCAAGAGCTGGGAGCTTCTGTCACCAGGCATACGGCCGACTGATGCAAGGACTGTTGAGCTCCATTGCTGGTTGGATGGTGCCAGCAATGAGTTTTTCTGTCTTTGTGGACAAGGTGAGTCAAGTGTGTGAGTCTAAAGTCATTTTAGAACTGCTAAACACTCCTAAATATTGTAGCAGGCGCAAAGACTTCTGGGAGTGGGTTCGGGGTTAATTTATTCATGTTTTCTGGTGTTCTGTTTAGTTCTGTTGGTTAGTTTTGTGTTAGTGTATGGTGTATAAGAAAGAACTGATAAAGATGGATTCAATGTAGAGGTGAGCTATTAGCTCTTACTTCAGCGAACCTTTTCATCAGCTACGGTTTAAAGCATCTTTGTACGATCTACTGTAGAAGTTGAGAATTGCAAATGAAACTTAAATGTCGAGTTTAAGGTAAGTCAGTGTCACACTGTCCCAGAGACGCGGTGCTTTCACACAAGAGGCAGCATCAGCACTGCTTACAGTAAGAGTTTAACCAGGATCTGGAGAGAAGAGAGCAGGGCAGGAGACTGATCACTGAACCGTGGGTCAATTCGTTGTTAATCTCACACCTCATTTCTGCCACTATTTAAACAAACCTGCTAATCCTATGCTGAGGCTGCTTCTCTGTTAAAGCCACAATAATGTCTTCAACTTCAAACACCTGAGTACTAACTAAAGTAACCGTTTCAGATTACCAGCATGGAGATGACTCAGATATATAGAGATGGCCAAGGAGAGATTGTACTGTAAATGTGAAATTATGATTCTTCAATTAACCCTCAGACGCTCCTAGTGCATTTTTTTGTGCACAAAGACTAAAATCGTGACTTGGAAAATATGACATTACACAAAAACTACAAAAGGAGCAAAAAATATTTTTATGCCCATTTGTGACACTCCAAGCCAGAGGCAATTCACCCCCAAAATGGCTCCTCTGGACATACCACACAAAAAATTATTTGATTTTTTCAACTTTTCACAGTTCTGGTTTTGATCATAAACCTGGCAATAAAGGGGTTAAATCTCAGAAACACATATATTTTATTATATTTTGTGAGGGCTGAAGGATGAAATTCATGTAAAAAACTGGGACTTATGAAATATTATATAATATTTCTATAGGAAGTTTTGTTTCAGCATTTTTTTGTGCACAGGGAGTAGAAAGCCTAGAAAATGAAAGGTTCATATGAGGGTTAAAATCTCCTAGCTGTTTGTCTCCGATCCTAGGGTAGGTGCTAGCAACTTTGCTTTGGAATTGTCACAATCCATGCATGGTTCTATTCTGGATTGTAAACATAATCAATGTTTTGATTTTCCATTCTGACAATTTTTACAACCTTTAGCGCAGAACAAGATAAGTATTTACCTGGTTTTAGAGGTAAAGTTCTTTTGGTGCAGGTAAACACATCATGATTCTCTGACTTAAGCTGAATGGGTCCCAGACGGGTCACAGTGGTGGTCAGATGAAAGCAGGTAAGAGGAGGTTATTGTCTGATGTCAACGCAGAACAAGATTTTTAATCAGTGTGCAAAAAAAAAAAAACTGTGAGACTTTATGGTGTTCAAGAAAAATAGGTTTACCAGATTAAAACATTAACTGTTTCAGTCTCAGCTGCTCATCACCTGGCCTTTCATGTTTCACGATAACGGCACAAAATAAACATGCAGAAACTAAATAAAGTGGCGATGAAACCCTGGATTCTGGCTTCAAGTCCACAAAGTTAGCTGAGTTTGCTACGATCCAGCCCCTGGTCCTGGCTCATGTTACCTCGCTCGCCTCAGCTTCTTCTATCTTAGCTTTGGTTTGGGCTTGGGGTTCTGTTCAGCATCAAGCGTAGTACATCCGTGTCCAACACAAACATACAGCAGCTCAGTAGAAACTCCATTCAGACGTCACCCCCACCCCCACCTCGCTGACTCCAACCCCCAAGCCCTGGTGACATCAATGAGCTCTAGTGGGCAGGGCTGTTTCAAGGCGTTTGGGTTCCCAAGGCAAAATAGACTTGCCCCCTGATCACATAGACACACTGATTATGTTCACCCAAACGTTAATCAATAAAATACTGTTTAAATATCTTCCAGTCTGCCGAGCTTACACAGTTTGTCCTTGCATTTAACAGTCTGGGGGACCCTGTCCAGCTCGTTGCAACAGGTCTGTCAGTGAGCAGATCTTAGAAATGATCTCGCTGCACGCTGAGATACGCAAAGTGAACTGGAACCATTTTAGCTAAAATGCTGCATTTAAAGGATGCAATGAGATGTTTGCGCGATCAATCTGCTCAAGCCTTAGTTAAAGCAATGATTGTGCCACTTTTAAGGCTCATCTGACTTTTGTAGAACTTCACTGAGCAGAACTGTTCACAAACATCTCAACATTCAGCGAGCCGTACCAACCTACCAGCCCAGAACAATACTGAAAGATCAGCCTGGTAAAAGATAAATGTGCAGCATGTGCATGTGTTATGATGATTTGTGTCTTTATCTGTAAAAGTTTGTCTTCACACTTTAAAAAACATTCACACAAAACAATCACTGCTCTTCCAAAAGCATTTGAGACTTTTACGCTAACCAACTCTTCTTTAAGCATCTTTGATGCACCATTGCATATATTTAACACTGAACACAGCTATCAGTGTAGCCATAACCACACGTTGCTGCTTTTGTCCTGCAGAATGAATAATCAAAGAAAACCATCTCCTGCTGCACAAAAGCTCTCATTGTATCCTGAAGATTCATTCTTGGGCCCCATTTGGACCGAAACAAGAGTCCACCAGTCATCTATGACATCCCATATCGCACCGCAAGGATCAAAGTGTTTTTGAGCTGTGGAATAAATAAGTAAAAGAGCAGCTTTACATGAACTGACTTTAAGGAAATCGTGCACAAGGATGTGTAAATGAGAACCATATTCTCTGCACTATGACTCCTATAGAAGAAAAAACTAAATCTGACTCACTGCTCACACGAATCAACAGTTTTCCTCTCAGCAACAGTTCCTCAAACGCTCTGCAGGTGGGCTCGTCCAAGCTTCTTGGAGAATCTGTCTCAGTTCTTCTGAGGCGGTCTCAGCTGCTCCTGTCTCCTTTTGTAATTATAGATGGACTTGATGATGTTGAGATCAGGGCTCTGCGGGGAGCAGGCCATCTGTTGCAGGACTCTGTGTTCTTCTTGATGCTGAAGATAGCTCCTTTTGACGGCGGCTGTCTGGTTTGTCCAAATCAGTTTATCACGTCTCACATGTCTCCCAGACCCAAATGTGCCTCCTAAATGCTTGAAGAGCAAGCAACAAAACTAGAATTAATCCTGGAAGTGAGCTCACACAAGAGCGATCATAATGCTGTGAAGAAGTCTTCTGCTTTTGTTTTTTGACACACTTGAATGTTTCACATCAGAAAACCAAAGTCCATATAAAAGGCAGTTTTTAAATGATGATTTAATTTGTTAAGAGACAAATTCAATTCAAACAAGACTGGCCTCATGCAAAAAGCACCAAAAATCAATAACTGGGTTACCACTTTTTTTCATGACTGAACTGGAGACCCTGTACAGGTTGGTTTGCAAAGCTTTATTATCGTTTAAAGACTACATTTTGTATTATTCAGATTATCTTTGTTTGATTTGTTTGCTGATCTGAAACATTTAAAGGTGACAAAAAGGCAAAAACAGAAGAGAACTGTAATGGGGCAAGTACTTTTTCACAATACTACGTTCTGACTGTCTCTCCTCAGCCTGAGCACCAGGTCTCTTTGGTGTGTAACAGCAATTCTTCTGACATAGGTTCAGATAAAGTCCTCTTGCAACAGCAGAGGTGTGGCAGCTTCCTGTGGCGGTGGCCTTGGTCGTCACTGCAGGCGAACGAGGGTGAGCGAGGGCCCTGGAGAGCTCACTGTGGAAAAACTGTGAGCGCAGCTCCTACAGCTGAGCTACTACAGAACATCCAGGCAGGGAGTTCGCTAACTGCCTCAGGGTCAACTTAAGTACTCTGACTGCAGGTCGGTTCAACATTTACATCAGCCTCCAGCAGCCAGGTCACAACCGGCTGGGCGTGCCAGTCAGCATGTGGAGACCTGCAATATTTGCATCAGACCACAAATCCCTCAGTCCAAGTCATTTGTTTTCACCTCTCTGTCTCTGGGAGGATAGGAGGAGATGTGGCAGCTTGTTGGTTCAGAGCAGGTGCATTTCTGCAAGAGGTTAGAGAGAAGAAACTTTTGTGGAAAGTTCCCTTCTGTACTATGATGTTTTTATACATATTTGTAAAATTTAAAACTATTAAAGAGCAAGTTCACTGAGAAAACGTTTTTACTCGTTATGTTTGAAATACGATCGGTCACTCTGACTTTCACATGCAGGCTGAATATGAAATATAGTCTCCGACCACTACTTCCTGCATTAGCCGCAGAAAGAAAATAGACAGGGAAACACTTGGGTCAGAAAAAGCCACACAGATCTATGTCACACTATGTGTGACATATGTGACATTATGTCATACATGAGCATTCATGGACTCACCCATTGGCTCTTGACCGGGGAAAGTTGTTGACCTAGCGTTCAGGAGAGAGCAGTGTGCATCTTGGCTAGTAGAAGCTAATCTTTAGCATTAGTGTAATAGACATGAAAATTAATAACAATTGATTTGTGATCTGTGAGTTCTGTCTGAGGAATGATTCGTGTTTGATTGATCATGCCTGAAAGGATTTGGATATTCTCAATATGTGTACTTGTCTTACTCACATCCTTGTGAAACGTCATCATCGTTGGACCAAGTACTGTTCCAATCCTAAATACTTATCATAGCATGTTTGCTCAAAGTTCCCGGATGTGTTCTTGCTCCGCCCATTGTATCGAGGATGCATTGATGCATCCTTCTGAGGAGTTGGGACAGCAAATTATCCCATAATGCATTGCGCCGCTAACTTTTATAATCCAAACGGCAGAGGAGAAAGCTCATAACTGTAATGTTTTATATCAGAAATATAAATAAATAAATATAAAGTAGCCTGTTATTGTAAATAATTGTGTGTAACCTGTAAAATTTGCTGTGTTTGTTTTTTTTCTTTCAGACTCTTCACGATCCCTCAAAATGCCAAATAGCAAACCCACTATCAAAATAAAAGCAGTGTGGCTTTGTTTTGATGAAAAACATTTTTTTTCTTCATTTAACAGTGGGAAATGCTGGCAATTTATCAGTTTTGATCAAAAGTGGATCAAATATAATACAAATAATATGTTTTTGTTGTGATTTTGTTATTTAAGGAACAAACTGGACTTTTATTTTTATGTCAGGTCGTTTTTTTAACCGTAGCAGAGCTGTTAGCCAATCAGAAGCAAGATGTCTGTCTATCATGAATATGAACGTGTAAGACTCAAAGTGCTACCGTTTTCAGCCCCCCACTCCTCCAAGTGACTTCTACTTCCTGAAACAGGCGCACCAGAGCTTTTTCTCTGCAGGAAACGACTCCCTAGACGTTCGTTTTTACCACAGCAGATTTACTGACAAAGGAGTGAATGAGAACCAATGCTAGGTGTCAGAAACAATATATGCCCGAGCTTCTGGAGGAAAATAGTTAAATTTATTTAGTTGAAAAGACTGAGGGTTATTGCATGTGAGTCAGTCATTACGAAGATAAGAGGAGCTCTCACTCTAACGGAGGAGCTGTCTGCAGCGGAATAATCCCACACCGACACATCAGCATTTTGTCTAAACGATGCTCCTCACACAACTCTCCCGCCAATTTAAAGGAAGAGCAACTCACGTCAATTACGACTGTGCACTGTTGAAAAGTGCATGTGATAGAATATAACAGTGGAGAAGATGTTTTATTACTTAATTGAGTGGAGTTCCAGCAGGTCTTGTAAATGAGGAGTGACAGTAGGCGTTATCGCAGAGCACCCTGGGTAATTACGTTCGTCTGAGTCTGACTCGGAGCAGGTGAGACTCAAACAGCAGAGTCGGATGAACTCAGAGGCTGTTTTAATTTCCCAGACTAAAAGCCAGCAGGGACTCGATGGCCGTTTATTTTGCTGAATGTTTATCAAGCTAAAGTTGCACTGAAGGGCTGGCGCTCACTCCAACAGGTTTGCATGCTACAATTAGTGCATGTTAACGACGCGCTGTCAAAAACAAAAACAAGCATGTTTGAAGCACTCAGTCCTGGTGAGAGGTGTAATCATGTTCAGGGCAATTAGACAGGTTTGTTGTTCTCTACAGCCATGTTATGCACCTGTGGGATGCTGATTGACTCAACAATCTAATTAGATTTCGTTATGAACGGCTCTACAACATGTTACAATAGGCAGCGGGGCTCTTATGGCGCACAGCGCAACAGGGCTGCACCCCCTACTCATCATGTTGTGTTGCTCTTCATTTCTAAAGCCTCCAACGAGCTAATGAAACAAACAAACACAATCCAAGTTAAGATGAGCAGCACTTGTTTAAGTCTGATCACATAGATTACAAAAATCTACTTCCAAGAACTTTCTAAAGCCGTCACGTTTCAGTAGTTACACGAGAAATGAAAAGAAAATGACATCAGAGTCATCATCACCTGCAAATTAAACAGTTCTGAAGTTTCAGTGTCAGATTATTGATCAGATCTTTTGTTTAAAGGTTGAATTCACTTATTATTTGTTCATATAAATCAGTTGTTGGTAATCTATTGGTAATTTATCCATGGAGCCTGATGAATCCAGTTAGTGCATGACATCCCTTAGACCTGGATTACGCTTGATTTTCTGTTTTTAAGATCCGTCAAAACTGAGCTTGTTGTTTTTGGACCTGAGCATCCGTGTACTCATTTAGTTCCTATAGATGTAATTACCTGCCCTCCAGTATTAAAGGAGTAGTTCACTTGTTTAATAAATACATTTGCAGTGGTCTCTAGTAGGAATGAAGGCCTTGTAAATCGTTCTCAGGGGGAAAAAAATACTGGTGCACCATTTCTCTGACCTAAAATTTACCCGCATCACACCCGAGCTTCAGACGGCAGGATTTGGAGTCTCATTTCCTGATATTTGGACATCTCGCCCCAGATTGGAAAACAGCAACGTGACTCTACCACTGACTTACAACGTTGATGTTTTTTCTCCACAAATAACACAAGCCTGGAGGAGCTTCTGCTGTGTGGTGGTGTTGCTAATGCTAATGGTTAGCTTAAACTAACCGGACGCTAAACCAACAACAGCCTTCCCCGTCGTGAGTCAACATGGGTGAGTCCATGAATGTTCAGTGACAGTGTGACGTAGATCTGTCAGGATCACCATCTATTTTCTATCAGAAGCTAATGCAGGAGATATGTGTAGGAGACTATTTTCATGTTCAGCCTGCATGAAAAACCCAGAGTGACTGATTATAATCAGAAAAAAAAAATTCAGTCAACCACACCTTTAATATAAGGAACCTTGGTGTTCTTCTGGACCAGGATCTGCCCTTTACCTCTCATATACACGCGTTACTAGGACTGTCTCATTCCATGGTGTAATCTGGTTTCAATCAGGAGCATCCTGACCCAAAGTGATGCAAATAAACTAGCCCGTGTGTTTATTACTTTCACACTTGATTAATTTAATTTTCTATTATCAGGATGTTCTGAAGGTTCTTCGAGGCCTCCAGCTGATCCAGAAGCTGCTGCCAGAGTTCTGAGGAGAGATCAGATTTCTCCTGTTTCAGCATCACTTCATCGGCTCCCTGTGAGATCCAGAGTTGAATAAAAATGAACTTATAAAAACTAACTTATAAAGCTGTAAAAGATCAAACTTTTTTCATATCAGAGCTCTTATATGTCTTCCAGTTTCATCCATGAGGTGGACAGCCTTTATAAGACTATTGGTTTCAGATTTTCCCGTTTCACATCTTTCCCTTTAGTTATAGACTTACTGACCACATTTCTTCACTCTGCTGCCATTAACTGTGTCATCTCTGTTTATCTTCAATAGAAAATATGACTGGTTCAACCCTTCTGTTTGTCTCTGTATCTGTCTCTATCCTGGCGTCTCAGACTTCAGTCGGCCGAGGCATTCTGAGCCCAATTCTGGTTCTGTTAGAGCAGGCATGTCCAAAGAGTGGTCCAGGGGCCACTTGTGGCCCTCAACTGCATTTCAACATTGATAGATTTTGTTTCTTCAGCAGGCTGCAGATGCAGGTAAACTTTCTGACATTTTTATTTTCTGTCCATCCATCCATTTTCTTCTGCTTAGGGCCCAGACTTCACTCTCTCCAGCCACATGAGCCAGCCCCTCCAGGGAAATCCTATGGCGTTCCCTGGCCAGCTGAGAGACATAGTCCCTCCAGTGTGTCCTGGGTCTCCTGCTGGTTGGACATGCCCTGAAATCCCCACCAGGGAGGTGCCCAGGAAGCATTCTAACCAGATGTCCTAGACACCTCAACTGGCTCCTCTCAATGTGGAGGAGCAGCGGATCTACTCCAAGCCCCTCCCATATGACCGAGCTTCTCACCCTATCTGAGAGCCCAGACACCCTGCAGAGAAAACTCATTTCAGCCGCTTGTATCCGTGATCTCATTCTTTCGGTCACTATTAAAAACTCGTTATTCTCATCCCAGCTGCTTCACACTCGGCTGCTAACCGCTCCAACGAAAGCTGGAGATCACAGTCTGATGAAGTCATCAGGACCACATCATCTGCAAGAAGCAGATATCTGATCCTTAAGCCACCAAAACAGATCCCTTCAACACCTTGGCAACTAAAAATCCTGTCCATAAGAGTTATGAACAGAATCGGTGACAAAGGGCAGCCTTGACGGAGTCAAACCCTCGCCAGGAACGAGCCGGCAATGTGGACCAAGCTCTGACACGGTTCATACAGAGACCTAACGGCCCGTATCAAGGGGTCTGGTAGTTTTATTCTCCAGCAAATTAAAAGCAGATTCACGATGACAGCAACGGGACTAGATATGGAAAGATTGTGATGAAGGTACTAATCCTGATACTTTATCTGGTTGCTTTAAGGCCAGAAGTGGTTTGAATAAAATTTGTAAAAAGACGTCTACGAGGTGAGGAAGAGACTTTCATTCTCTGCACTCTAGAGGGACATGAACCTTGGATTTTTATAAAAATGTGTTTTAATAAGAAGTTTGTTTAAGAAAATTTAGGAACGTTTGGACAACTTAAAGTTTAGAGACATGACATCATCACAGTCTAAGCTGAAAATTCTGTGATAAATTATCCAAGATGTATAAAACATAAACTGTGATTCTGCAAAAGCATTAAAAGATATGAAAATAATCATAGTCTGACTTTGTGTGACTCATTTAACCTTTAAATGATATTTCTACTGTGGAGTTTGTCAGAACTGCAGGCGTTCAGAACAGGCTGGATGTCACACACTGCTATTGTTGAGCTTGTGGAAATTTTCAGTTTTCTGCAAATTTTGACTATTTAGAGTGATTTTCTGCTTCCAGAGGCTCATCTCAGCATTCAAACTGCAGGTTTTGACATTTTCTTTAGTGTTTGTGTTTATAAAGCTTCAGGGGGCAAGAGGAACCGAAAATCTTAACAAAAATACCAAATAATAGCAGGTAAAGTTGCTCCAATATGCAATAATAATAATAATAATAATAATAAAAATAAATAAATAAATAGAATTATTTAACATTTTGCGGAAAAAAGAAAAAAAACCTGAACAAATGACGAGTTTATAGATTGTAAATATAATTATCAAACAAAAATGATGAATTATTGCAAATTTTCCCATCATCTGAGCGACTTTGTGGTGAATTGTTTTAACGTGATCTGATCTATTAACGGAATATAAAATATGAATCCCAGGAAGACAAAGAGCGTGTGATGGAATATCACAGATGTTCCGGGGAAGGGAGGATTTGGACTGCGTGACGCTTTATCTATGAAAATGGATAAAGTGTGAAGAACCGAGGATCAACACTGAGAGGGCAAAGTCTCCACAGACTAATTATTCCTGTGACAAAGTGGAAACCGAGCCACCATTGTCCTCGCTCCACCCAATCACACGTGTAGCTTTGCATGAAAAAAAGGAGGAATCTTGTTTCTTTCTAAAATACAGACATTTTTTTTTTACGAAATCTGAAGTGAGAGCTAAAGGAGAGGCTCTGATTAAGGTGGCATACAGAGAAAGAGAATCCACAGAGTCGCCCACCTTTGGGGCCCTCCTTAAGTGGCCTTAAATAAGATAATAAGGACGATGGGCAGAAAAGAGAGGACTTTGTCTGCTGGCATTAGTGCGATGGCCGTGTTAGCAGTGATATCTTTGAGGGGGGGTGTAGAGTGCCAGTAATGAGACAGGGTTGCCTTCCCTTGCCGTCCTAATTAATCCTACATTTTCATAGCGTATAATCACTGCCCACAGTGCAGCGTTCTGCTGGCTGCAGAAGAGAGACGTTGGAGGAATCTTTATCTGTTGCCCCATCTTCCTCTCCTCCTGCTCTATCGTTCCCTCTCCTTCTTCTCTTTGCAATTCATTACGCTGACAGAGTGAAGTGAAACCCCACAGTATGGACCTATCTGTCATCTCTACATTATCAGGAAAACACACTGCCTACCATATTGTGCTACAAGGGGCTCCGGCAAATGACTATTTTTATGGGACATGATAAAGGAAATGCTGCCTTATGTTCAAATAAGTTACTGTCATGCAGAAAATGGGAAGGATTGAGTGTTTCAGATTGCTGTGTGTTTTTGATCTGTGTGTTTATGCTGTTACGTCTGATGGATAACGCCACACACGGCCGCGCGCTCATAAAAAAATGTGTTCCTACACGGTTAAAAAACAATAAAGCGTCTAAAATGCAATACCGAATAATGTGGGGACATATAGGAAAAGCTTTGGAAAAAAAGGATAATTTCAGACTATTACTGGAAAAAAGTTGGACAAAAAAAAACTCTTTTATGACTTTTTTTGATTACTTTTATCGGACAAACTTAGAAAGTTGCTTATTATATCAGAACATTTGGCTGTAATTCTATACAAACCAAAAGCGAACAGAGAATGGAGATAAATTGTGCTCCTGTGTTATTTTATGTGCCGTTATGGGCGCTCTTCGATGAGCTCATCATTTGACACGGGCTGTTTTTATTCCTGCGGCGGCTCCGTCGCCCCGCAGACGCATCCAGGACTGCAGAGAATGGCACTGATGCTGCACAGCAACGATCCCTGAGATGATAAAGAGAGGAAAGTGAAAAGTCACATCCTGTCACATTTCATAATCTCCTGGCTGAAATGTGAGGCCTGCAGGGCCTTGAGGGTGACATCCTCCATATACCACCACGCCCGTAACACAGTGAGTAAAACAAGAGGAGGAACAGAGGGGATGGATGGTATATGGAGCATGGGAGGAGCAGATGAAAGAAACTATAGAGGAGGTTTCAGCGGTAAATAAAGAGTGTCCCTCTCTATCTCTGTGAAATCCTGTTTTCCTTCTCTATCTCTCTTTCTCAATCGCTGTCGGAGTGAGACAGATACCCCAACCTCAAAGTGACAGGCCCTCAAACGACTTGGCGAGGAAACCAAGCATTAATTAAGTCATTGCCGGACTGTAATTTCCTTGAGAAGGGAAAAAATGCACGAGAAAAGGTTACTGAGACCTTTTCTGTGTCAAAATTACCATTCGTCATGAATATTAATGCACCTAATGAAGACAACCTTTGCTTCATCAAGAATGTTCTGGTGCAGGGTGCCACGCTGATAGACTCTCCCTGGCTGTTTTTCTCCTTCAGTCAGGAGGAGAAACTGGCACACACACACACACACACACACACACACACACACACACACACACACACTGAGGTTTACCCATCTGAATCACCAGCATGCATCTTTTTTTCCCTTCTGTGCAGCATCACATCCTTTCAACAGCGAGGTATCATATCTGACACGCTATTTAGAAAAGAAAGCCATGTGCATTAACATAAAGTGCTGAGATGGGGAAGGTGGATATTTTTAACTTAATGCTTTTCTGTGCTAAAATACTCACACAAAGGGAGAGAAGAAATCAAAGACAATACAAAAAGTGAGTGCAGCTCGGAACGGTGGATGCAACAAAAGCATTAATGCTGGTTTTGTGTTCTTAGGCTGAAGGTTTAAATAATTAGACCCCCTGGTTTCATTTGTGTTGTCTAGAAATTTCACGATGACCCTAATGCTGAACTGTTGATTTTGATTTTTATTAAAATTTTTCAATTATTGTATTAAAATGTGTGTAAATGTTGCTGTTTGTGTCCTTAAATTTAATGGAGTAGAAGCTTTTGCACTGGAAATTGTCATTAATATAACCTGCAGAGGACTCCAAAGCTCTTTACACTACAGTGAATCATTCATCCATTCACACACACATTCACACGCTGGTGGTGATGAGCTACAATGTAGCCACAGCTGCCCTGGGGCGCACTGACAGAGGCGAGGCTGCCGAGCACTGGCACCACCGGTCCCTCCGACCACCACCAGCAGGCAAGGTGGGTTAAGTGTCTTGCCCAAGGACACAGCAGCCGAATTCTCTGCTGGGAGCTGGGATTGATCCTACAACCCTCCAATTACTGGACAACCCGCTCTACCGACCTGAGTTTGCATTAGCTAGCTTGTTTTTACAAACTCAGTTACTGCTGTATGGGGAAGACCAGGGGTGAAGGATGACATTAAGGATGGTTATTGCCCACCATCGTGTTATTCCAAGGATGTTTTTTAAAGTTTAAGTCCCACTAGTTGTCACACACACTGGTGTGTGTGTGTGTGTGTGAAATTTGTTCTCCGCATTTGACCCATCCCCTGGGGGAGCGGTAAGCTGCAGACACAGCCATGTTTGGGAACCATTTGGTGGTTCAACCCCCCAATCCAACCCCTTAATGCTGAGTATCAATCGAGGAGGCATTGGGTCCCATTTTTCAAACTCTTCGGTATGACCCGACCGGGATTTGAACCCCGCTCTCCCAATCCCAGGGCGGACACTCATACCACTAGGCCACTGAGCTGGATTTAGCAAAGATGCTCATGATTTGGGGAACTACTGCCATCTACAGGCTTGGCATGCTTATGAATGAGGCGGTGTGGACCCAAGTTCTCTTCCTAGATGAGCGGAGGAGGATATTTGGCATCATCAAAATGCCGGCTACGCGTGTACATGACCTCAGATTCAGCTGTCTTACAGAAAACATGTTGACAGCAATGCTATTTCAGTTACATTCACCCTGACATCCCTGAGCTCGTGCTACCGTTATGTAAGAATTTTAGCTGTTTAATAGTTGCTGATGAAACCCTTCCAGGTAAATGTGATTTCCCCAACAGCAGCTTGTAATATTTATCCTCGTACAAATGCAACATTTAACATCCATGTTCACTCTCACAGAGCTTCTACTCGGATTTCTCTTGTCTTTCTTTGAGATTCAGAAGAATGTTCCTGCTAGTTTCTCTTTAGTCCAAACTGAAACATAATTGACAGCAGTCACTGTGCTCCACAAGCGTGGTTCTGGACAGGAATGTGCCAGACAGGAAGTTCTACAAGAGCACAAGTGAACTAAAATATATGCGTGTTACTGGTGTCCTCACACCAGCTCTGTGGAGTATCAGTGAGGCTTTAATATGAGTGTGTCAGGGTTGGTTCCTTTAAAGATTCATCTGATTGGAACTTCACCTGAAATCAGCAGGCAGGAAACAGTGAAATTATCATTTTAAGTGCCATCGCTACACACACACACACTCGCTGTAGTCTCCACTACTCAGGCGCCATCTTTGCCCTCTCTACTCCTTAATGTCTCTCTCTTGCCTTGACACATACCTCTCATTAATTCAGACCTGTCATATTGACACACACGCATACACACTCACTGGGTGACAGCTCGGAGCTGAGTGACAGCAGCTCTGTCTGTCTGCTGCAGGAAGATCTTCTACTGCCAACAGTTTTGTAAAGTAAACCCTGACTGTCACTGCGACAGAGGGAAGGGTCATCTATTCACCTGTCTGCCTCCTCAAACTGTAAATAGCTTTCAGTGGTGCCTTCCCTCATCCATTATTAACTCCTTCTGAATTAATGACAGTCTGTTATTTTGCAAACTTGATTGTTCTGCGTTGGGTTCTCCATCCTGTGGCAATCCGACAAATCATGTTAATGGAGTGAATTTAAAGTTGTTTTTTTTCCCTTTTCTTTCTGTGATAATCTAAAAACATCTTTGACATCACAACGGCTCAGGGGTTTTATTTATGTCATCTCAAAAAGTAGAACTCGGGTAAATTTTATGGTTTTATTCTGAAGAAGCTCATGACTGAGGTCAGTCTTTGACCTCTGGAGCAGGATGAAACAATGGTATTATACTTTCATCCATTCATCTGTTTTCCACCATTTATCTGAAGTTGGGCTGCAGACGTAAGAGGTTCAGGAGGAAAGCCCAGATATCCTTCTCTTCCTGGAGAATCCCACTCCCACAGGCCAGACCTCTGGTCAGGTTTAGGTCTGTGAGTGAACATTAACACGATTTATTAAGAAAACTGCCCTGGGGGGGGAGGGGGGGGGGGTGCAGCAATTTTCTAGGGGTAGCCATGGCCACCCCTTGATCGCGCCACTGCTCAGAGGCTCCTATGAGATGTTCTAAACAGACACTCAAACCACCTCAGCTGATTTTGATGTGGTGGAGCAGCAGCTCTACTCCAAGTTCCTCCCTGAATGATGGACTTTACCACCTTACCCCTTAGCACTACCACCCAGTGGAGGAAGCTCATTTCACACTCCAGGATCTTGCTTTTTCACTCACAATATAATTCACAACAGAGGTTTGGAGCGTACTTCTTCACCACAACAGCAGCACTCTCATTAGTGCAGACTGGTCCATCTCTCCCTCACTCACAAACACCAAGACTCATGAACTGTTCTGCTCGGGGCAGGTTCTGACTCCCAACCCAGAGGATCGGCTTTTTCCACTCATCTTTCTTTAAAAGCTCACACTTACAAGTATATGTTATCTGGGCAGAATATAGCTCTAACAGTTTTCACAGAATTATTGCAATGGACCAATAAAATAAACCATAATTCAACACTGGTATTAAAATAAAACCCTTTGATCCAGATCACATTTACTTTAACAGTGTAAGGTTTTATTCTCAGGTTTTAAAGGAATCTAAATGTATCAGTTTACTAGAAGTGAGCTTAATGAAAATTTGTTCATTACATCATTTAGTAGGATAAAAATGTCTGCTATGAGTTGTTGGAGCAACAAGGTGATTTTTATTAACAACCTGATTCATTTTTATAATGAAACCCACGTAGAAGACAACACCATATTGTCATCAGCATAACTGAGCAACTGCTTTGGTTAGGGTTGAGCTCATATTTGAATCAGAACACTTTCTTAATCCCAGAACACATTCACTTCAACCGTAATCCTTCAATAAAACAATACATAAAACATTAAAATATTTATAATACATCAACAACGCTCGTATAGCGCTAAAACATCAGTTTAAATGAGTGTAGTCTGTTTAGAAGCCTAAAAAGAAATATGACAACTGATTTGCTTTTGCTGTAAATCTAATGTTAAAGACCAAGTTCACTCATTTATTCAATACCTTTGCAGTGATCTCTAGTATAAATGATGGCCTTGTGAGACGAGATCTGGGGAAAAAAGCACTTGTGCTTCTGTTTCAGGAAGTAGAATTTAGCCAGAGCAGAAGACGGCAGG